>BTHU01000002.1:156778653-157348653 GCA_036184795.1 Tokudaia tokunoshimensis
ATAAGTCTCAGGTACATATATTAGAAACAGAGACTTAAAGAGGATATCCAAGGTCAGGCTTATGAAAGAGGTACATTGTGGAGCTAGTATTGATTGAAAGTCAGGTCTGTCTTGCTCAGAAGCATTTATCCTTTCCTTGGGCTGTGATGCCTGCCACATTCTTAGACCTTCACTGAGGTACCAGTCCCCTACCTTGACTCAAACACATTCACAGCATGATAGTAGTGGGTTTCACCTACTCTGTCACACTTCCTCATCTGTCAACCTGTTGGGCAATCTTTCAAGCTGACTTGTGTGCCAGTAGTGAACAAGTCAATTGGAAGAGAAGAAACATTCTTTGCTGCTATAAATCTTCATTGTTAGAACTCTATAATTTCCAGGTACATGTGTGGCACACAAATGCATACCCACATCCATATGTGTATACATGATGCAAATAATTTATGTCCAGGAACAAGAAAGACAAGAATCTAGGGGATTTTGTAGAACAGGTGACATCTGAAGTTAACCAAGATAAATGATTTCTACATCTGCTAGACAATAGGTCTTCAACATAGTGGTTTAGAGAACATTTATCTGGTCTTGTCACACCAGCCTAGGCAGAATAAAAGATCTTAAGGGGAGTGGCTAGAAAAAGTGTTGGGAAAAAAGTAAAAAGGAGTCAGTTAATGAAAGATCACGTGTGCCAATCAATCAGAGCATCTCAATACATCCTTACAAGAGTGTTAAACATCCAAGCAAATTAAAATTTGGATTTTTCTAAATAGACTACAGTTTTGAGAATTGGAAGAATAAAAGGTTGAAGCAGGGACCAAACTGACAGGCTCAAAATGGAGAAAGTTGAAATACTGAGGCACAGAGCAGAAGTTTTTGTGCTGGCTAATAGGATGGAAATAAGTTCCTCATAATTCTAGTCTTTCTCAGCTAGAGATTGACCACTTGGTAGAGAGAGGAAAAAAATTACAAAAGGAGGAACTGTTAGAGGGAATAATTTATTTCACCCCTGGTCTGAGGAGTCACATTCCATCATGGTGGAGAGGACATGGCTTGGACCAAGCTGGACCAACTGGATGGGGGCTTGAGGCATGGGCTATTTACATTTTGATAGACCATGAATCAGAGAGCTCCAGCAAGAACCAGAAGTGAACATTACATTCAACATCTACCACATGACCCAGTTTTGCTTGTTGCATCAGGGTTGTGAAGCTTTAACACAGTCTTCCCTGGACAGTGCCACGGTCTTGGGAAAAAAAAATTTCAAACATATAAGACTATCGGGGACATTTCCTATGCAAATCATAATACATGGAGATACCATCTGTAATTGAATGGGCCTAGACTTATTTTTTTCATGGTAGAAGCCAAGTGAGCCTGAATGATCAGGAAGAATACGTCTCCAGAAATGGGGCATTTGAGCTATGATGTGATGAGAAATAAAGAACAAGTGGTGGGTATAGAGAACAGGAAAACACAAATGAAATAGGAAAGGCAGCATTTGACAAGAGTCTCTGGTGGGAAAGAATTCAGTTAGTTTGAAGAATTACAAAAACAAACAAACCAGACCAAACAAAACTGTGGGGGGTGATTCACTATGAGTAAGGCTGAGAGTAGCTAGGACTCTGATCTCCCAGGACCTTGTCAACCAATTTAAGAAATTCCTGTATTATTCAGAATGTAGTGCCAGGCCATTGAACGCAGTATAATCAAGTCTCAGTTAAGTACCGTTCCTGTTGTCATGCATGGAATGGTTTAGAAGATATCAGAACAAACAGCAAAGCAGGGTTATAGGATATAGGGATGGGATATGAAAGATCAGTGTTTTAGCATGAGTTTGCATCAATTTTAAAGACAGAAATGAATGCAAAGACATTTAAAGACAGAAATGAGCTTGGAAGTTATAGGATATCATTGATAGACTAATGGGAAAATGAGAAAAAGAGGAACTGACATTGACCCTTGGATTTGGGTCATTTATTGAGGAAAGGACCATTGAGTGGGGCAGGGTATAAATCGTAATTTAACTCACAGGTAAGTTGTGATGGTTAGGTGCAAAAGGGAAACTAGTTAATGATATACATTTGTATCCTTCCTGTATGGCAGGAAGCAGATGCCCTCTTCTAAGGATGAGCTGAGAACAGCAGGTTTCAACTGTGAGACTCACAAAAAAAAAAAAAAAGAAAAAGAAAAAAAATCAACAGAAAGAGAAGAAGGAGGAGGAGGAGAAGGAAAAAGAGGAGGAGGAGATAATTATGCATGTATAAAAGTATTAGTAGGCCAATATCAGAAGGCTATAGATTTGTGGATGCTTTCCAGCATTGGTCTATTAGATTAAGTCTCCTCAGATGGACTGGCTTGAGGTCCTCAGGAAAAATGGAAGAGATCCTGTTTATGGGCAAGAAGGCAAAAGACAACAACGTAGTGAGTGGAGGTGTCTTGAGCCAGGGAGAAAGAAAGTTAATTCAGGAAAGAGGAAAATACTGAGGAAAAGGACAGATACACCACCATCTCTGGAAGGATTTTACTGGCTTGAATCTCACATTGGTCTCCTTGTTCCTTAGCTAAAAGCTCCTTATTGCAAAGTATCAGAAGATGCTGGTGGATTCTCTAGAGGAAAGCAGGTTCGGTTACTTGCCTAGAAAAATTTGCAACTGTCTGTATGCAAACTTAGAGACTTACCCTCTGTGTTTCAACGCAAGCAGAGGTGGTACCTTTTAGCCCCTGAAGAGCTAACTTCTGTCAACTGAACAGGATTCATTTTAACTGCTGACCAATTTGAACATTCTCACAAATGCCAGGGCAAAACATCAGACCAACACACTGTACAGCTGACCATCAAACACTGTAATTAAGAGGTCTGGCTTAAAGCTTCTGTCATTATAATTAACAAAGCTCAGTCAACCTTCATGATGTAGTTTATCTGTTTCATTTAGGATCTGGAACTATGACATCCTGAATGTCTCCTGTAAACAAATGTAAGTGCCATGACCCCCTGAGGGAGGATGAGAGAAGGCTCCATTTCTAAGTCTCCTCTGCAGTAAGCTTGATTTTCATGCTTAGGGCATAATATGAAAGTAACGTTGTAGAGCACCACACATAATGAATAATGTACAGTAGACACTCAATAAATATCCTCTAACCTCCTCCTCTTTCCCTACTCCATGGAACATATACACACATACTGAATCTGCTAATGTCTCAGCCCATTTCTTTATATTAGGCTGCCTCAGAAATGTGTATGGTTAACATATTATGTTGCTAACTAGTATCTAGATTATAGTGATGAATGATAACATGCATATGTATACACACATGCATAAATACAAGCATGGGCTAACCAGAGCTCATAGTTCTTCATTACAACCCTGAGTTCCAAAATGGTGAACTGTGGTGCAAAAGTAAGACTATATTCCTTTGCTTATACTTTTTGCTTCCACTTTGATTTCTATTTGTTGAATTTCTTTACTGAACAAATTATAAAAACAGAAGGCCCTGTGGAGAGATTCCCACTTGTCTTCTCATGATTTTCTTATTTTTTTTGTATCATATGACTTAGACTTGTGAACTTTTTAATGTAATTATATTCCTTTTATGAGTAGCATATGGTTAAAAAATCTTTAGCTGGATCATAATTAAACTCCTCATTCTAAAAGAAACTAAGTTTAGAGTTTACCTGCAAACAAACCTCCTGTCTGCAATGCTGTGTTCAGTTTAAGGACACATCTATCAATTTCTTGAATTTGTACTTTTTCTAATTTGGTGAAATTTTTTCTTCTCACTCATCTTGGCAAAATTGGTACAGTCTAAGATACTTAACAGTGAAGGTGTTTGTGGTGGTGTCAGAAGGATAGAAATTAGAGTCACCTGGGATATAGGCCTCAAGCCATGTTCATCTGTATTATCTTGATTGTATTAATTAAGGTAGTAAGACCAACTTACCATTAGTGGCACCATTCTCTAGTCAGAGAATCCTTGAGTAAGAGGGGAGAACACTGGATTACATTCTGCTTCTTGACTAAGGATTCAATATAACCAACTCTTTCAAATTCCTGTTACTGTTATTTCTACATGGTGATAAATTGTAACACCAGTTTGTGAGCTAAATAAATCCATTCTTCCTTAAGTTGTTTTTGTGGGGATGGATATTTGATCACAGCAAGGAGAAAAGAAACCGAGGCAATGATGGATAAAAGAAGCATGGCAAATGTTGACAGATAATTTCTTACTGATTAAAACAAAAGTGAAATAACTTGGCACAAAAGAGCTACTTAGTGAATAATGTTTCATTTTAATGATGACTTCATTATGTATCTCAAAATCTCAAAATAGGTTAATGGAAACTATTATAGTAGCATTTCATCTGAGTATATTCTAGGAGCCCAATGGATTCCAGGGATCATCGGTAATATTGAATTTTCTACATTCTGTACAGAAATTTAGTTTTTTAATCATATAGATATATTATAAAGCTTAATTCATAGACTGTATAAATTTATTTGCAATGTAGTCTAGTGGGTGAACTTTTCTGTACCTTTATTAGGCAGGAAAATCCTACATGTGTGTTTTGAGAACTTTATTTTACCATCTGTGGGTATAATTCTTCCATATGCATACATTAAAAATGACTTTAAAAATCTTGTTCTACTTCCATCTGTGACTTCATTTTGTGTGTGTGTTTTGTCAATTGCAATGAGTCATGGTCTGAAGGTCTGATGTACAAATGGAATAAATCTAGAATAGACACTTCTGGAGTCATTATACTTAAGACACAGACACATCTCTTTGTCATAGTATCTACCTTGTATATACCACCCTCACATTAGTCTTTCTTCTTTATCAAGGCATTGCAGTGTCTGTATCTACATGGCTGTCTTACTAATTATAGTGGCTATTCCTGGTTGTCAACTTGACTAAATCTGGAATGAACTAATCAAGAATTGGAAGGCTCAGTGGCACACACCTTTAATCTGGGCCACACCCTCTGCTGGAGACCTATATAAGGACATTGGAAGAAGGAAGATTCACTCTGGCTTTTCCTGATCTGCCTCCTGGGACTGAGCAACTGTTAGATCCTTGGACTTCCATCCACAAGTACTGCTGACTATTGTTGGGGAGTTGGACTACAAGCTGTAAGTCATCAACAAATTCCCTAACTATATAGAGACTACCCATACGTTCTGTGACTCTAGAGAACCCTGACTAATACCGAAGTTCGTACCAGGAGTGGTTCTAGAGAAGGCAGAAGTATAAGGATGAATATTTTAAAAATCTGGAGTTGGTTTGGTAATTCATCAGCACCTTCAACTACTGAAACCTCTCCAGATTCTCTTCCTCCTGGGAGTTCGGAGAATATTGAAGACCCATGGTTGAAACTATATTTCAAGCTTAAAGAAGCTAATGTCTTTGAGTATCTTGATGAATTAGATGATTCAGTGGTGTACAATACTTTCTACAAGTTGGGGAAAAAATCGAAAAATGATTTTGCTGGCTGGTTGCTCTTAGCATCTCAGGAAAAAACAATGAAGGAAAGGAAGAAGTTGTGTGATAAAATCGAACAGCTCCAGACGCAAGTAAACAATCTAAAAGTTGCTAAGTGTGCCCTTGAAGAGAATCTTCTCTCTAGCAGCCATAGAGCTCAAGTTGCAGAAAATCAAACTGAAGCTCTCATTATAAGGTTGGCTAAATTACAGTGAAAATTCCGGTCTCAGCCTCAGAGGGTGTCAGCAGTTAAAGTAAGGGCATTAATTGGCAAAGAATGGGATCCTATAACTTGGGATGGGGGATGTGTGGGAAGACCCTGTTGAAATTGAGAATTTTGAATCTTCATATTTTCAAGGATTTACCCCACCTGAGGAAGTAGTACCCTCAGCCCCACCCCTTGAAATAACGCCTTCTCCATATAATGAAATTAATCCCTCAGAGCCTGATAAACCAGCAGTGACTTTTGATGAAGAAAATGCCAGACAAGACAATACTGATGTTTCTCAAGGCCCACCAATAATTTCTTCTAGACCTATAACCAGACTCAAGGCAAAACAGGTCCCTAGAGGGGAGGTAGAAAGTGTAGTCCATGAGGAAATACTCTATACTACTAAGGAGCTTAATGAGTTTGCTAATTTATTCAAGCAGAAGTCTGGGGAATATGCATGGGAGTGGATCTTACGGGTGTGTGATAATGGTGGAAGGAACATAAAACTAGACCAGGCTGAGTTTATTGGCATGGACCCTCTGAGTGGAGATTCTAGGTTTAATATGGAAGCTCGCACAGTTAAAAAAGGTGTCAGGAGTTTGTTTGAGTGGTTGGCTGAAGTGTTTATCAAAAGATGGCCTACTGAAAAGGAGTTGGAGATGCCTGATATCCCTTGGCTTAGTGTTGATGAAGGGGTTTTAAGGCTTAGGGAAATTGCAATGCTAGAGTGGATACATTGTGTAAAACCTAAGGATCCATAATGGGAAGGTCCAGAAGATATGCCCTTCACCAGTCCTATAAGACACAAACTGGTGAGAGGGGCACCAACACATTTAAAGAGTTTTGTTCTTGCCCTTTTCCTTGTGCCATACCTTAGGGTTGGAGATGCTGCTGCTCAATTAGATGAATTAAATTCAATGGGTTTAACTGGGCCTTGAGGTAACAAGGGCCAGGTGGCAGCATTGAATCACCAGAGACAAGGTGATTGCAATTATTATAATGGGCAGGGTAGACAAAACAGTGTTTATAATGACATACCACGTAATGGTCAGTACAAGAGAGGTAGAATTTATAATGGCATGACTCGTTTGGACCTTTGGTACTGGCTAGTCAATCATGGTGTTTCCAGGTATGAAATAGTTAGGAAACCTACTGCATATCTGTTTGATCTGTATAAGCAGAAAAATTCTCAAACAAATGAAAGAAAGGCTACATTGGACCATGGCAAAAGGCAATCTCGCCAGTGAATCAATTTCCAGACTTGAGTCAGTTTGTGGAGCCAGAACTCCTTGTATGACGGGGTGGCCAGTTTCCTCTGAGGAAGAATCTTGATAAGACACCTAAAAGATTTGCTGTTAGTCCTTCCCCAATTCTTCCCCAGAGGGACCTACAGCCTTTTACAAGGGTAACTGTACACTGGGGGAAAGGAAATAATCAGACTTTCCGGGGTCTATTGGATACTGGTTCTGAATTGACACTGATCCCAGGAGATCCCAAGAAACATTGTGGCCCTCCAGTTAGAGTAGGAGCTTATGGAGGACAGGTGATTAATGGAGTTTTGACTGATGTCCAACTCACAGTAGGTCCAGTAGGTCCCTGAACACATCCTGTGGTCATTTCCCCAATTCTAGAATGTTTATTTGGGATAGATATACTCAGAAATTGGCAGAATTCTCACATTGGTTCCCTGACTTGTGGAGTGAGGACTATTATGGTTGGAAAGGCAAAATGGAAGCCTTTAGAGTTGCCTCTGCCAAGGAAAATAGTGAATCAAAAACAGTATTGTATTCCTGGAGGAATTGCAGAAAGTACTGCCACCATCAAGGACTTGAAAGATGCAGGGGTGGTGGTTCCCACCACATCTCCCTTTAATTCTCCTATCTGGCCAGTGCAGAAGACAGATGGATCATGGAGAATGGCAGCTGACTTTTGGAAACGAAATCAGGTGGTAACTCCAATTGCAGCTGCTGTACCAGATGTAGTTCCATTACTTGAGCAAAATAACACATCTCCTGGAACCTGGTATGCAGCTATTGATCTGGCAAATGCCTTCTTCTCAGTACCTGTCCATAAGGACCACCAGAAGCAATTTGCTTTCAGTTGGCAAGACCAGCAGTATACCTTTACAGTTTTGTCTCAAGGATATATTAACTCTCCTGCCCTGTGTCATAACTTAATTAGAAGGGATCTTGATCGTTTGTCTCTTCCACAAAATATCACATTGGTGCACTATATTGATGACATTATGCTGATTGGACCAAGTGAGCAGGAAGTAGCAACCACCATGGATTCATTGGTAACACATATGCGTATCAGAAGATGGGAAATAAATCCAACCAAAATTCAAGGACCATCTACCTCAGTGAAATTCTTAGGAGTACAGTGGTGTGGGGCATGCAAAGATATTCCTTCTAAGGTGAAAGATAAGTTATTGCACCTGGCCCCTCCCATCACCAAGAAAGAAGCACAAAAATTAGTGGGTCTATTTGGATTCAGGAGACAGCACATTCCTCACTTAGGTGTTTTACTCAGGCCTATTTATCAAGTGACTCAGAAAGCTGCTAGCTTTGTGTGGGGCCTGGAACAAGAGAAGGCTCTTCAACAGGTCCAGGCTGCTGTGCAGGCTGCACTACCACTTGGACCGTATGATACAGCAGACCCAATGGTACTTGAGGTGTCAGTGGCAGATAGAGATGCTGTTTGGAGCCTCTGGCAGGCCCCTATAGGTGAATCACAGAAGAGACCTTTGGGATTTTGGAGCAAAGGTCTACCATCATCTGCAGGCAACTACTCTCCCTTTGAAAAACAGCTCTTGGCTTGCTATTGGGCCTTAGTGGAAACTGAAAGTTTGACCATAGGACACCAAGTTACTATGCGACCTGAACTACCTATCATGAGCTGGGTGCTATCAGACACTTCAAGTCATAAAGTAGGACGTGTACAGCAGCAGTCTATTATCAATGGAAGTGATATATATATATATATGTGATCAGGCCCGAGCAGGTCCTGAAGGAACAAGCAAGTTACATGAAGAAGTTGCTCAGATGCCTATGGTTTCTACTCCTGTTACAATGCCATCTGCTGCCAAGCTTGCACCTATAGCCTTATGGGGTGTTCCCTATGACTGGCTGACTGAAGAAGAGAAGACTAGAACCTGGCTTATTGATGGCTCTGCATGTTATGTAATCACCACCCAGAAGTGGACAGCTGCAGCATTACAACCCCTTTCTGGGGCAACCCTGAAAGATACAGGTGAAGGAAAATCTTCACAGTGGGCAGAACTTCAGGCAGTACACATGGTATTACAGTTTGTTTGGAAGAAGAAATGGCCAGATGTATGATTGTTCACTGACTCATGGGCTGTAGCCAATGGATTGGCTGGATGGTCAGGGATGTAGAAAGATCACAATTGGAAAATTGATGAGAAAGACATCTGGGGAAGAAGTATGTGGATAGATCTCTCCAAATGGTCAAAGGATGTGAAGATATTTGTGTCCCATGTAAATGCTCACCAAAAGGTGACTTCAGCTGAGGAGGAGTTTAACAATCAAGTAGATAAGATGACCCATTCTGTGGAGAGTCAGCCTCTTTCCCCAGTCATCCCAGGCATTGCCAACTAACTGGGAAATGATCTTTACTAACCCTACATCCGACAGAGGGCTAATATCCAATATATACAAAGAACTCAAGAAGTTAGACTCCAGAGAGCCAAGTAACCACATTAAAAATGGGATACAGACCTAATCAAAGAGTTCTCACCTGAAGAATATCTAATGGCTGAGAAGCACCTAAAGAGATGTTCAACATCCTTAGTCATTAGGGAAATGCAAATCTCACACCAGTCAGAATGGCTAAGATCAAAAACACAGGAGACAGCAGTTGTTGGCGAGGATGTGGAGAAAGAGGAACACTCCTCCACTGCTGGTGGGATTACAAGCTGGTACAACCACTCTGGAAAGCATTCTGGGGGTTTCTCAGAAAACTGGGCATGATACTCCGGAGGATCCTGCTATACCACTCCTGGGCATATACCCAGAGGCTTCTCCTGCATGCAATAAGGACACATGCTCCACTATGTTCATAGAAGCCTTATTTATAATAGCCAGAAGCTGGAAAGAACCCAGATGTCCCTCAATGGAGGAATGGATTCAGAAGATGTGGTATATTTACACAATGGAATACTACTCTGCAATTAAAAGCAATGAATTCATGAAATTCCTAGGCAAATGGTCAGAACTGGAAAATATCATCCTTAGTGAGTTAACCCAATCACAAAAGAACACACATGATATGCAGTCACTGATAAGGGGATATTAACCCAGAATCTCAGAATGCCCAAGACACAATTCGCATATCAATAGATTTCCAAGAAGATGGAAGAAGAGCCCCCTGGTCCTGGAAAGACTGGATGTAGGGGAACGCCAGGACAGAGAAGCAAGAGGAGGTTGAATGGGGAACAGGGGGAGGGAAAGGGGCTTATGGGACTTTCCGGGAGGGAGGAAACGGGAAAGGGGAAATCATTTGGAATGTAAATAAAAAAACTTAGAAAATAAAAAAAAATAATTGAAAACATGAGATACTTTCATGTTTTGATAATGAAGAAAACTGGGCATGGTGGATCATGTCTATAATCATTTAGGAAGATTGCCATAAATTTTAGGCCTGCCTGGGGCCCTGAGTAACTTTAAGCCAACCTGAGCTACAATGTAAGACCTTTCACAAAAACAAGCAAACAAAAGGGTTTTGGAGATGAAGGCCTACAGTTATGGCTGAGAGGGTCAGGCTTTTCATGTTAAGGGGACAGACAGAGACTTGAGGGATGGAGGACATGGACAGATCTTGTCTATTCTTCATCTGACAGGCAAAAACGGAGCGATGGAGCCGGTAAGTTTGGATAATGGCATTTTCAAGATGCTTTCAGATACTTAATTTACCAATATTGACACCGTCATGTTAATGATGTAAAATATGTTCTCAGCAGGATAAGTGAAAGTCACCTGGGTTCTTGGCAGGATTATTATGTCTATGTTTCTACATTCTTCTACTTTTTCCCCATCTTCTTTATGCAGTTTTTAGTGAACACTTACTATCCTAGGCATTCAGATTTATTTTGAGGAAAGAAAATCTGAGTATGACATTTTTCCTGGCACCAAGGAGTTCAGAATCTGTAGAATCCATATTTAGTGCCACATTCCTGATTTGAGGTCTTTTGACATTTCTTTGTGTGAAGTGACTTTGACCAATGTAGTCACTGAGGTTTAAATAAATAAAAAAAGCTTCCTAGATTTCTCTCACCCTGGGACTAAGTGTTCCCTTCATTTGGTCAGGTCTCTCTGCTTAGATATCCTTCTCTCCATGAGGGCTTCTTTCTCTGGTTTTCTTTGGCCATACTCCTAGATTTCTGCTCATTGTCTTTCCCCTTTCTTCTTTCCACACTCAACATTTATGATATTACTAAATGGAGCATGATTTTATATATATGTATGTGTATGTGCATGTATATATATACACACATATATATACACATATACACACAGACACACATATGTGTGTGTGTGTGTATTTCTCCTCTAAAAAAATTCTGAAAGGTTAGAAAACTTGATCTAAATGATTAATTTAGACATTTCAATGTCCCAGAAAAGTAGATATCCCATGTCAGATGTTCAGAGTATATCTAGTACATAAATAAATATTAACAGAACATAGAGATGAAATGTTGATTACTTTTGGATCATTTAGGAAAAAAAGCAGCCAAAGTAGTTGTAATTAAAACACTTCTGAGATACCTCTAGTTGTTCACACACTTGTGGCAATTCCTTTTTTTCCACTAAGTCTACACATTTTCCATTTTGAAAAAGAAAAAAAAAACTACAGCTAATAAAGGACAATTACTCAGCTACAGTTTAAATCTACACAGATAAGTATATTGTATCTTTTATGTTCCAGAGGATAGACAAACCGCTTTCCTTAAAAACTGTTGAGTATTTAGGACACTCATTCATACAATACAATTTGTGAATCATCAATTCATACTTTTTCCTTTCTTTTTCCTTTAAGAAAAGAATGTAGTAGCTATCTTATAGAAGAAGCTACAGGCTGGATCCAAAAGAATAGCACCTTCTTCTAAAGTAAGGACATTACTAGATTTTAAATCTTGTGAAAATACAACTCTAGTGTTCAGAAAACTCAAAGGGAAGTTATACCAAAGTGTAGCCAGTTGTTTACCATGCTTTATTTTCATAAGTAATAGTTTGGAAGTTTGAACTCTTTTAAGGGCTAGGGAACCCTGCCATTGTAATAGAACTGACTGTTACCTCCATGCAGAAGTTGCAGACATGATAATTAAAGTCTAAAAGAGGTGAAATGTCCACCCTTAGGGCAGACAGAGTCACGTAGAATGATTATGCATAAATCAGAAACGATGGGGCCGGTTGATGCCAAGTTACATTCAGCGATCACAGACAATGAAATGGAACCTTAAGAGCCCGAACAGGGTGGCAGTCTTTTATAAAAACCAACATACCCCAAAGATAGTGGATCCTTACTTGATAATGATAGGAAAGTGTATCCCATAAACAGAAAAAAAAAAGGCCAACATGTTTTTATTTCCCAAGCTTTTACTAGTGGAGCTTCAGGGAAAATGTAGTATTGGAAACTTACTACATATATTTTTTCTCATATTTTGATTGTCAATATGCAATTGATAACATTATATTTGGTATATTTGGTAGATAAGTATTCAACTCATTTATATGGTAAACCCATTTTGTGGAAATTACAGCTGGTGAAAGTGAGGTAATCCCATTGGACCCTAGGAGTATCAATTCCAAGTGTACCATTTCATGCTTGTATGATTTGGGAAAATTAATTCCCATAAGTCTCAGCCCCTCTTCTCAATAACTGAGTTTAGTAATTATAGTTTATAAAATTCTCTCTTTTAAAGTATAAGACTTGCTTATGTTCCTTAATATACTCTCTGGTATCTATTAAAAAATCAATACCTATTATCTGTTATCTTTAATTTTAATATTTTTGGCCACAGTTGCCCTAAAAATAGTTTCAAAAATGCTATAATCTTAGAGGGCGAAGTATTTCAAATTTTCCTATCTGTTATTATAAGACTTTTTAAATGAGAAAACAATCTTCTGAAAGGGTGTTATTTTTATTGTCACTGTTATTACTGTTATTGAGATGCCATGGGATATAGCAATGGGGTTCTTTGTTTTGTACAGCTTTGTTGGGAATAAGATTCTAAGATGCTGAAGGTCAGATGTAGCTGCCCATGCATCCACAGCCTTCTTCTTATGTTCAGAACCAAATAACAAAAGAAAAACAAACAGAAAGATGTTAAGAAGTTAGTTTTTGTCCTGAGAAGGTCTTGTGCAGGTAGTCAGAACTGCTGCTGAGTGTGTTCATGTGCAGCAGTCTGCTCTACCCAGAAGGCAACATTTTATAATAACCCTCTCCGTCCGGCATCTCCTGAAGGACCTCTGCTCCCTTTGTAGCATTGTCCCCTGGGCCTTGAAGTGATGTCTACTTTAGGGTTGAGCATCCGAGTGCTCTTCAAAGTTTTAATCTCTCTAACAATGATTCCTGGACCACAGCCTGTCTTAGGATTCTCACGACAAATAGATGCAACAAACCCAAGTCCAACAAAGGGTAGCAGCTAAACAGCAATGTGATTGGAATGTAGGGTACTGGAAGATGGTATTTTACTTCTGTGTTTTTCTTTTATGCCAATATATTAAATAACGGTGACATGACATTTTGCCAATGTTGCTTGTTTTCTAATTTATTCCCTTTCTTACTGGTGTTCTTTCTGCAATGATTTTATTTTCAAATACAGGAAAGCTATACTTTGAAGTAGAATGGCACTTAGAGCTAAATTTGGGGATCTTCTGAGATTGATTAGAACTCCTACACACACACACACACACACACACACACACACACACACACACACACACTCCTCCAACATATCAGAACCCAAAGTCTGTAGTGGATTGGTCACAAAACGGAGTTTCTTTCTGATTAAGTTTATATTTGATCACTGATTTATCAATGGATTTCTCCTATCAGATGGTTACTGTCTCATATTAGTTCTAGCCATGCATTGTACCTTCTTAAATTAATGTTAGATTCCTTGACAGAAGTAAATGCAGTTTAAAATTGCATATATACCTTACCATCAAAGTTTGTCCCAGACTTTATGAAAGTCCATGTCAACAACATTTACATAAAATTAAGCTTTGTTTGAGGCTTCAGAGACTTATTGAAATATGATTTCTTTAGGCTTTTGAAAATGATGAATATCAAAAGAGGTCTCTATTAAAACTTTGTCCAATATGAAAGTTTTAGTTTAATTATGACATTCACTCTTTATACATTTACTATAGGAAAGACTGATATTAAGATACATACATATACACATACACACATACATACACATATATGCATATATACCTACAGACAAAGACACATACATCAAAATACATATGTATATGGCCATAATCAGATATAAATATAAACACACACAAATACATATACACAAAACCATATACATAGATACGAATATTCACACATGCACAAGTACCATGCTCACACAAATGTATGCACAAATGTATGCACACATAAACTTGGGCATCACATGTATTGAGTTATGCAAATCAATAAAACTCACAGGAATGCCTCAGTTACAGACTTAACAGCAGAACAGCATTCAGCAGTTAAATGGACTGAGCTGGTTCCCTTGAGCAACTAAAGTAATCCACCTGCAGCCTTTGAGGAGGGTTGCAAGGCATGGCTGCTTGGTTATTGCTAAGTGCAATCTTCACACGGACCCATCTACTTGGTTTTTTTTTTTGTTTTTTTTTTTTACTCTCACCTCATCAATAACTTCTAGATTCTGTCTTAAGATTGGAAAGTATATCCTGATGTGCAATAAGCAATACAATAATACAATTAGTGTCTATCAAACCTCTTCCTGTATTCACAGTATTTTCTACTCCCTACACCCTGCTGTGTATTTTGCTCACCTCATCTTCAATATTCAGGAAAAGTTACCAGTACATGTAATAGCAGGTGTCATCGTGGTCGTCAGAAGGCTCATGGGAAAGCACCAGATTTGGGGAATGCTTCTGTTTTTAGGTTAGGCATTACAGAGCATAGATACTAGTTTTTTTTTTTCATTTATAACCATTCTGAGTAATATGCAGATGTCAGAAAACTATCTTTGAAACACAACATAGGGAAGAATCAACAGATTTCTTTTTGCATTAATGGAAATTAGCTTGAGGGATACGCTTGTTAGAGATATACAGATCCATTGCAGGGCAGAAACGTCCTGGAGCAGACACAATGTGAAGGCCATGATGACTAAGAAATGTACATGCTGGACTCTCCAACACCACACCAAAAGGAATCTCACCAGACAGACAAATAGTGTACATGCTGGATTCTTCAACCCTAAGCCAAAAGGAGTATCACCACTGTCATCCAACGAAAGCAAGTAACTTCCATTTGTGTTTGTAAAGGTCACAGTTACTCTGTTTACAAAGCAGCATTAACACAAGCCTGAGTTTCCTAGTCTGTGACATAAAGCTGCACACACTCCACAAAGGAGACTACAATCCCACGTGAGGGAATGCATCTTCTAGAATCAACTGAGTCAACAAAGGGCGAGTTGAGCATCAACTGAAAGTGGGAGTCTGGGTGCTGTGTCTTTCGGAACAATAACAGAACCTTCAGGTCTTAAAAAGGGGGTTCAATCATGACTTCATAAGCTTGAAGATCTACTTGAGATATCTCTCTTAGAACACTAATGTCTTCAGCACAGAGAGAACATCCCTATTAGAGATGAAGGATCACAAGGACACAAAAACATTTGCTAATTGTCGTGGTTTGACACTATTATTACATAAAGATATTAAGTATCAGATAAGAACTTAAGTGCCAAGTTATTTTCTTATCTCTTATTTAATTATTTAAAGTCAAACTTTCCTTATATGCATAGCTATATATGGGAGGGAGGGAGGAAGAAAGAAAGAGAAAGATTTCTTAATGCTCTCAAGTAAATATTTTAATTGTATGATAAGCAAAAGCATACAGTCCAACATAATTTATGATTTTCTGGAAACACAAGCAAAACAAGAAATTCAGTCTATTAATCTATCCATCTATCTATCTATCTATCTATCTATCTATCTATCTATCTATCTATCTATCTATCTATCTATCTATCAATCATTTATCTATTTTTCTATCATCTATCTGTATGTCTATCATCTATCTATCTATCTATCTATCTATCTATCTATCTATCTATCTATCTATCTATCTATTCTATACAAAACATGATCTCTTTGCAGTTGACTACTTTGGCAAGATCAAAACACATGGACAAATTGATTGAAATCTGGTCAAACTAAATATATTTTCTCAGAAAGACTCAGAATTGAGAAGATGGTAGCAGTAATGTCAACACTAGGGAATTTATGGATGACCACCCAAAATTCAGTCATTTGTATGCAAACTACCTGTAATAGATAATTATTTGTGAATAATGACTAGTAAAATAGGCATGCACACACACATGTACCCACACAATACACACACTCACACACACACACAGAGAGAGAGAGAGAGAGAGAGAGAGAGAGAGAGAGAAAGGATGGAGGATGGAGACAGTGGATGATTTGAAATTTACTGTTTTCATGTTTTCCGCATTGTATCTTTTAATTATAGTCAGCATTTAAGTAAATATATTCATCTTTAGGCCTCAGTGATAAGTGAGTTTATAAGAAACTATGAGGGTATGGCAAGAACCCACAGTTGGAGAAAAAATACCTCTGCCAATCACATGCATATAAACACCAACTCTCTTACACAATGTTGCTAAATTAAATTAAAATAAATACAAATGAATTATGAATATCAACGTTATTAAAAAACACACATTTCTTAATTGTGTTTCTTAACTGGACCTTACTTATTCCAGGTTCAAGTCTGGTCTCTGTAGAAGAAATAAAGTTATCTTTTGAGAAATTTTAAAGAATAAAAAGCTTCACATGTACATATATAAATAGTAAAGCCATAATTTAGTTTAACTTGAGTATAAATATGCTTTTTTGCTTTATATGTATAAGTAACTTGGCTTGTCATAATTCATACTATAAAACTTCTTTCACACTTGAAAAAACACTTCTGTGAGTCTCATTCTTAGCTGTTAATGGTGTTAAATTTTTTTTCTACCTTGATTTACTGGGAGATACCACCTGTTTAAAAATGACTATAATTCATGAGGTAGAGTTATAAAGGGCAGGGGTGTTCAGGGCAGAAGAGAACTGGCTAGAAATGATGAATCGAGTTTGCTGATGCTGGAGCTGAGAGGTGAGCTGGAATTGACTGGGCAAATACATTAGTATTTGGATAGACAGAGCAGAGCTTTCCAGGCAGGGAGCTCATCAAAGGCAAACTTTACATAGTGACTCACTCTTAGCATCTCCGTGCTTCCTCAACTCAGTGAATAGCCTTCCCATCCTTATATCTCATCCGTACAGATTTCTTCATTTTTAACACACACTGCACGTTTATATCCCCAATGCCTGATTTAAGAATTGCATTGAAAATACTGTTGAGAAGGTAGCTTGATACAGTAGAAGGAATAATGAACTGAGTTAGGATGAAATATGAGTTTATATTCTATACCTGTCCCAGGCTGGATTATATGCTGAGTCATATAACATAGTCTTCACAACTCCCTTTATTCACAGCAACTGTGCTCGCTGCTTTCTTCTTTACAGCAATGGTACACCCAGCAGGAACAACACAATGGAAGGAGGTTTTATCTTAGATCATGCTTTGGGGGCTGTACTGTCTGTCAGTGGTAGAAGCATTTGGAACAGAGTGACCCATCTGATGGTATCCAGGAAGCAACTGAACAGGACACACCTACGTTAAATCTTAAAGCATTCGGAAACGTGTGTGTTTTCCATGGGAGCCTACGAGTGTGTATTTCTAAACATTTTGTATGAAAAAAATTGAGCTATGGTAATTTGCCTTTTCAGGGTAATAGTAAGAGTAGCAACTGTAGCAGTGCTCACCAGTAGGAACAATAGTTGCAGTGGGAATTGAAGTTTAAACCCACAGTTTTCTGAGACTGTAGTAGGTCTAGGTAACCACACATTAGTCTCTCGATTGTTTGATGAGATCAGAGGTCTGAGTGATATGAAGAGGGTGACACATGGATTTTACCTGATTCAGTTTTACTGGAAGTGTGAAGAGATCATATTCCACTTCAGATCTCTCATTCTGCCCAACGATGACAACCACTAATACATATCCAGCCCTAGCATTAACAAGTTGTGACAGGAAGCCCAGGAAGAGGAGTCACGAGACATGCAGATGGTCTACATAGAGACCATGAGGGGCAGGCATAAGCACTGGGTAGCTGATCTGTGATGAATTTCAGAGACAGACAGCACAACCACCTGGCGAGCTGGATGCCAGTGAGGATTTAAATAGGTGAGGGAAAAATTGTCAGCTTCTGAGTTTGAGAACTTTAGACAGATTATGTGTTTGGGACCCAAGATGGTTTACTCCTTGGAATCAAGAGTCTGAGGAAGTCATTTTGAGATGTCTAGTGATTATGTATCTATGTGTCTAGTGTATTATGTATTATGATTCACTATCACCACCACCACTACCACCACCACCATCATCACCACCACCACCATCATCACTATGACCACCACCACCATCACCACCACCACCACCACCACCACCACCACCACCATCACCACCACCACCATCACTACCACCACCACCACCACCACCACCACCACCACCACCACCACCATCACCACCACCATCACCACCACCATCACCACTACCACCACCACCACCATCACCACCACCATCACCACCACCACCACCACCACCACCATCACTACCACCACCACCATCATCACCTTTACTGTCAGCAATGAGAACATCATCATAGCCAAATCAAATCTGTATAATATTTTTATTACAAAAAAATACAGCTATTTTCTTGAGGTATGTGATAATTATTTTTAAATTACTTATATGCTTGTTTTACTTTGCAAGAATGAAATGCAATCATGACAAAATATGCCTTAATTAATATGTTTACCATTCATTAATTTATACAGAGTTTTACTTGAGGTAAAAGAGATTTCCATCTTTTTATTTTATACTTAGTGATTTAATCTGTGATGAATCTCTGATTTAATTTGTGAAATCATCTCCATTTCCTCCTGAGGGATGATATTTATACCTACTCTGGTAGAGATCAGTAAAAATAATCGAAATGCTTTGTAATGTCTATGTAACATTTATGACATAATCTTTGCCATGTCATGTAAAGTTTATTTATTATGTTTTAAAAGATGTATTCTTTGTACTCTAGTGTTTTAGTACCTGATGAAATCTATGACTTTCTAATTTAATACTGTAACATACTCAAATGCATTTTGTGATATAAGAAAATGTTACTTTTATGATTGATATGGTATAATACTTGACATAAACAACTAAAGAAAATAGATATTTATTTTTATTTTATTGTTTCAGAAGTACAAGCTTGTCATGGTGGGGTGGGAACAACACGGTAGGACATAGTCACGTCATAGTTACCAGGAAACATACAGAGACACACACCAAACTGCTAGGACAATGATTCACTTCACTAGACCTACTTCCTCCAATCAGACAGGAAGTTCCACCAACTCCAAAAAATTTTATCCAAATTTTTTATCAATGCATCCAATCCTCAATCAAGTTAGAGTTTTTCTATTCCAGAACATTCCAGAAACACCTTCTAAGACACACCCCAAAGAGTGCCCCATAAGTCCTCTGGGAAGTTCATAATCCACTCATGATGGTCAACATTAACCACACAAGAGTTTACTGTTCTTCCTAAACTTTTCTTAACTGCAGGAAACAATTGCAGGTTATTTGAAATGAAACAGAATTTAGCAAAAGGACATCTGTGCTGCACGTGGAAGACAAAGTGTACGTGGTAAAGAACAAGTGTTCTTCCTATGTTCGTCTACATGTGAAAGCCATGCTCAGCCTCTGTCTACTTGCCTCATTCAATCTTTGTGCTATTTCCACATTTTGGTTTTAAGTTCCTCAGCTTTGTCTTTGTTTTATTTCCTCATAATTGAGATTTGCAAATGGAATTTGACTTCCCATCACCTCATCTTAGCTGCTTGCCATTATCACTGTATTATACTGAGGGAGCACTCACACACAATATGGCGCCTGCTTTCAGGGAAGCCCCGGAAGATGAGTGTCCGGTAGATATGATGCACGCAGTGAGTAATGACCACTGTTACCATTATCTGTGTCAGCAAATTAAGTTCAGTTTTAAAGGGAGGAAAGAGGAAGTGAAATAGATGGATCTGACTAACCTCCGCCTGCTTTATGCAATGATGCTTTTTAAATCGTAGTCTAGTATTACATAAGCCAGAGAGCAAAACCTGGGTGAAGGAAGAGGAGCAATGGTAATACATAATAGTAAGTGAAGAGTAATGGAGCCGAGTAAGTATCGTCATGTAAGCCTTGACATAAGTGATAGGATGCTCAGAAATTAGTTCTAAATAGAATATGATAAAATAATATTTGCATGAATATTATTTTCATAATTAATGAAATGGTAAAAAAAATCCCACAAAATAGCAATCTATAAAATATACTCAAGAGAATTTCAATGCTACCGTCACTAGTACCACAAGTTCAAATTGAGTTCTTTAAAGGTAAATTGCCGAGACTGTCCAATTTCTTAAGACATCTCAAGAACTGCCGGAAACCTGCTTCTGCAATATCATATTGAAGACAATATAGCTAATTTATTGATAGATTGAAATTAAGTTTCAGGTAGATCTCCATCTCATTTGATTCACTCCATCTTCCTCAAAATATTTCACTAAGTAACTAAATAATGATTTACTTTTAATAATCTAAGAAGAATTTCAACAAAATGTATCTGTTTCACTGACACAGTGTTTTTATGGTTGGACATAGGGTGAAACTCTCTTTGTATGTACTTTACATCATTTTTCTGCAGTAATACAAGTAACTTAATAGTCAAAAACATCACTTAAAATTTACATCATAGCAATATGATGAAGTTACCTTTCACTCTAATAAAGATTTCTCAAAGTTTTATTTCAAGTAAATACGGGGATAAAGGAAAGTCAATTCAAGGTGCCATCAGTAAACACAAGGAGCAATCAGTAAAATTCTTGCCATGTTAATAAAGTGAGAACATAAAAATAAGAAATAATCTATAATTTCAATTTTGGCTTGAGGAAAACTTAAGCTTGCAGAGGACAAGAATGCTGTCTGATGTATATAAAACACTGTGTACTGTTGGCACCTTGGTATTAAAATTCAATATTTACAAGTGGAACATAGTTTATGGAGCCGTTCCAGTGCACAGGCAAATGGAATGTATTGAGC
This sequence comes from Tokudaia tokunoshimensis, assembly GCA_036184795.1. NCBI lineage: Eukaryota > Metazoa > Chordata > Mammalia > Rodentia > Muridae > Tokudaia > Tokudaia tokunoshimensis. The sequence continues at coordinate 156,799,826 of BTHU01000002.1, forward strand.
ACCTTGGGACTGCTGGAACACACTTTGATTTTATGCAACATCTTGTTAACTTTATGTGTTTTCAGAGTGCTTTTCCACTAGAGGGAGGAAAGGGGAAATTGGATCAAGGTCTTGTTTGTTAATTCTAGGCATCAACACTATGGAAAAAAACCGAAGAGACATTAATAAACAAAATATAACTCCCCACTGCTGCCTACTAGGTACTCAGTCCTTCACCCTGGACTCCTGAGATGCCCTGTAGGAAGAAAAACTGACTTGACCTTGTTTCCATTGACAGGACGTCCCCACCAAGTCCCAGTTGCTTTTCAGATTAACCCACTTGGAGACATCAAAGTCTGAATAGTGTGTTGAGACTCTTTGAAAAGCCATTTAGATTGTTTTAATGTGTGTGTGTGTGTATGCGCACGCGCGCGCGCGCTCTCATTTGTATGTCCAGTTTTGATTCTGTTGCTTTGATAATATACCCCAAAGAAAGCAACTTATAGTTGCATTTGAGACGTAACACATTTTGGTAAGAAAGGCATGCTGGGATGACAGCATAGCGCCTGACCCGTGATACTCCATCTTAGAACTGGAAACAGTGAGAGAAGAGGCGAGGCCAAGCTATCCAAAGAAGACTGCCCACAGGGATACATTTCCTGCAGTAATGGTCCACTTCCTAAGTTCCCTAACAGCGCCACCATCTGGGGACCAAGTGTCCTAACATGTGAACCTATGCATATATCACAAGTAGTAACATGATGTCAAAAAATTGAGCCATGTCTAATATATACTTAACAGAAGCTAACTTACTAGTGTTAGTACAAACCAAATAATTTACGTTGAGAGGAAACTTTCTATAGCTAACAAGAACAAAAATGTTCATTATAATTTTGTCTAATATTGTACATCTAATCTAACCATGCTAATATTGTAAAAATCTAGTCTGCTTTCAAGAATCAACACATTTCTTTTCCTAAAATCAAAACAGGAGGAAGCTCATCGAGCTATTGTGTTATCACTAGGGGATACGGTACTTTTTATGAAAACTTACATTAAATAATATGCCATGCCTTGTTGAGATTTTTCATTCATGTTTCATCTAGAGAGTATAAAATCAAGATACAGAAAATAAAATGGTGGTGTAAATCCAAAACGAGGAAGCAGAAATAGCTTTTTAAAATTTGCTGCGGCTCATTAGCCAGACAACATAGTCTATTTGTGAGTTCTGGCCTCTATACACACACACACACACACACACACACACACACACACACACACGTATACACCCATAAAACTTTAGTTTTGGTGACTATATTGATGATGGAAATTGCATTATACAAATCCTTTTTCAGAGATTGCATTTTGCAATCATGACTTGATTATGAGTTTTGAATATTTACTCTGAAGATGGTGTTTTCTGCCAATCTTCCAACATCACTCACACACACACACACACACACACACACACATGCATGTACGCACACACACGTATACACAATACTCGTGAACAAACACACATGTGAGTGCATACACAAAAGCAGAATTGTCCAGTGGATGGTTTTATTGAATATCACTGTTTATAATTGATAGGGTTTTAGTATCAATTTAATGTTTTATGTAAGGCTTTGAAAAACCAAGACATCTCCCGCTTCTACCCCAACCCCAGGGTAATTCCTGGAGACCCCACAAAATTATCCTTTTCCACTTCCATTTCTTTATTTTGAAGGTAGTAAAGAAACTTTCCTTTGAACTGTCTCTTTTATTTTTCCTTGGCATCATTATATTTTTGTCTTTAACTCAAGAAATTATGTCATAGAATAGTCAGTGCCACAGTTGGCCAGAGGTGTCCTGGAGCCTGGGAAAGACATGTTTTAACTTCCGGAAATCAGCAGAAGAGTTCATCAGGTCTTGTGCCACGGAACTCTTATTTCTCCAATGTATCCGTTGCATGGAGCTGTGACCAGAGCACAGAAATGTCCTTTCCCCTGTTTATTAGATGGAGATTGAGCTGCTGGGTCAGCCTTAAAATATCTAGGTGGGTGATGGCTGAACCCCTTTAAAAGCACCAAAATATAAACCTTGCTTATGCCATTGTGCACATAGAATAACTATCTTTTGCTTAACTGAAGATAGCCAGCGATGGATCCCCTCTCCCTTCCTCACATGGTCTTCCTTCCTCCTAAGCATCTTGACTTTGTCATCTAGTGATGAGGAGGCCCTGCCCTTCCACAGTGGTTTCATGTGCAGAATTCAAATGATTGCTGTAGTTCCCCATCATTTGTTCAATCCTCCAGGAGATATAGTCACCCTCCCTGTTAGTTTCTTTTGATTGCATTTTGTTCAATGCTCTAATTTTTAAAAGTGTATTACAATTTCAAATCGTTTCAATTCTTAGACAAGAATCCTACTACTGAGCTACATAGCTAGCACTACTATCTTTTCCTTTCTCTTTCTTTTCTTTCTCTTCACCCCTCTCTCCCTCTCCCTCCCCCCACCCTCTCTCTCTCTCCATCATAAATGTGAATTTTCTTGCCTCAAAGATATGTTTTTAAATGCCTTGGGAAAGTGGCTGTCCTGTCTAGAAATATAGCCTATCTAGATACTTCACCATTATAACTTACTGAATTTAGCTTAATGTGTAAGTTTATTTCATATTTTCACATAAAATGTGAGAAAATAAAAACTTAAATGGAATTTCCTTACACAGGGATGTTCTTCTGTGTTTAAAGGAACTTCAGTGCAAATAGTGTACTCCGAAGTCAGGATTTATAAATAAAAGCTTTAATAGAACAATATTTAGTCATAGAAAGCAACTAATTTATTTTAAATTCATAAAAATTAACTGTATCTATGTCTCCCTCCCTCTTCCTTTCCCTTTCCCTCTCTCTCTCTTTCTCTGTATGTGTATATGTACATGTGAATGTATGTATCTATGTGTGTGTGTGTGTGTGAAATTTGCCAAAATATTCTTTATAGGTAACCAAAAAGTAAAGACATTTCTGGAGAAAGAATTTTTTAAAAGACAGATTCTTTCATTCTGTGGTGACCTGGCCTCATGTGGTTGCAGAATTCACAGCTCGTATGTCTTCTTTGCTATATCCATCGGATAAAAGGATGTCTTCCACATCTTATGAGATAGGCTCCATTAAATGCTTACTGCCTCACACAGGGACCAATTGTATGAGACAGGGTGGTAACATAATCTTTGCAAGATTGGCCCTTGTTATCTATTATACAAAGGCCTTGTTGAAAATTATTTTGGTCAATTCTTTGTCCTTATTAAGTCTCTGGGTGAAAGGATAAATTCCCCCTGCTTTGCAGGCTTCACTTTATGAGTGAAAGATTTACAGGGATAATTATTTTGTTGTTAGAATAGGTTATAGCATGTTCTAAGAACATACTGATTAATTATTTTTCTAACCAGTTAAAACATAACTGAACTAATTCTTTTTCTTTTTTTCCAGTATATCTTCATAGGAAAGACAATGATAAGAAAAATAAAACTGAGCTAGTCACATCTTATCAGACAAATTTCTTCTGCTAAACAATTTAAAACCACAATGAAAACAAGCCTCACTAACATGTATAAGGTTAAAGGAGATGATTGTAAACACACAAAAATAAGTCAATTGGAGTGATGCCTTTGAATCTATGAAAATATGAATTATTGAGTATTATAAAACATGTCTAAAGCATTTAAATCTGTGGTGTGTTCATGATAGCAAAACAGATATCTGCATATGATTATATGTGGGACACTAAGCACATTATATTTAGCAGTAAATATTACATCTATCCAGATTTCTGCATTGAGAAGTTTGTATAATATATATATTATATTTATATAATATATATAATTTTTTATTCCTCAGTTTTTCTATTACCAATATCATATTTTACAGACAAGCACTATCAAAATTAAATATTTAGGGAGAAATCATAACAAAAATATTAAAAGTTAGGACAGTATTTTTCCTGATGATTAGAAAAAAAATAACAAGCATTTAAAAAATTTTATATGTCCAGCAGTCACTTTGATTCAGTTATTAGGAAATTAATATCTTAAGACAGACTTAAAACACTGATTACCAAAATTAGTCAAAGTATGTTGTACATTAGAAACATTTTGGTTCTTTAATATTTTTAAAAATGTTTAGATGAAGACCCAAGAACTAGGTTAACAATGATTACTGCTTTCTCCTGAATCACGATGCTTCACATATAATAGGTTAGTAATCTCTCAATTATCAGGCAACATGGACATTTATATTATTATCTTTCAATTAGATAAACTGAGATACCAAATTAAAAACTCTAGCTAAAGGGCATCCACACATCAAGGGATTGAAAAATATTTGGAGTGGTTTTCAAGCAAAAAGAACGTGAGAGGGCATGTATTCGATGGGCTAAAGATAAATTAATGGAGCTTCTATTGGTAGAATTAGATTGTTATCTTCACACCATACAAGTGAGATTTCCTAGAATCCCAAATAGCTATTTAATTTGTTTTAGCTGAAAACTTTCCTAACAGTAGTCTACAAAACTCCCAGAGCCATGATGACATTAATGAAATGTCAGCTTCAAGACATGTAATTCTCACAGGTTATTTTGTTTTTCCATTTTAAATGAATGATTCACTGTAACTTCCTAGATTAGAGTCATAGATTATTGCTGTACTCTTAGTTTGGAGCCATGGAAATGGCAACATTGTAGATTTTATCTATTATCCTGCTTTAGATATTTACTCTACAAACAATGCTTTAAAAGGTGGGCAGACAGAGAAGCATCAAATACTGAATAAACTGTTAGTCTCGTAATTCAATTCATTGCATGGGAAGAGTTAAAAGCTTTCTTTATAGGCTGGTGACCCAGCTCAGTTAAGCTTTTGATTTACAAGCAGTGTGAGGACCTGAATTTGGATCCCTAGGACACACAGTTGAACTTAGTCACAAATGTCTGTAACCCTAGCATAGCAGGAGCAAAACCAAAAGACTCCCTGGCCTTCTTGGCTAGGATGCCTATTGCACTGGGTTTCTTGACAGACCTTATTTCCGAAGATAAGATTGTATCTATCCATGACAACACTTAATATCAACCTCTGGGATTCACACAAATGCATTAATGTGATAACAAATGCATACATATGTAACACACACACACACACATATATAAAACAATAAAACATTTCTGAACATTACTCCTTTAACCTATTAATCAGTGAGAAACAAACCATATGCATTTATTCGCTGATCTTCTTTTTCAACTGACTTCTCGATATTTTCTGTTCAGAAAGTGATATTTGTGGACCATCATCTCTCTCGTGTTAAACACAAGGGAGGAGGAGCAGAAGAGTGAGAGATCTCTTTCAGGAACAGAGATAAGGAAAAGACGTGCCGGACAGAGCTAATTTGAGTTATCCCTTGCAGACAGATAGACAGGGATGCAATCTACACTGAAGATAGGTGGGATTCTATTCCAAGAAAGTCAACAACTTGGAAACAGAGATATAGGGAAGGCTGCAAACAATTTACTTGCAGCTTGAATGACGTGTGGGGAATAATAAGGGGAAAGGCCATAATGCTACTTCTTGACAAAACTGCAGGGAATCAAGGATGCTATGCTAAAATCCTTGAATATTATTTAGGAGGCTAGTATAATATTAACTGTTCTACTGATGATGCAATGTCTGCTCATAAGCATTCTCATGTGACCGTATCATGCCCACAACACAATGGCAAAAGCAATGCAGAACCTTGTAGTGCTTAATCAAATGGCTTGAAGGACTATTTCATTAAGGAGGAAATAATCATAAGTATATACTATGAATCTTCTAAAGTTCCAATATACCGTTTTGTACTTTAAGAATAAGAGATAAGAGAATGACAATATATCCTACACCCTTTTAAAGAGAGGGTCTTTTGTATGCCAGGCTGGTTTTGAACTCACTATGTAACTAGGGATGAAATTGAACTAACCCTCCTGCTTCTGTCTCTCTTGTGATGTCTCATTACTGGTGTATGCTACTGTGCCTGGCTAGGAAAGATATTTTATAGAGTTGGATAAGACTCACAATAAAGAAGCAGATTTTTAATGTGTAAATAAATGCAACGTGGTTGGTGGTGTTTGTCTCAGTTGGGGTTTCTGTTTCTGTGCTTAAACAGCATGTACATAAAAGTAACTAGGGAGGAAATAAACCGTTTATTTCATCTTGCATTTCTACATCACAGTCCATTATGAAAGGAATCAAAGGAACTCAGGTCAGGACCTGAAGGCAGAATCCTGGAGATAAGAGCAGGCTCTCCCACATCAACCACCAACAAGGAAATGCACTACCAGCTTGTCCCAATTTTACGGGGCATTTTGTTTTAACTGATGTTCCTCATCTAAAATGATGGTTACGTGTGTCGAGGTGACATATAACTAGCCAGCATAATGTTAAAACCTAAACCTGTGATTACTCATTAGGACAATACAGGACAACCAAAACATCTTCAGGAGTGTGAAGGAATGAGTAATGTCTGGGTTTTAATATAGCAATACTGAAATTTCAAGAAACATCAAGCCTTTGTTTTTATTCCTTCTTATGTATATATATATATATATATATATATATATGTATACATATATATACATATATATGTATATTGGAGTGGTTTTCAAGCAAAAAGAACGTGAGAGGGCATGTATTCGATGGGCTCTTTATACATATATATATGATCAATAGATAGGCTTCAGTTCAGCACAAATCTCCCGTCTCTCACACTGTTTCTCCCCTACTCTTTCTATGTGTGTGTCTATATGTGAGCTCCCATCCCAGCCCTCTCATTTACTCTGGCTGCTACACAGCTGAATCTAGCCTGGAACATACTGTATAAACTAAGCTACTGTGAAACTCATGATCTTTCTGAGTGACAAGGAGCAAATATTAGTTATTATCTGAAAGGAAAATATGTAAAGCCCTAGCAGTAATGTGAAAGGAACTCTTTATACATATATATGTGTATACATATATTTCAATATATAAATATATTCAATAAATATATATTTCAATATGCTCTCTTTTTCTCAAATGGCAGTAATAACAAATAAGCAAATATATAGTATTTAAAACTAAGCTATGCAGAGATTTACAAGGTGTAAAACAGTGAGTGTATTATAGTGTATTACAGATTAACCCCTCATTGAATGTTGAGAATCATTCCCCTGCATCATTAGAAACAACAGCTTGGGGGAAAAGGCATCGTTCACAATTTCTCAAGATCAACACACAAGCAGAATACTATTTAAAGAAGCCCAAGATGATCAGACCAATCCTGCCATCTTTATTTTGTTTTTAAAAGATACTCACAACAGAAACATGTTACCTTTAATGATCATATTCACACAAACTTCTCAGTTAGGTTCTCTATTTACGTCAAGGCTGATAAATACTTTCTGCCTTTTTTTTTTTAATTTAATTTAATTTTATTTTTTTAATTTACATTCCAAATCACTTCCCCTTTCCCGTTTCCTCCCTCCCCGAAAGTCCCATAAGCCCCCTTCCCTCCCTCTTTTCTCCGTTCAACCCCCTCTCATTACTCTGTCCTGGCGTTCCCCTACATCCAGTCTTTCCAGGACCAGGGGTCTCTCCTTCCATCTTTTTAGAAATCTATTGATATGCTGATTGTGTCTAGGGTATTCTGAGATTCTGGGTCAATATCCCCTTATCAGTGACTTCATACCATGTGTGATCTTTTGTGATTGGGTTACCTCACTAAGGATGATATTTTCAAGTTCTGACCATTTGCCTAGGAATTTCGTGAATTCATTGTTTTTAATTGCAGAGTAGTATTCCATTGTGTAAATATACCACATCTTCTGAATCCATTCCTCCGTTGAGGGACATCTGGGTTCTTTCCAGCTTCTGGCTATTATAAATAAGGCTGCTATGAATATAGTGGAGCATGTGTCCTTATTGCATGCAGGTAAAGTCTCTGGGTATATGCCCAGGAGTGGTATAGCCGGATCCTCCGGAAGTGTCATGCCCAGTTTTCTGAGGAGCCGCCAGACTGCTTTCCAGAGTGGTTGTACCAGCCTGCAATTCCACCAGCAGTGGAGGAGTGTTCCAAGAATAGACAAATGGGACCTCATTAAATTACAAAGTTTTTGCAAGGCAAAAGACACCGTCAAAAAGACAAAGCGGCAACCAACTAACTGGGAAATGATCTTTACCAACCTTACATCCGACAGAGGGCTAATATCCAAGATATACAAAGAACTCAAGAAGTTAAACTCCAGAGAGGCAAGTAACCCTATTAAAAAATGGGGTACAGAGCTCCACAAAGAGTTCTCACCTGAAGAATATCTAATGGCTGAGAAGCACCTAAAGAGATGTTCATCATCCTTAGTCATTAGGGAAATGCAAATCAAAACAACCCTGAGATTCCATCTCACACCAGTCAGGATGGCTAAGATCAAAAACACAGGAGACAGCAGTTGTTGGCGAGGATGTGGAGAAAGAGGAACACTTTCTGCCTTTTAACAAAACTTAAATGTCCCTTCCCTTATTTTGAACTAGAACTATCTATTCAACTTGTTTGTTGAATATTAGGACAGGAGTGCGTGTCTAGGATGCACAGGCTCTGGGCCCCATTACTATCCTTACATTAAATCAAACCAAAAATCTGAAGTCTTCCCAATTAATTTATCTTACCCCAGTGTTACCCTTAATAGACCTCAATGTAATAATTATTGACTAGATTTCATATATTGATGCTTAATCATATCTAAAGTTAGATTATTGATTATCTGTTGCATATCGTTTTAGTTTTTCTTTTAGAGAGGATTCATGATCTCTGAAGACAAGTAGCACATAGGATATTGTTTTTCATTCTCTAGACTGTAAACTGGAACCAGGAGTTAAGTGAACATCTTAAATTCTTAAGATTGGTTCTTTAAATCTTAAGATTGGTTCAAGTGCAACTTAATAGGTTCATATTGCCTTTGCTCTAGACAAAAATAAAAATTGACATCAGAACAGATTATATTTCCAGGTTACTCAAACTAAAACACTTGAAGAACTATATTTGGTACATATGTGTGTATCAAATTAATATGCATATATGTACATATGTTGTGTATTGCAAGCAATGCACTCCTTTACATTTAATTTATTTTATATCTATGGGTTTTTTGTCTACATGTATGTTTCTGTGCCATTAGTGAGCCTAGAACACGAGGAGGTCAGTAGAAGGTGTTGGCTTCCATGGTACTGGAGTTACAGATGGCTGTAAGCTGCTATGTGGGTGCTGGAAACTGAACCCAGGTCTTCTTCCATAGTAGCAAGTGTTTTTAACCCTTGAGATACCTCTCTGGTCTCACATTTTAAGTTCAATGATGCACATCCTTGTGGAAGATTAAGGGAATTGTCAGGAAGAAAATGAGATGGAATCGTATCTCCAGAAAGAATACGAAATACAATAAGAATGTATGAACAAAACAATGCTTATGCATTTTGCCTACAACTATAAAAGCAATTAAGGAATTTTTTGTGGGCCCCAAGAGTGAACATTTTGAAGTGCTTTGCGAAATACATTTCTTTCTTTCTTGTGTTGGGGGGTTGAACATATGAACCTGCACATGTCAGGCAAGCACCCTGCCACTGAGCTAGTGCCCAGCTAGGAGAACAAATTTAAGTCAGATGACACAAACCAATAGTTCATCTCTGAGTTCTGAAGGCAAGCTTCTATAAAGTTCAATTTGCTGATCTGTTTTTCAAATCCGATGGCAACCCAGTGCTGTGGAATGCACAGCACTCTGAATAACAGAGCGAAAACGTACCAGATGCTTCTAGGATTCCTGACACATACTTTTTGGGAGAGTCGCGGTTGTTACTGTCACTGTTGTCCCATTTACTGGTTTGCTGGGCTGCAGTCTGTCCTCTTCCTTTGGTTATTTGTCTTTCTATTAATTTCTTATCACATTCTCAACTGAGAATTATAAAAACACCTTAGAGCAAGGTCTTGTGAACTGGGCTGAGAATTCCTTGAAAACAAGTATGTGTGTTTTATTTCTAGCTGCCTATTGTACATGGTTGCACAGATGGTGTCCTCATTTTCCCAACATTATACTGAGAATTAATAATGAACTATGTAGTTGTTTTATTGACAAACTGACATGATAGAAAGAATAATATAAAATATTATGAAATTTATGGGAAAGACTTCTAACTGAGAAAATATTTTTGCATTAAAATCTTGCCTCAGATACTACTAGGTCTGTGACACTGGATGGGTAGTCTAGCTTCTTCGTTTCTTCTAGTGTAAGGCAAGAATAGGAGAACTCTCTGTCCTTCATTGTATGCACATTTAAAGCTCCTCCCATGCCCCTCATTCCTTTCTGGCTTCATAGCTAATCGATGTAGGGCTCAGTTTCCTATGAGTTTAAGAAAGTCCCAGCTCTCTGTGAGTAGAAATGACCTGTTCAACTCTGAATCATCTTAATTCTTTCAGATGGTTGTATTTTTCCTTCCTGGGAAGTAGTGAAAACAATGTAACTGTCCCAGTGGACACTGGATGTTTATCTAGACCATCATTTGCTTTCAGATTGTTAGGGAAAAGGGAAAAGGCCTCCTATTTCATTTAGAATGTTGTATTTTAATGTTTTGTTTTGTTTTTTTTTTAATAGTAGTCCAGATCAGATCCTGAAGGAGGCACGGATATCCAGACGGCTTCAGTTGTATTTCTGGTGTTTTGGAGAGGTTAGAAAATTGGGATAAGACATTATCATTGTAAATTGGCATTATGTAATTGGGAGTTTTATATACATAAATATATTTGGCTAACTATCCAAGTTTAAGAGTCATGCTTTACCAGATACTTGGAAGGAGTGGTGCAGAGGCCTGGTGGGGCAGTATTCTCTATTAAATATTTACCACTACATACTGGTATACCGGAGTCTAGCGTAATCATCAGCAATTTAAAAAGAGACAATGTGTGAGATGGAATCTCAGGGTTGTTTTGATTTGCTTTTCCCTAATGACTAAGGATGATGAACATCTCTTTAGGTGCTTCTCAGCCATTAGATATTCTTCAGGTGAGAACTCTTTGTTTAGCTCTGTACCCCATTTTTTAATAGGGTTACTTGCCTCTCTGGAGTTTAACTTCTTGAGTTCTTTGTATATATTGGATATTAGCCCTCTGTCGGATGTAAGGTTGGTGAAGATCATTTCCCAGTTAGTTGGTTGCTGCTTTGTCTTTTTGACAGTGTCTTTTGCCTTGCAAAAACTTTGTAATTTAATGAGGTCCCATTTGTCTATTCTTGATCTTAGAGCATAAGCTATTGGAGTTCTGTTCAGGAAATTCTCCCCTGTGCCCATATGTTCAAGGTTCTTCCCTAGTTTCCTTTCTATTAGTTTCAGTGTGTCTGGTTTTATGTGGAGGTCCTTGATCCACTTGGAATTGAGCTTAGTGCAAGGAGATAAGAATGGGTCAATTTGCATTCTTCTGCATGTTGACCTCCAGTTGAGCCAGCACCATTTGTTGAAAAGGCTATGTTTTTCCCACTGGATGGTTTTAGCTCCTTTGTCAAAGATCAAGTGACCATAGGAGTATGGATTCATTTCTGGGTCTTCAATTCTGTTCCATTGATCTACATGCCTGTCACTGTACCAATACCATACGGTTTTTAACACTATTGCTCTGTGAATGGCTAAGATCAAAAACACAGCAGTTGTTGGCGAGGATGTGGAGAAAGAGGAACACTCCACCACTGCTGGTGGAATTGCAAGCTGGTACAACCACTCTGGAAAGCAGTCTGGCGGTTCCTCAGAAAACTGGGCATGACACTCCCGGAGGATCCGGCTATACCACTCCTGGGCATATACCCAGAGGCTTTACCTGCATGCAATAAGGACACATGCTCCACTATGTTCATAGCAGCCTTATTTATAATAGCCAGAAGCTGGAAAGAACCCAGATGTCCCTCAACAGAGGAATGGATTCAGAAGATGTGGTATATTTACACAATGGAATACTACTCTGCAAATAAAAACAATGAATTCACGAAATTCCTAGGCAAATGGTCAGAACTTGAAAATATCATCCTTAGTGAGGTAACCCAATCACAAAAGAACACACATGGTATGCAGTCACTGATAAGGGGATATTGACCCAGAATTTCGGAATACCCTAGACACATTTCGCATATCAATAGATTTCTAAGAAGATGGAAGGAGAGACCCCTGGTCCTGGAAAGACTGGATGTAGGGGAATGTCAGGACAGAGAAAGGAGAGGGGGTTGAATGGGGAAAAGAGGGAGGGAAGGGGGCTTATGGGACTTTCGGGGAGGGAGGAAACGGGAAAGGGGAAATGATTTGGAATGTAAATAAAAAAAAACTTAGAAAATAAAATAAAAAAAAAAGAGAGAGACAATGTATGCTTCCTCACAATGTGTTCTTAGTTTCTGTGACATGGTTATTTTATACTTATTTAAATATGTGGATGTAATTGTGTGTGCATGTTCCTGTGTGTAGCTGAAGTTCAGATATACTTTTATTGAACAAAGACTACGCACAATTCTTTCAACCATAATACTGGAAGTAACATCAATAGGCATTGTAAACTTTACCAACGCAACAAACATCTCAGTTTAAAAAAAACAGATTAGTAGGAATTTGCTTCTCAAAATGGGGCTTACAATTAATATAATTAGAAAGAAATTAGGACAAGAGTTAAATACTTGCTTCCAATGTTATATTTCTCTTCTCAATCTTTAGTGTTGTATGAGTTTAAAAGTCCTCTAGGGATATTGTATTTGTGAATGAAGTAGACATTCTATGTAGTTATTATTATATAATAAACAATAAATATGCAGTATATAAATAAGTTTAAATTTGATAATTTGTAGTCTACAAAATGTTGAAAGATTGTAAAGGGGATAAAAATATGCTAAAAAGCATTATGTTTAGGTTCTTGGGCACAAATAAAGTATAAAATTTGTCTTTGTGTTGGGTGGGGCAGGTTTTCCCTATGTTTCCCAGGCTGGTTTGAAATTTGTTATCTTCATTCCTGCCCTTCCACAGTGCAAGGTATCAAGGATGTATAACTGTATGTCTAGGTTCATAGATTTCTTTGTTGGGGTTGGGGGAAGAGTTCTTAAAAATACATCTAAAGAATAACAAGGGATCTTCCTTTCCAAAACATGCATCTCAAAATTATAGTAGATAGTCTTATTAGTTAATCTAAAAGTTTAGGACACATGTTCTCCATGTGTTAACATTGCATTTTTCAAGATTTTAGAGACGATAATGATTGAATGATTGAAAATGATTGATAATGATTGAAAAACATAATTTCAAAGTCATTCAAGCCATCTCAGTTATAGCCTGATAGTTTAAAAAGTATTAGATGCTCCTATATTCTAGGTCTTTGTTCTTGCCTTAAGTCTGATTTATATATGGGGACAATTTTTCTAGAAGAGGAGCTGCAAAAGTTGGAGCAGCTTCAAGTTTGCTCAGCCTGTTTCTCAGCCATACAGGTGGGGTGCTAGTATTGAAAACTTCTTTCATGAGGTTACCTCCTGTTAATCCAGCTTTGACATTCTCAGTGTAGACTCTCACTGTGTCCTGAGCTCTTCGAATTATGCACTCTGTCCAACACAAAATTTAAGTAATTCTTCTGATTTTGCACAATTTGTCCTGGATTGCATGGCTAAAACTCCAAGTTTGAAACAGCAAACCTTGGACAACAAAACCAAGATCCTAGCTGTGTTCCAGGCCCAGGCTGTGACGCCTAGCTCTCAGGAGCAGCCTGCAGGTTGAAAGAGAGACTGGATGTAGGGGAACGCCAGGACAGAGTAACGAGAGGGGGTTGAATGGAGAAAAGAGGGAGGGAAGGGGGCTTATGGGACTTTCAGGGAGGGAGGAAACGGGAAAGGGGAAGTGATTTGGAATGTAAATTAAAAAAATAAAATAAAATAAAAAAAAAAAAGAAAGAGACTCTCCTAAGTGTCAGTCCCACGGCCCCCACCATCCCCAGCTTGAGAGAACAAAGCTGGCAGGCAACATGCATCAGATATCTTACTGTGCACATCCAAGCTTCCAGACAAAGCCCATAGATCTAATTTCAGCTTTGCCAGCCTTGGTCCTGTCCCTTTAAGTTTACTAAGTCGGAAATATACCTGTAAGCAAGCAGTCTAAATGTCTCTGCAATCTTGCTGCTATAAAAGTATTTAATAATAAAGCCTCAGAAGTTGGGAGGTTAGATGGAAATCCATGGTATCTAATGCCAAGGTGGTGCTCACTGCGTTGGACATTGATTAAATTTTCTTTTAACATCTCTTGAAACTTACATTTTGCTACCGTTTAGACATTTTTCTCCTCCAAACTATTTTTTTATATCCATGATTTAGAGTGATATGCAGTGAGGCAGCCGCTCTGAATTGGCTCAGAAACGATTCTGGGGGTAATGATCAGGGATTGAAAACCTCTGCTTCTGTTGCATTTAAGGAAAATAAAGCTAACTTTATCCTGGGGCTCCATGCCAAGCCAGGCCAGAGATTTGAGACTGCTCAAATAGCACCATCCAAATTTTATCAGGTTGAAATGACAGCTATGTTCCAGAATCCCACAGGTTGATAAAAAGAAAACATATTTGAGTGCAGTTTCAGAGATCAGATATGGGATTGCTAGCTGTAGTCACACACTTTTGAAAAATTAAGAAACTTCATTTGCCATCTGTGTCTGGGCTTTGAAAGACAATTGCTACTTCTGTATGGAGACCAATCTGAAAATTAATGGAGACTCTAAGCCTGAAATCTTATGAAATGCAACTGAAAGGGTTATGCTTTCAATTCAGGGCAACCCCCACCCCAGAGTCCGCTGGTCTGAAGGCTTGATCCCAACATAATGTTCAAAGGGGAGACTTTGGTTGTAAAAATAAGGTAACCCGAATGTCTGTTGTGGGATTGTGTCTTCTATATATGACAGAAAAGCTGAATCCATGAAATCTCAGCCTTAAAGAAACCTGAACATTGACATCACCAACTGACATGCTAACATGGATGGAAAAAAAAAACTCGCAAGGTCTCACTTCAAGATGAAGAGCTACAAATGATTAATGGCTGTGGAGAGAGGGAGAATCAGTCTTTCCTAGAGATGAGCCCTCTACTTGTTTATCCAATATCAAGTGCTTGGCCCTAGAACCATATCAATATATCAATAAAACTAGAGAGACTCAGCAGGTCATATTTATATATTTATACAATGATATATAAGTATATATGCAGAATACATATATATGTAATTTATAGATATCTTCCTTTCTTTTCAAATATTGGACTCTTTTCTTTAAATAAATATTTATATTCATTTAATATATTATGAACTAAATATCTAAGTTATATATATTTAAAGAAAAATAGTTCACAATTTGATAAGGAAGGGACAGGTGACACACAAGATGCTAGATGATGGGGAGATGACATACGGTTTATGCAATGGTGGATGACATAGATGAGTACATACATATGACATTAAAAGTGAGTAGTGATTGGAGCATGAGGGTGTTGGCCTAAGCAATGAATTATTTATTGATGAACCCAGAGCTGAATTTGAAAATGGTAGGATGTAAGAGGTAACCTCTATCCTTGGGTTTAGACTTTGAAAGTATATCTTATTCCTGACCTCTCTCCCTCCATTCCCTTTGGTCTTCCATGAGCCAATGAACTTGGCTTTGCCATGACCTTCTACCATGGTGATCTGCTTCATCACAGCCTATCAACATGGGAGCGAGGTGACCCTGGATTGAAATTTTCATGTAGTTAAACTAAATGCAGTCTTAGCCCCTTAAGCTCTTTTCTTGAGTGTTTTGTCATAGCAATGGAAAACTGTCTGATTCAGACAGAACAGTTGTTGGCATTGTAATAAATTATAGTTATGGTCTAAGTGTTCGAGCACACAAAGCAGCCTACCCTATGCCTGGAGCAATGCCCTGTCCTTTATGGAGCCTACACTGACCTCCGATTTGCACCAACCATGTGTGTTCACTTCTTTGCATCATCATCATTTTCTCTACAACAACAGTTAAACCAAAGAAGTCTGGGAAGACGTTCTTATAACAAGGACCTAAAACTTAATTATTGGCTCTTTCATTTGAGTTTAACTCCTTTATTCTAACATATTCATCCCAACATCTTTTCTAATTAAAAAAAAATATTTCAGGTGCCATTCTCTAGCAGAAGCATAGTGGAATGAAAGATCAGAAAATTATATGATTATCATAATCCCAAATAAATTATGCTGAGTGCTGATTTATTTATATAAGTGAAAATAGGAAACTGCCCTGGTTTATGCAAAGATACTCTCTTATTCAAACCAGAGGAGTACAGCATTCTTATGAACCTATGCCCCATATTAAGTTATTTGATAGAATAATGTCGCGGAATCATGTGAAAGTCAGTCTACTTTGACTCTGCACCATGTATCAAAGTACATAGTGAGACTTTAGACTGATTCAAGAACTGAGTTCTTTAGTCTTTGTTGGGTGATGGGGACGGAGGGCACTTGAAATAAAAGACAGTGACGATAAAAGACAGAGTTGAGCATTAGAGCTCCCAGGACAGTATGGGCTTTCTGAAAATAAGACAGTAAGTTACTACACCTAATACATAATCTTCATAATACATAACTGTTACTGCACACAGAATAAGTAGGTAGATCTAATCCACCATCTTCAGAATCCGTGCATGTTAGAACATAGAACTTAAGTAAGAATATGAACCCATCTGCTTATGAGCCTTATGAATACCACTGGATTTCATGTCCTGGTTGTTAAGGAATATTGTCTGTAATACTCTTTAAGGGAGACTCAAATGTTCTTGACTTTGAGACAGTTGAAAAGAGTGATAATTAAAAAAAAAAAAAGACTATTGATTCAAATGTTTCGACCAGCATTGGTATAGGAGGCATAATATCCCAAAGTGGTAAATGATACCTGGTGAATGAAATAAAGTAAAATCTGCTATAGCTTTTTACCATGATACATTTCTAGAAAACTGTCTGTATAAGAACTGTGTGCATGTCAAGTAGAAATGCTTAGTAAACTCTATGCACAGATGAATACCTTACTTTCACTATATGGATTTCTTAGGTCAACTCCAAATAAGTAGCATATGGAGAGGAATGTATGGCACCATGTAGGGTTATCCTGATCATAACAGTGTAACCAGGTAAGACCCTTAAACGCCAACATGGCCCCTTTCTCCACCACTGGGCTAAAGTGGGCCTTGCAAATTTCCAAAATACTTAATGCCATCTCCATGAGGATACTAGGGTTCTATGTCTTTCAGAAGATTTTTCTTTTGAATAATATACATCATTTTAAAGTGAAATATTATTTTTTGAGCAAATTATATACTTTCCATAAATTAATGGCATATTTGTTCATTTATGAAAGTCTGATTTTACTACTATTGACCTAATATTTGCTAAGTTGAAAATTATAATTAAAATTTATGAAACCATTGTTTAAACCTTACAGCTAAAGTTAGAGAGGACTGTCTCTATCTTGCAAACATATTTTCATTTCTTGTAGGATTAGTGCAAAATAGATGATCTTACCAACCATGCCACTCTACCCATAATGAGGAAATACAGCATATCTTACATCTCTCAGTTTTCAAACAAGTACTTCTCCCAGCAACACTTGCAAGGAACTATGGCTAATGATGCTCTGATGAAAGCAGTTTGAGATTTGGACCAAGTATTTCTTGACATCAGGATAATTTATAAAAAGCAAATGTCAAGGAACATTACCAGCATGTACAGCTATTGGCTTCTCATCAGAGTAAGAGATGCAAAACCCCACAGATGTAGATTTGAAAAGATGTGAGGAGATTTGTAAGATACATGAGTTATGTTTTTAGTGTGAAATAATTCTAGTTCTTACATATTTCATATGGTAAATATTTGCCAGTGGGGCTGGGGCTGGCAATTTCAAGTGAAGTAGGAGTGCCTTAGTGGATCTACCTTTTCATCAGCATTCAATAGCCACTGTTTGTCACTGATCTCATGAGTCTCAAAACTAGGAAAGCTGTTTTAGCCTCATTACTACTTTAAAGAAAAGTTCGCACTTAGATTAAGCACAGTTTCCATACTTATTTGGTTAGTTGAGTGATTGGCCCACTCGTACTTTTTGGTTGTTTATTAAGACATGTTCTCATGGAACCCAGGCTGACCTCATACCCAAGAGCTGAGGATGCCCTTCATCTTCTCATCCTTGAGTCTTTGGATGCCTAGGGTTACATTTGGTTATTTTATTTACATTTCAAATGTTGTTTCCCTTTCTGGTTTCCCCTCCACAACCCCCCTATCCCATCCCCTCCCTCTGCTTCTATGAGGGTGCTTACCCACTCACCCACCCACCCACGTACTCCTGTCTCACTGCCCTAGCATTCCCCTATGCTGGGGCATCGAGCCTTCACAGGACCAAGGGCCTACCCTCCCATCTATGCCAGATAAGGTCATTCTCTGCTACATATGCAGCTGGAGCCATACGTCCCTCCATGTGTATTCTTTTGTTGGTGGCACGACCCTTGGTTGAGGGATAGGACTACCTACCCATCTCAAAATTTTAACAGAATTGCTCCTGTCTAAAGAAAATACAGAGACAAAGAGTAGAGCGGAGACTGAAGGAAAGGCCGTCCAGAGACTGCCCCACCTAGGGATCCATCCCATATGCAGACACCAAACCCAGACACTATTGATGATGCCAAGAAGTGCCTGCTGACAGGAGCCTGATATAACTGTCCCCTGAGAGGTTCGGCCAGTGCCTGACCAATACAGATGTGGATGCTTGTAGTCAGCCATCGGACTGAGCAAGGGGACCCCAGTGAAGAGTCAGAGGAAGGACTGAAGGAACTGAAGACCTGCCCTCAGAGCTTCCAGGGACTTAGACCCTTTCATTCTTTCATCCCATAGCACCTGGAGACCCCTTTCCTAGTAGAGTAATTTGAGGGTTTGGAACAAACTCAGTTTCTATAATCAAAGATGTCACTTAAAGACATGCCTTCTGCCTATTCCTGTATTGTCTCTTTGTCTGTCCTTGATTCACTACAAGACAGTTGGCCTTCAGGTTGCTAAATATTTAATCTCCTAAATTCATAATATGTTAAGCAATATATTCTTTTAAACAAAATCTATTACAGCAGAAGACTGTGCCAGGGTCTTTTTTTCTATAATTTTAAAAATCACAGAGATACTGTCTTTGACATACCAGTACCTTTTATTACATCCCAAATTTGTGAGATTAGTGATCAGATTTAGAGCAGTGTAACACAAGTTAGATGGCTGGAACGTTAAATTAACAAAGCAGTTTTTGCATGAACAGTTCTCTTAGCAGGTATGGGATCACCTGAAAAATCGGATTATTGAAAGCATCCCGTGGATAGATTTCTTTTCAGTTAATTTTTGACTAAAGTATCTACTGAGTCAAATGGACGATAGTCCTGCAATAGTGCCTCAGATGAAAGGGGGCAAATTCCCCACTGTTCTCTGGGCTAATTGCAAACTTGATCTTCTATCTGCCACCTTCAACCTACTTGGTATTTGCTTTTCCTTTTTTCCCTCTCCTTTTTCTATTCTCTTCTTTTCTCTCTTTTCTATTTCCCTCTCTCTCTCCCTCCCTCCCTCCCTCTATCCTTCCCTCCCTCCCTCCTCCCTCCCTCCCTTCCTTCCTTCCTTCCTTCATTCCTTCCTTCCTGTCTTCTTTTTCTTTTCCCCTTTCCTTCCTTTTATTTATTTATTTCATAGATATTTGACCACTTGAGGTGATGTATTAACTTATGTGTTTGGGTTGTTATCTGACTTTGATAGGAAAAATAAAGATCTTTTTGGCCAGGGGATTTGTTTTGTTCTAATCAATGTCTGAGAAATAAAACACAATAAATACTCATTGAAGTAATAAATAAAGCAAAGGTTTTGCTTGGATCAATTCCTTAATTGATTTGTAAGGCTCTCTGGTTGTTCTTGCTTCAATTGGTTGAGTCTAAGATTATATTCAAATATAAAGGATTAGATCAAGTTAGTGATTCACTTGGCTACAGAAGGATCATTGTTATCATCTACAAACCCACTTGGAAATCTGGGAACTAAGAAATATTAGCAGTTAAAATAAAGATAATCCTTATGAGTTTTCAAAACTCTGCATCCCATATAACAAGGCCCTGAAACTCTAAGAAATCAAAAATATTAATATTTACATTTCACAAGTAACTTCCTTAAATAGCAGGGTCATCTCTACTTGTCATCAATGATGCTTTCCTTCCTTGCAAATGCACCCCTCATATGCAAGGATTTATTAAGGAGAATTGTTCTACCTGTCATCATCTAAACAAGTCATGAAATACATAGTTGTTCTCCTTATTTAACTATAACTATATGTATTAACTATAATTATTTAACTATAACTATCTACAATGTCTGACTATATTAAAATTGTCTATGGATAACTAAGTCATGAATATCAGCTTTCTTCAATACGTTTGAGAAGTGAATAAATAGAAGAGCAGTCTTGTATCTTGAATACTCAATGTACCCACACCATCATGACATACAATGATACCACCAGCTGGTAGGTACACACACCC
The DNA here is from genome assembly GCA_036184795.1 of Tokudaia tokunoshimensis. Lineage (NCBI taxonomy): Eukaryota > Metazoa > Chordata > Mammalia > Rodentia > Muridae > Tokudaia > Tokudaia tokunoshimensis. The sequence continues at coordinate 156,820,430 of BTHU01000002.1, forward strand.
TACAGCTTTCTCAAAGATTTGAGGATTCACTAACCACCAGCATCCATACAACATATGGGTGCTTGCATACCGTGCTTACAAACTGTGCAGTCATGTGCATAAGAACAAAATACCTTGTGAAATTTACAGTACTTGGAGTCAGACCAAAGACTGGAAAATTCTGGGAGCTGTTCAGAGGTGGATGGGAGTGAGGAAAAAGCCAACCTCCCTGATTTTGATCCTCAGATGAGGGACAGTCCTAGAAACAAGATAAAGCTCATACCTAGGGGTGTGTGTGGGGAAGGTCAGAGTAAAGACTATCCTTGAGAAGCCTTATATCTGCTAATGCCTATATATTGAACTCTTACTCAGTTTAAGGCATAACCCAACTCTCCCAGGAATGCTTTTGAGATGCTAGGTGGCATTGAAATAGGATTCCATCTTCCCATGGCTCGTTCATGCCACAACCCTTACACAAATGAACTGCCATCTCTTATTTTTAATAATTTTTATTATGGCATTCTCTCTCTGCCTCTCTCCCAAATATGAACAGCACATATACTTAATTCAGGGACGCATGCTCCTGTTATAAAGTTCCTATTATCTTGAAAGCTCAGGAAAATTTACTAGTGTGTGATTCTGAGGTTTGACATTTCTCTTTAAGTAAGCTATAAGTTAATATGTAAAAGCCCCTGTGGCTTTTCTTCTTTGTTTAAATAATATCCTGTAATTCAGGCCGATCTACTTTAAAATAGCATGTTAAATGCAAATGGGAAAGCAGCTGAGCTCCACAGTGAGGTTCAACCATCAGTGTTCCTGCTCCTTGGATATTTTCTGATAGAAAGCTCGAGGCTGCCTTCCATGATCATATTCTGCAGCGGTAAAGCAAGTAAACACAGCTTCACAATGCTAAGCACTCCGGTGGGAAACACAAACAGAGCACATAAACCAAAGTATTCATTTCATGAGGTTTTATTAAAAGGCCTCACCTCTAAATTGAGCTGTCATATACTGTTGGGAAACTTTTTACCACAGTTTATTTTAACTATGTAAAACGTTAAAGGAATGGCATTTCTTCAGCCTTTCACAGAGAGTGGGCATGACCCCTCTTACACACCGCAAACAATCTATACCAGGTTTAATCAAATTGGCTGGAGAGTAAAGTCGGCCTCTATGTTTTCCACTCTCCCCAGATTTCAGATGTGACCCCAGCCTTGTTAACATGCTGAGGAGTTTCACGTGTACCCAGCAAACTCTTCAGCATTCTCACCGAGAAATTATGTGGCATGATTAAAAGATACCTTTCAGGAAAGGAGGGCATTGGGTGACTCATAAATCGTTCATTTGCAACACAGCTTTACAGAGTATTTCAAGGAACTGTAGCGACTGCTTCTGCAACTTCTTCAAATGTTGCTTTCCACCCGCGGTGTCATAGGTCGTTACTGATTTTTCCTTATGTAAGCAATACCAGTTTTCTATTAAAAAATACTAATTTCCACATTCTACAGTGTCTTCTGAAGTAGCGAGTATATTAAAAAATCAAATTGCTTTGAAATATTAAAGGAATACATTTAGCTGAAAGGTTTCAGACAGGTTGTTTTTCTGTATTCCTGATGACAGAAAGATTTTAGCCTACAAAGTCAATAGTAAATTTTATTAAAGTCATTATTTTCCTGTTACATGCCTCGTGCTTTAAATAAACTACAGCTGACAATGCTGCCTTACATACTGTCACACTGTAAAATGTCCCCTCTTTATTACCGCAGGGACAACTCATTTAGAACTTTGAAAGTGTGTTCACATTAGAGTGGCTCGTTTGCAGAGTTGGCCCATGGCTGTGTTTAAAGGATGTGGGAGCTGGTTCTTCTCTTCTAAATATTCTAGGGAAAAATATAAACTTGCCAACACAACATTTTTTTTTGGATAAAGATTGATGCCCTCCCCCAAAGATAAAAACCTGTCTCAATTCTCAAACATTAGTTGTGTTCTGACAACTTACAGTATTTTCTGTGCTCCACCCCACTCTGGCCCATTGAGTAAGAGCAGAGAACTTGACACTTACTTGACACATTCCCTCTCAAGGTTTAGAAACAGATATTCTCACAAATTGTATTCTTTAATGAATAATTTCATCCTCTGTGCCATTTGTATGATCAATATAATCTTTGATATAAGAACATATGATGTCTGGAAACTGAATAGTCATCCCCAAAATATTTTTATCAAACCTGACAGGAATACATTCATTACTTTTGAGTTACTGAATAGCAAGCATACTTTGCCCTGTAAAATTCTCTGTAGCGTATATCACATCACCCTATTCTTCCTTCAGGTCACATTGTTTAGCTTTTAAATAATTTACTTTTCTTCTGCAAGTGCACCCAAACACCTACATTCTCATTCTTACAATTATGATGAAAATAGAAACAAAAAGGGGAAAAAATGTCAAACAATCTATGACTGACATTGGGGCCAGGGTCACAGGTTTTCAGTGCCACCGATCTTACTGTATCGCCAGCCTCCATTGACCTCATTTTAAGATATCTTTCAGAAACACATCTAGTTACACTGTTGAGGACAGTGACACCAGAGCATCTTGAGACTCACATTATTAACATGTTTGGCTGTCCCTTGAAAGGGACAGCAGCATAGGAGAGCAGATGCAGAGTCCGCTCTAGGATGAGCACCAGTTGGCTCTCTCTTCCACTCACCTCAGCCTTCACTAGTCTCCTTAGCCCCTGCTACTCTCAAACCCACAGGAAAAATGAGGAGGTGTTTATAAGCCCTTGCACCAGAGTAACAAAGACTTGATCAATGTCAAGTCTTTGATTTCAAAGCCAGTTTTCTCCTGTTCGATCCTCAGACACTAATCTTTTCTAGCCTGTTCCTCTTTTCAGAGGTAGTTGGTATCCATTCCCATGGCCTTTTAAACTAAAGAAAATAGACTGGGTACTATAAAATGTTCTCATTTGGAAAGAAAAATTAATTTATTCATTAATATGCTATATACAAATATGGTGTTGTGCCTGTGAACAGGGACATACACCTAATAGATATTTGCAATTGTTTGTCTGGCATATTTAATTTTATAACTAAGTTAATATAGCAACTGTTTTATTTTCAGCTATTTTTTATTAGCAATATCTTATTGCCTATCACACACACACACACACACACACACACACTTACACATGCACATACAAGGAACACAACACATACAGCAGCCCAAACAATCCTAAAATTTCCTTATATTTCTTCCACATTTTTCTGAATGCCAGCTGAGGCACAGTTACCAGAGTTCTTCATACCACATGGTGTGATCTTAGATGGTATCAGAATGCCTGATTTGTGATGGGGTGTGCTACTGTTCACTTAAAAGTGATTTCTACCACCTTTTCTTATCAATGAAAAACTTTCAAGATATTTAAAAGCAATGCCTTTCAACCTTCTGGCTGCAATAAAACAGAAATGCCAGGGAGCTGTGTGAAGGCAAGGAATACATTTAAAGAAATCACTCAGAGGGAAGAGATAACATTGCTTGAGCTCCATTTATTCTCTTTCTATTGGGAAAAAAATTTGTTTTGGGGTGAGGGGAGATTCTTTCCCTTGGCTCAGTGATGACATTAGAAGCTTCCTAGAGAGATGTTATTATTATTTTTTTAAAGAAAGATGGAGACGAGAAACATTAAAACCTCCTTGCCAACAGAAGAGCTGAGCTCAGCAGTAATGAAGAGGCCAGGAGGCTACACTTAAAACCACAAACTCCTAAAGGAGAGAAGATTAGAATTCTCCACCATTAAGCAACCATTTTGGGGAGCATAGGAGAAGGCCACTTAATGCCTATGAAGCAAGACTCCTGAGTAATTAAGGAAAAGGAGACAGATTGAGCTCATTGCTCTGAACACACTGTCTGTTGTCGTTAACGCCTTTGCAAGGACAGTGAGGTGATGCCATGGCATTCAGGGGAAGAAAATAATGAATGTCCTTAATACAATTCATGGAGACAAGTCTAAACCTGTTACAATAAGAAGTTGGGTTTGAAGTAGAATTAATCACATAATTAAATTTGCCCACTTTTGCAGGTAGGTTCTTCCTCGTGCATTCTTTATAATCAGGGACTATAATGCATTTCTTTCTGCCACTTGCATTTGTGGCCACATGACATTAAGGGGACTTGCTTATACTCACACCCAGTTAAAGATAAAATTATTCAGAGCCAGTCACTTTTCAAAACGTAAATCACTACTTTCTAAAACTAATCATAATTGGGATGACAATTATGATACTGAAATAAGCAAAGGACTTAGAAATGATTAACATATGTCACGCAAGCTATGCACCTGTCTGAAAGAATAGTAAAACTTTGAAGCAGACGGAACCACTGTTTTGCCACAGATCCCATGACTTATGTCTCTTGAGAGGATTTGCTTTTTGCCTGTGAGATGCAGAGTCCTGGTTAGAGAATGTAACCACCCACTTTGAATGGGGAGCTTTGAAGACATATCAGAATATCACATCAGATTCTGTGCTGTGGAATTCACTCCTTCTTCTACATCATTATTGGTTGAACCTAACCACATTCTGGATAACTGTGTACATATGGACCCCAAGAACAGGAAGAAAGGAATAGGGACATTTCTAGGTAGCTTCAAGTACAATGAATACTGAATGCTAGTGTTCGGAAGTGAAATTTATTTCTTCTGCTTTTAAAGTATTTTACTTTTATTTTATTTTCATTATTAGTTGTGTGTGTGTGTGTGTGTGTGTGTGTGTGTGTGTGTGTGTGTGTACCAGTGTGTAGGTATGTGTGGAGGACTGCAGATGCCTTCAGAACCCAGAGGAGTCAGATTCCCTGGAGCAGATGTTTCAGGTTGTTGGAGCTTCCCAACAGTGGTTTCAGGAGCCCAATGTGGGTCCTCTGCAGGAGTGAAATGCAGCTACGCATGCTTAAGTGTTGAGCCATCTCTCCGGAGGTTTTTTTCTGAGTTCTGAGAGGATACAAAGTGAGATGATGAAGCACTTTCAGATTTGAACTTGTTCTACCGTATCACGTTATCATCTTGTACTACCGTCTGCCTTTCTTGGTCGTGGAAATCAATTAGACAGCATTAGTCTCTAATTATGGAATGCTCCTCCACACTTCCTCCCCCACATACATAGGCGATGAAAAAAGAAAATATTGGATTAATCGTACAGATGGTTTAGATAATTGGTAAGAAATATTTATTAAAATAAGAATGAAAAAATAAAACTAATTCAGAGTTTATGGACTTGCTTATTTTTCAAAACCACAGGTGAATCCTTTTGTCAAGAAAGGCAATATAAGCATCACTATACAGAAAGGCATGAATATGATGGAAATATATTAATGTTTTAAGTTCTGCAACCCACTGGGTCATATAGAGATGAGAACTCTAAAATGTGATGTCTAATGAAGTTCTACATTGAGAGAGCCATATGTAACTATGTATGACCTATCATGGAATGAATCAACTACAGGGCCATCTTGGCCCCACCATTCAATGCCACATTTTTGCTATAGGGTTCTTGCATCTCCTGCTCAGATGCCTCCCACCTGCTTCCAGAGACAGCAAACACTGTTCCCTGAGCTCAAACCCACCCTCAAAACCAACTTTAGTTTTGGTGTAGTGTGTACCCCTAATCACAAGAGTGCTCAAATAGTTATTATCTGTATAGCATGTTCCTTGTGTGGATATGAGGTGAGGTGTTCATACCTAGCAACATAAAAGTGCTTAAGACATAGAGAATTTTAAGGACTAGGATGGTAATAGGCATTGAATTGTTTATCTTACTTGTTGATAAGGTCATGCCTCTTTAAGTGGATTTAGAGATGAATGATACACTGAAACTTAAATTAACATTGAGAATGTTAAGGAAAGAAGATCATAAAATAACTACCAGGATATAGTATCTGGTGCTCACATCAAGTTGGGAATGAGGCATGTTATCATGTATGAACAGAGCAACGCTCACAATAAACAGGGTATTGATTTGAGTACAAGATTCTTACTGTAGGAGGGCTTGATTAGGTACATATTAATATCACATCTGCCTCTTTGAATAATTCCCAATGATCCTGAGCTTGGTTACTTCCTTGAATTGAGAAAGAAGACAGGAGAATTCTTAGCATTTGGTGGTTTTCACCCTAGCGAATTGGGGAGTTCTTGGTCCAGTGAGGGACCCTGCTTCAAAGAGAATAAAGTGGAATGCAGCAGAGGAGGAGAGTTTCTATGGATGTATTGTCTCCAAATAAATGTACGTTCATGTGCATGGGTACATTCTGACTGTGGAGGCATCCTGAGCAACATATCCCAAAAACAAAAATAGAGAGTTTCTTTCATCAGAATAGGTATAAAATTTTAGCAATTCAAATTCACTATAATGTAAGAATATAAATAGCATATTACCAAATGAATTTTATTCCCCAAATCATGAATTTATACATAGTTGTTTATTTGGGAAATAAGATCTTGCTATGAAGCCAAGCTTCAAACTCATGATCCTCCTGCCTTGAGATTTTAGGTTTATATCAGCATGCCTAGATCTCAGGAGTGGTCTAATATTTGGATATATTAATGTAAATTTGTGCAATTGTTTCAATTGACAGGTGGAAACTTAAAATAGAAACAGAACATGTGAACATCTCAACATGAGAAAAAATGATATTGGCAAATGTGAAGATTTATCTCTGAGGAGATGGTAGGCAAACTAGCAACACAAAGAATTTCTTCTACCTGACAAAGCTCATTTACCAAACCTTACAGGTCATTTCTCCTCTCTGTTCTTCCAGACCCAAGCTACAGGGTCACTCCTAGGATTGGAACTGAACACCAGATGCATACCCATTTCCCACCAGTCCATGTCTCCTGTGGATTTCACAGACCATACCCAACCCCACCCCCTTCTGGCCTTCTCTTCCCCCAGGATCCACATCAGCAATTGCCTTCTGTGAACTAACCAGCCAAACAAGCAAGTAAAGCCTGCAGTACATAGCCAACACAATCTCTGAAAATCTAGAAAAGAAGCAGAAACCAAGGAACAAAATACCCATCTAACAAAGACAAATGGAGCAATCAGCACCAAGACCTATAACCACTCCAAACCCAAATGAGTAGATGCCACCATATAAACACAATTAGTAATGGTCAGAGCAATATGTCTTTCACAAGAACCCAGCTATCCTACCATATCAGACCAGAATATTCCAACATAGGTAAAGTATAAAAAAAGACCCCAAATCAACTCTATGAAAGTGATTGACGGTCTTAAAGAAGAAATGAATAAGTCCCTGAAAGAAATCTAGGGGAACATGGACAAATAATTCTCGGAAATGAACAGATACCTCAAAGAAAGCCAGGAAAACAGAAACAAACAATGGGAGGAAACAAATCCCTTAAGGAAATCCAAGTTGAAGTAAATGTATAAAACAGTTCAAGACCTGAAAATAGAAATAGAAGCAATAAAGAAAACACAAACTGAGGGAATTCTGGGGACAAATGATTTAGGAATGCAAACAGCAATTATAGAGGAAAGCTTCACAAACAGAAGACAAGAGACAAAAGAAAGAATCAAAGGCACTGAAGAGATGCTAGATGAGATGGATATACAAGTCAAAAAATGTTAAATCTGAAAAATTCCTGGAAGAAAGCATCTAGGAAATCTGAGAAACAATGAAAACACCAAACCTAAGAAAAATATGAATAGAGGAAGAAGAATCCCAGCTCTAAAGTCCAGAAAATATTACCAACAAACAGTAGGAGTAAAAAATTCTAACCCAAAGAAGGAGATGACTATAAAGGTACAAGAAGCATAGAGACCAGAAAATAGATTGGACCAGAAAAGAAAGTAACCCTCACCACTTAATAATAAAGACACTAACCACATAGAACAAAGAGAGAATATCAAAAGGTGCAATGGAATAAGGCCAAGCAACATATAAAGACAGACCTAAGACAGCTCCACCCAGCTTCTCAATGGATGCTCTAAAAACTGGAAGTTCTTGGACAGATGTGCTATGCACTCTAAGAGATCACAGATGCCAAATTACTACACCCAGCAAAGCTTCCCATCACCGTAGATGGAGAAAATAAGATATCTCATGATAAAATGAAATGTAAACAGTATATGTCTACAAACCCTACAAACCCAGTTCTATAGAAGGTTCTGGAAGGAAAATGCCAAAACAAGAGCATTAAGTACAGCAATAAAAATACAGAAAATAATAACTCACACCAATAAATCCAAAAGGAAACACACACACACATAGGTGTGCACACACACACATGCACACACACACACATACATATACACATACTCACACTACTACTACCACAAATGACAACAACAAAATATTAGGAATTAACCATCATTGGTCATTGTAATAGTACAGAATCAATGGTCTCAGTTCCCTAATAAAAAAGATACAGAGTAACTGAATGGATGTGAAAACAGGATTTATTCTTCTATTGAATACAAGTAACACACAAAAACATCAAGGATAGACAGTACCTCAGAGTAAAGGATTGGAAAAAGCTTATCTATGAAAATGGACCTACCATTAGAGCTTGTATAGCTGTTTTAATATCTAACAAAATAGAATTCAAACTAAATTTAACCAAAAGAACCAGGAATGGATACGACATATTTATCCAAGAAAAAAATCTGCCAAGATGATATTTCAATTCTTATATTTTTGATTGTGAGCCTAGCCTTGGACAGCTGAGCCATCGCTCCATCCCGACATCTCAATTCTTAATACACAATTCTCAAACACAAGCACACCCAGTTTTGTAAAAGAAATATTAATACAGCTTAAATCACATGTTGAACCTCACATAATGATAGTGAGAAATTTTAATAGTCCACTCTCACCAAATGTCAAGTCATACAGACAAAAACAATATTCAGAGGAATACTAGAACAAGTAGACATTATAAATGAAATGGTATAGCCGGATCCTCCCGGAGTGTCATGCCCAGTTTTCTGAGGAACCGCCAGACTGCTTTCCAGAGTGGTTGTACCAGCTTGCAATTCCACCAGCAGTGGAGGAGTGTTCCTCTTTCTCCACATCCTCGCCAACAACTGCTGTCTCCTGTGTTTTTGATCTTAGCCATCCTGACTGGTGTGAGATGGAATCTCAGGGTTGTTTTGATTTGCATTTCCCTAATGACTAAGGATGATGAACATCTCTTTAGGTGCTTCTCAGCCATTAGATATTCTTCAGGTGAGAACTCTTTGTGTAGCTCTGTACCCCATTTTTTAATAGGGTTACTTGCCTCTCTGGAGTTTAACTTCTTGAGTTCTTTGTATATCTTGGATATTAGCCCTCTGTCGGATGTAAGGTTGGTAAAGATCATTTCCCAGTTAGTTGGTTGCCGCTTTGTCTTTTTGACAGTGTCTTTTGCCTTGCAAAAACTTTGTAATTTAATGAGGTCCCATTTGTCTATTCTTGATCTTAGAGCATAAGCTATTGGAGTTCTGTTCAGGAAATTCTCCCCTGTGCCCATATGTTCAAGGTTCTTCCCTAGTTTCCCTTCTATTAGTTTCAGTGTGTCTGGTTTTATGTGGAGATCTTTGATCCACTTAGAATTGAGCTTAGTGCAAGGAGATAAGGATGGGCCAATTTGCATTCTTCTGCATGTTGACCTCCAGCTGAGCCAGCACCATTTGTTGAAAAGGCTATCTTTTTTCCACTGGATGGTTTTAGCTCCTTTGTCAAAGATCAAGTGACCATAGGAGCGTGGATTCATTTCTGGGTCTCCAATTCTGTTCCATTGATCTACATGTCTGTTACTGTACCAATACCATGCAGTTTTTAACACTATTGCTCTGTAGTACAGCTTGAGGTCCGGGATACTGATTCCCCCAGAGGTTCTTTTACTCTTGAGAATAGTTTTAGCTATTCTGGGTTTTCTGTTATTCCAGATGAATTTTTGAATTGCTCTTTCTAACTCTATGAAGAATTGAGTTGGGATTTTGATGGGGATTGCATTGAATCTGTGTATTACTTTTGGTAAGATGCTCATTTTTACTATATTAATCCTGCCAATCCATGAGCATGGCAGATTTTTCCATCTTCTGAGGTCTTCTTCAATTTCTTTCTTCAGAGACTTGAAGTTCTTGTCATACAGATCTTTCACCCGCATGCAATAAGGACACATGCTCCACTATATTCATAGCAGCCTTATTTATAATAGCCAGAAGCTGGAAAGAACCCAGATGTCCCTCAACGGAGGAATGGATTCAGAAGATGTGGTATATCTACACAATGGAATACTACTCTGCAATTAAAAACAATGAATTCACGAAATTCCTAGGCAAATGGTCAGATCTTGAAAATATCATCCTTAGTGAGGTAACCCAATCACAAAAGAACACACATGGTATGCAGTCACTGATAAGGGGATATTGACCCAGAATCTCGGAATACCCTAGACAAAACCCGCATATCAATAGATTTCTAAAAAGATGGAAGGAGAGACCTCTGGTCCTGGAAATACTGGATGTAGGGGAACGCCAGGACAGAGTAACGAGAGGGGGTTGAATGGAGAAAAGAGGGAGGGAAGGGGGCTTATGGGACTTTCAGGGAGGGAGGAAACGGGAAAGGGGAAGTGATTTGGTATGTAAATTAAAAAAATAAAATAAAATAATAAAAAAAAATAAATGAAATGGGACTAACAGATATTTATGGACCATTTCTGCCAAACACAAAACAATATACCTTTTCAGCACCACAGGGTAGTTTCTCCAAAAATGACCACATACTTAAACACAAAGCAAGTCTCAATGGAGACAAGAAAATTGAAAGAACTCCCTGCATCCTATCAGGAGACCACAGATAAAAGCTGAATACCAGCAATAGAAACAACAGGAAGCTTATAAACACGTGAAAACTAAGCAACCCTCTACTGAATGAAAAATGAGTCAAGACAGAAATAGAAAGAGATTAAAGACATTTTATAATTTAATGAAATGACTACATAGCATACCTAACTCATGGAAAATAATGGAAGTCATGCTAAAAGGGAAGTTCATAGCACTAAGTATGTAAGAATTTCTGGAGGTATCATCATCTCTGATTTCAAGTTGTACTACATATGAATAGTAATAAAAACTGCATGGCATTAACATTACAGTAGACATATTTAACAATAAAATTAAACTGAAGTTCCAGTTATATATACATATGTATAACACACACACATGTATATATAAGCAAATATATCTACACAAATATGGATACCTGGAAAAAAGACAGCATCTTTAACAAATGGTGCAGGACTAACTGAATGTCTACATGTAGAAGAATATAAATAGATCCATATTTATGACCCTTCTCAAAACTAAATTCCAAGTGGACCAAAGATCTTAACATAAATTCAGACACACTGAGCCTGATAGAAACGTAAGTGGGGAATATCCTTGAATGCATTGGCACAGGAGACTACTTTCTGAACAACACATGAATAGTGCAGGTATCAAGATCAACAATTAATAAATGTGAACTCATGAAACTGAAAAGCTTCTGTAAGACAAAGACACCATCAATTAGACAACATATCCTCCTATGAAATGAGAAAGATGTTTTTACCAGATCCACATCTGATAGAGGACTAATATCCAAAATATATAAAGAACTCAATAAACTAGATATCAGAAAACCAAATAACCTAATTTTAAAAATCAAGTACAGATCTAAACAGAATTTTTAAAAGAGTAATCTCAAATGGCTCAGAAACACTCCCACCCATCTCAAAAAATTTAACACATAATTGTTCCAGTTTAAAGGAAATGCCGGGGCAAAGAGTAGAGCAGAGACCAAAGGAAAGGCCATCTGCCTCACCTAGGGATTCATTCCATCTGCAGGCACCAAACACAGAGACTATTGCTGATACTAAGAAGTGCTTGCTGACAGGAGCTTGAGACAGATGTCTCCTGAGCAGCTCTGCCAGTGCCTGACTGATACAGATGCAGATGCTCACAGCCAACCATAAGACAGCACAGGGACCCCAATGGAAGAGTTAGGGGAAGGATTGAAGGAACTGAAAGGGATTGCAGCCCCATAGGAAGAACAACAATAGCAACTCACTAGATCCCACAGAGCTCCCAGGGACTAAACCACCAACCAAAGAGTACACATGGAGGGACCCATGACTCCAGCTGCATATGTAGCAGAGGATGGCCTTATCGGACATCAATGAGAGGGGAGGCCTTTGGTTCTGTGGAGGCTTGATGCCCTAGTATAGGGGGATGCTAGGGCAGTGAAGTAGGAGTGGGTGGGTGGGGAAGCACCTTCATAGAGGGAGGGGAGGGGCATTGGATGGGGATTTGTGGAGGGAAAATCAGGAAGGGGCATATCATTTGAAATGTAAATAAACAAAATAACCAGTAAAAAAGAAAAGAAAAAAGAAATGTTCAAAGTTCTTTCCAATCACAGAAATGCACATTAAAATGACTTTGAGATTCTATCTTATACATGTCAGTGTGGCTAATGTAATTAGTGTGAGGGGCTAATGTGCCTGTAATAAAGCCCACTGTAACACTCCTCTCCAGTAAGCAGTCCCTTGTCTTCACCAGAACTTAGGAGGTGATTAGTATCCTCAATGCACCATGTTCCAATAGGATCTATTCCAAGTTGGAAATGCGTCATAGCTTTACCATAGGAGTCCATATTGTGTTTCAATAAAGTATGAGATTAAGTCACTTTTGTAGATATCTGAGATTAAAGGGCCTTCACCTATCCTTGCTGACAGATAAATATGAGATCACTTCATTATTGACACGATGAGTTCATAGTTCTTGCACATTTTCCCTTACATCCCCTTCTGGCACCTTATCTGTGAATATTCTCAGCAGTGTGTATGCATCAGCTAGAGCTCAATGGAAGCTTCTGTCACCACTGAGTCTTCATCTGGAGGGTACAAAGTAAAGGTCTTATTTGTTAGGTAGTATTTGAAATGTTGGCCTCTATTTAAGATATGTGAGGTTTCTTGTATTTCTTCTTTGATATTTTAATTTTGAAATTGTTTGATAAACTACTGTGGCAGGCTGATGGTTAATTGGGCCACTTTATTTTCAATTTTGTTAATGGAGAGTAAGGGGATTGTATTATTTGTTTTCTCAGTCTGCCTTTTAAGTATCTATCATCTGCCATCTATCTATGGATCTATCTATCATCTACCTATGTATCTATCTGTGCATCTATGTATCATCTATGTATGTATCTATCTGTGCATCTATGTATCATCTATGTATGTATCTATCTGTGCATCTATGTATCATCTATGTATGTATCTATCTGTGCATCTATGTATCATCAATCTATAGTCTATCTATGTATCTATCTGTAATATCTATCTATATTATATACATTTTATAAATATCTATACCTATCATATATGTATCTATACAATTTATAAGTATTGATCATCCATCTATCATCTATCATCTATTCAATCCATATATATTTCACACATACATATACATACACACACACACACACACACACACACACACACACACACACACATATATATATATATATATATATATATACACACACACACACACACACATGTATATGTTGAAACTTTCCTCACACAAGGGACAAGTCTTTACTGTATTCTTCTCCCCACAATGTACTTGCTTATGCTATAATGGATCTGACAGAAATGAGGGTAGGTAGTAAGATAGACAGAAAGAAATCCAGTGGGCTAAAGATACTAGAGTCAGACTTCAGAAGACATTGGGTCACTGATGGGGGTGTTGATAAAGCAATTGCTCCTCAGTAGGCTCTTTAAGGTCTGCTTCAAGACAACAAACCATCCTCATTTTAGCTTTTCTCATGTAGGTTTTTCCTGGAACAAAAATATATCTACTTACCAGGACCCTTTTACTATTGTCAAGAAAAAACAAATTTCTTGCAAATTTCAACTTTGAAGAAATATTCCTGCCCATGGACAAATCTAGGCTTTACATGAACAAGGAAGGAGTGTGTGGTCAGACATGATTATCCATGAATACAGCAGTCGCCATCATGAGGAGGACATGACCACAGAGCTTTGAATGACGGGATTGTGTTGTTCTGTGTGTCTATAGTTCTGCTTAGAAGTAAATCACATTTGGTAAGTGAAGGAGGAGTTATTTCAAGTACTAGTTGAAAAGTACATCAGTCCAAGAAAGAAAAAAAAGATTAAAATACTTTCATCTAAAACTATAATGAAATTATGTATGTTTACCTTGTGACTCTGGAAGAGGTGTGTTCAGTTAAATTTTAAAAATTTACTAAATGTGAGAGCTTTAGCTTTTCTACAGTGTTTCGTATCTTCTGTTCCACTTCACTCCATTCTATTGAAATCAGGAATAAAGGTTGGTGCCAGTGGGCGGGTATATAAAATTATTTCTAAACGTTCAGTGCAAGCTACAGAGGGGTTATAAAAGGCTCACTTTAATCGCAATCATGTCAAGACCCAACAGAGAGCAGCAGTACTGTGAAATAACTGGTTTCAATGCTATGGCAGTCATTGAAAGTGAGGTGTTACGAAGCATGGTAGAACATCAAGCCATTTGTCTCAATGTGGTACTTCCTAACATCAGGGCCTTTGTCCCAGCAAGTGGGAGCTCAGATGTAAGCAGGTCTGAGTGTTCCAGCCTTCTTAACAGACGTGTCATGTTACTAAGTTCTGGCAATTGTGCTTACTGAAGTCCACATTACATAATAACAGACAGTGGATGTGCGCAGTTTACCTTCCTCGGTTCTCTGTCATGTGACAATACACAAAACAGCCAGAATTCTTATAGCTGAATTGAAATGAATATAGATATCAAGTCATGGCCTAGTCCCTTTCCTCTCTCCCTCTCCTTCTCTCTCTCCCTGTCTCCCTGTCTCTCTGTCTCTCTTGTCTCTGTGTGTGTTCTCTCTCTCTCTGTGTCTCTGTGTCTCTCTGCCTCTCTGTCTCTCTCTCTCTCTCTCTCTCTCTCTGTCTCTCTCTCTCTCTCTCTCTCTCTCTCTCTCTCCTGCTCTTTGTCTCTGCTCCTCCTGTCTCTGTGTATCTGTGTCTCTACCTTCATTTTTATCAATTAGAAATGAGGACAATGCTTCAAAGCTTGCTTACTGAAGTTTGCACTGATTTTTTGGAAAATTTTCAGTTACAAAGGATCTAATTGCCCAGCTACAGGCATTGTAATGTTCAGTAGGATCCTTGCTAATTGAAGATTGACTGACAATTCATGTCATGTCTGTCAGTGAAAAAGTATCTTTGCTTCTCTGCCCCAGTGAGAGAGGGATCCAAGGCAAGATGTTAGCCAAAAATGAGGACATTTTTACACTTTTGCACACAGTGACTGAGGTGTAGAGATAAATTGAGTCTGTGTTGTACCCATAACATAAAAATGTTTTTTCCACACTGTCAAAAAGACATTGTTATATCTGAACCTTTAAGCCTCTACAGTGTATCCTGGGCCTTTGCTAGCCAACAGGGGACAATTAAAAGGGAAGAGATGTTCAAATATGTCCCTGAGATTCCTGTGGTAAAATTCTGTGAAATAGAATAAAATAAGGCAGTGAACTGTACATATTAATTTGCCTTTATCACTTCTAATAGTTCTTGCAATGTGCTTTGTTTCTCTCTCTCTCTCTCTCTCTCTCTCTCTCTCTCTCTCTCTCTCTCTCTCTCTCTCTCTCATCACTTTACATTGGAAGGTCATCGCTCTGTAACTGGTCCCAAATCCCATGGTATATAGTCCTTGCTACTGTCCATAAAAATTATATACTGAAGAATTCTTGTTTTGTATCTAAAATTCTTAGTTTCCAGTGTCATCTCTCAGCACGGGGAACATTTTGGAGGTATATTTTGCAGGAGGGGAGAGAGAACACTGGGAAATCAAGAATTTCTGAATAAAGTGCCATTGCCTTTGGAACTATGGGAGGTCACAGGAAGAGCCCTTCCATTCCTGACACCAAGTCCTTAAACATTGGATGAAGACTACGGAGTCTTCTGTCGTCAATCTGATCTATGGCAAAAGCCACACTTTGTGAAGACATTAAAATAGAGACAGAAAGAGATGCTAACATGAATTGTGACATTGAATGCAAGTACTTTTAAATTGATTAAGCAGTATTCATTAACAACAAGATGTGCAGGATGGGATGTGGCTCAGTAGTTGGAGTGCTTGCCTAACATGCTCAGTGACATAGGTTCAATCCCCAGCACTATATAAATTGAGCAGAATCATAACTTTGTTCCCGGTGGATGCAGGAAAGTTGGGTGCCCTATGGAGGTTGCCTTTTTTAGTGGTCTATTTTCATATATTAGTGAATGTAAACTCATATTTGGGTTCCTTTCCACATTACAGTGGGTGTATGTACGTGTAGATGGTTTGTGTGTGTGTGTGTGTGTGTGTGTGTGTGTGTGTGTGTGATATGTGTGCCACAGGTTGAGGAAATGCATGTGTCTGTGGGCTGGCATGTGGAATCCACAGGATAACTTTGGGTTTCTTGCTTTATCACTCTTTTTTTTGGGGGGGGGAGTATTTTCTTTATTTACATTTTAAATATTATCCCCTTTCCTGATTTTCCCCCCAGGAGACCCCCTATTTCATCCTCCTCCCCCTGCTTCTATGAGGGTGCTCCCCCACTCAATTACCCACCCTCTCCCACCTCCCCACCCTGGCATTCCCCTATATTGGGGCATCCAGCCTTCACAGGACCAAGGGTCTCCTCTCCCATTGATGCCAGACGAGGCTTTAATCTTACCCTCTTGAGAGAGGGTCTCTTACTGAGCCTGGAGTTTGGCCAACAGTCTTTAAGTCCAGAGATCTTTCCGTTTCCACATACCACAGTGTTGTGGTTACAGGCATAGGTGGTCATCTTCAGCCTTTGACCTGGGTGCTGGATACCTGATCTTAGGACTTGACACCAAGTCAACAAATATCAACTGAGATCCCCCTGAATTTGTATTTGAAATACATAGATTTTTGTAAATATACCTTCGACCCTTAGTGGCTCCTATTTGATTACCTACATTTTAATTTACTTAGCGCGCGCGCGTGCGTATGTGTATGTGTGTGTGTGTGTGTGTGCGCGCACAGATGTGGAAGCAGGAGCACTTCTTCTAGGAGTTGCTTTTGCCCTTCCGCCCTGAGGCTCCCAAGGATCAGTCTCAGATCTTCAGACTTGGTGGCAGGTGCCTTCACCCAAAGAATCACCTTGACGACCTGAGGCTGAGGTTTTTGAAAACGGCGCTGCTTTCCCACAGGATACCATATTTTCATTCAGGAAGTTTCCTGGTCAAGCTTGTCAGAAACTCAGATCTTAAAAATGAGAAGGAACCAGAGATTCCCAGTTCGGAGTGTCATATGACATACATGAAGCCCACTCCCCTGCTCACAAATCAAAGCCTGGCAAACATGGTACCATACACACACCATTCCATCATCATTTCACATCCTGGATTATTCAACATTTCTTTAATTAGTTCTGAAGAGGGGGAGCCGAGGTAATCGAAGCTGACCTGTCTCTGACACTCACCAGTTAGATTTTAGTTGGCTTTCCCTTTCAGAACAAAAGCTCTCCCACTTAGTCTCCTAAGATAGACTACTTAAACTCGAACCTGTTTGCTTAATCAGTAGATAACACTTTAAGTGGTATTAAAAAAAGAGCCAGATTTTGTTTTGGTGGAGAGGATGGGGTGAAAGATGAGGACCTTAATTAACCAGACTGACAGGCCCCATAGATCTCACAAGTGTTTAAATTAAGGATTGCAAGTCCTTGAAACTTGACAAGCCAGGCATGATTGTCAATGCTGCCTTCTGCAGCTGAGGTAAGTGCAGATTAAGCCTGTCCTGTCTCTATCAGAAGCATTTTGCTGGGATCTAAGAACTTCACACTGAGAGCAGACTTGAAGGTTTTCTTTATTACTGGAGAATTAAAGCAGTAATTAAATTCTCACATATTTCAAAGAACGCTGCTCTTTTAGAGATACATATTTGCTATTAGATAGGATAGCTTCACTGGTGTGTTAAATGCACACTCATAGATCAAGCTCTTGATTAAAGGAAAT
Source organism: Tokudaia tokunoshimensis (assembly GCA_036184795.1). NCBI lineage: Eukaryota > Metazoa > Chordata > Mammalia > Rodentia > Muridae > Tokudaia > Tokudaia tokunoshimensis. Next base: position 156,838,489 of record BTHU01000002.1, read on the forward strand.
CCTCGTTTGTACAAGACAGGAGAGCTCAGGCTTACTGCCCTCATATCAAATGCCAAGTGACATGTTTCAAATGACTGGACGGAGTGCATCGGTGGGGATAGAGGATATGAACTCACCGACCTGGTCAGAGTTTTCCTGTCAAATGAGATATATCCCTTATGTTATTTATTTGCTCCATGTGTGGATATTTACAAGTATAAATGCATACATATGTTCAGAGCATGTTTTACAATATTTGACAGCTGGTAAGTCTCTGAGACTCTTAATGCTTCTAATGAGGAATAAACAGGTATTTCAGGAGAGAGTTAAGAATGGGGAGCCCTCAAGTCCCACTCTCCCCCTTTTTAAATTTTAGTCAAGTATCAAAGGTATATCTTCCATTAAACATCTAATTCTTACCTGTATCCAGCTCCTGTTTACATGTGGATGCATACAGTGCCCCAGCCATTTGGCAATTAGAAATACACCTTTCAGTTCTCTGTGTACTAGTACTGCCCTGCAAAGCAAGCCCTTTACCCCACTTTGATTAAACAATGGTCCAAGTACAATAAGTACTTTGAGGTGTTTGCAGATTGCAAAATACTTTATTCTTAAAAGGAAACAAAAATCTTTACTTGCAAAAAAAAAAAGAAAAAGAAAAAAGAAAAAAAAAGAAGAAAGAAGCATTTGGCTCATTCTGTCACCTGGCTGAAGAATATAAAAAAAAAAAAAAAAAGAAAGAAGAAAAAAAGTTACTGTGTGCAGTTAATATCGAACAGCAGCCATCTCCAGATGATCCCTGCTGCATCCAATTTCTGCCAAAATGCTTTCTGTTAAACCTCCATCAAACAGACACACGGCGCACAAAAGAAAACCTCATCACCAAGGGAAACTAATCCACCGGTGCGCAATGTAAGCCTGTCAACTTTTTATTATAAGAAGTCATCAGTCATTTCAGTGAAGATTAAAAGTATGACTAAATTGAGAAAATCCTCTTAGCCATTTGGAATTTTAATAGAGGAGAAAAGGGGGTGAGTAAAATTTAGACTGTGTGTGTGTGTGTGTGTGTGTGTGTGTGTGTGTGCATGTGTGTGTGCAGCATACATGTTTATATAGCTCATCTGCGAGCTGTGTGCATATATAAAAATTCACAAGACAGTATGGACAAGAATTTCTGCATGTGCCCAGTCCACCGGCCTGTCAGCACTTGTTTATACATATTATACAGATGAATGTTGGTAATTATACCCACATCCTCAGCCCCCCTAAATGGAAAAGCTACCAAACATTCATACATAAACATATAGCCTTGTAGTAGGTTTGCTGTGTTACCACAGACAAACAGTTTCTGATTCAAAGGAGCTTAAGAGATAAGGATGGAAAATGAGTCCTCACGGCTTTAATTACATTGCCAGTGGCAACAAGGTGTTACAGTGGCAGAATGACAATTGCTATGACTCAGAGTATAGATTCAGGGTCAATATGCTATTTCATCCCTCTGCTCCCCGGCCGATGAGCGCCATGTGTGGTTATATCGGCCTCCCGGCGTTTGATCCCTGTAGCTAAAGTTAGTCCAATGTGCAGTCGGAATTAGAGGACCATGGTTGTGCCTGAGCATCATGTTGCACTGGTCATATGGATACTGATGTGTTTCACTTAAGGCGGAATTGAAAATGTGGGTAAATGTCTACTTGGAAAGGCCATTGTTGTCTTCGCATTCCCAGGATTCCACCCAGATGGACACACAACCATTGTTGTGGTGAGCTTGAAGTTTGAAAATGATCAGCTGCTGCCCCCGACGTCAAACATGCTCAGTGAACTTCGCACCACTCCCTCCCACACCTTGGTTTGTTCACCCCCCCCCTCTTTTCTCTGCACTGGTATAAGGCTGCAGGAGACACACATTTGGTTACTCATTTCCAGGCACCCTCCACAGGGTCACAGGAAAACAATCAGGTCAGTCCTGTCCCTTGGCCAAGAAGCCAAACTGCATCAGTGTCTTACCTTTACGCGGTCGCACGGGCGCCAACTGGCAGGGCAGTGAGTTGAATTCTTTCTGCAAATCACTAAAGACCATGTATGACTGAGAAACCTGCCTCCCTGTGCATAGCAGAACAGCAGTGCTCACACCTCGGGAGAGTCAGGGAAACCTGGCAGCCGTTTCAGCGTCTTCTGGTCCTTTGATTAAAGTCTTCCCACGCTGGTCCCCAGTCCCAGACCAACTGGACCCTTCTGCTCTTCCAGCAGTGATAGTGGACCACTGTAACGTGCGGCTCTGAAAGACTACTTTACTTTCTGTAACCTTCCCTTCCATCCAATGAAAAGCAACTGTGGCCTTTTACTAAGTAAATGAGCAAATATTTTCCCAGTGTTCACCAGGTTAGATCCCCATTTAATTAAACTGGCTCATTATGTCCCTATCTGATTAGCAGAGTAGAATCAATTATTCAATGCACAAACATGGCTGCAGGAGCTTGAGGTGTGTACAGCGCTGTTCATTTAATTCCAAGGACACTAATTAGGTACAAAGCAAGCAATAACTTTAACAATTGCAGGCACAAGCATACATGCAGTACAGGACAAGGGGAAGGGAGGGGGAAGAAAAGCAGGCCTTCATTTTCTTAATAAGCTGGATTCTCTTCCCCCTAACAGGGTCAAGAAAAAAACAGAAAGCAAGAGAGGATGAAATGTAGATCAAGAAAGCTAAGCATCCAGGAAATAACCCCCTGGGATTTGCATATGTAATGGGGTTCTGCTACTTTTGTACTTTATAATCAAACAGTAGGCAATTATCCAAATTATTGACAGCAGATTTCTCATTTCAACTGCAAATTAAGGCCATTAATAAAGCTTTCTAATGCAAAAGTGACTAATTAACTAATGGAATGGAACTCGGAAGCTGTGATATCAAAACCAGTCCACCACATATTGTGGAAACACAGGGGAACTAATTAGTTTAATTATCAAAACAGCTAATTAAAATTACACAGTTGCCTAATTAGTTCTTTGCATTTTTTCTCCGGTTTAATTGACAGGATGGAGTTAAATAGGTAACTGGTCTCAAAGAGGGAAAGGAGAAAAAAAAAATAAAACCGTCTAACAGCTTCTGCTGAATATTTTAGCTGATGTTATCTCATTCATGTGGCAGACCAGAAACAGGAAAATAAATGACTCTCATCCTTTTGGTAAGCAACTCCAAATTTTCCGGACATAAATCTGCCCTGGGAGTAAGCTATCGAGAAAGATTTTCATGAAGTTAAAAGGCTGGGATGTGTCGTCGGCTCTGAAAGGTCAGGATGAACACATATTTTGGAGGAGGACAGCATGTGGTTTTTCTCCAGGAAGTTAATTTTTCACTTAGTTTAATTTATACGATACTGTATGTGCGGTTCCCTAATCACTGTCAGGGGACTTGTAAAAGTGGCTTAGATAGCTGAGTCGCTTCTGAGTCAGAGAGAGCTGAACATAGAGGTGAAGCACGAGTCTTTCCCCCAGGTCTGCAGACTTTCTTCCTGAGCACCTCCTGAACATTGAGAAATGAGAGTCTGGAGAATATGACCATAGGGTGTGGGTGCAGTATCTACAGAAATGCAGCTAAATCTGGCTGTCCCTGGCATTTCAGCACTGGGCTTCTGGTCAGCACCTTCAGACCTCCTACTAGCTCCTGTAAGGCTGTAGGGGTTATAGGCTATGGGTAATGCAATGCTGCACTTGCAGCAGATATTTCAAATGCCATTTAAAACACTGGGTCTCTTTTAGCTTTGCCTCACTGTAGGGCAGCAAACGAGTGGGCCAATACAACTGCTCAGTGTCTTTTGTAAAAGTTGTACTCAGTGCGGTCACACACTATGATCCTTTTACTAGATCTTAAACTGTTCTTGCCTATGTATGAGCTGGGGCTCAGTGGTTGGTCTTTTCTTTTCCAACATTTTGTCTTTCAGTTTGTTTGTGTCCCTTTTGTTTTTTATTATTGTGCTTGCAATTGATATGTTGGTTATGAAAAGGAATGACAAACTAAACCTGAACAGACCATACACACTCAGTAACCAGAAATGGTTAAGGAATATTGTACTTTATACATATAAAGGTAGCTATATAGAACACATATACATGTGAATCATAAAATATTAAGTAAAGCAGATCCTTTGAGAACAATATATGACCAGTATCTTTGAAGTCTCTGCCACAGCAAATATTTCCAGTCCCTGTTTTCTGCTCAAGGGCAACAAGTCAAACACTAATCTGGAATTTTTGTGAATCATCCTTTTATCACATATTTGTACAATAACGAAAATGAAATTGTTCAGTTTTGTAGATTAACCAAACAATCTTAGGACAGGTACATAATTCTGAAGACTTTCCCAAGAGTTTCTGCAGCATTTCTAGACATATGCCAAACACACCACCTTTCCTCACATCCATTCCTGTGCAAGAAGAGACATCACGTATTAACTTCTTTTCTGAAAAATTTGAAATACAATTTGTCATTATCCCAAAGACCATACTCACATCCCATAGCCTGACAGTTCCATGTCTGGGCAAAGTTTTTAGGAACCTACACTAGGAATGTAGTAAAATACATTTGTGGTTATAACAAAAGTATTCTTTAATTATGGTATTATTGGCGATTAACATCTGAAAATGTTGTTGTTTCAAGCTTTACAACCAAAAATGTGATTAAAGAGGACTTAGCAGAGTTTTAGAGTTGGCATATAAATGTCAACTGATCATTAGTATATTGCTTTCTAAATTATTTAATATTCAATACTTGGTGAGGAGTCTTATGTACCAAACTGTGCTCTATTGATAGGGAGTATGTCAGTGAATAAGGAAGAAGTGACTGCTCCCATGGTGACTCTATGCTATTGTGGATTATAGACATTATATAGATAAATAAGAACTATGGTGTTATACAGTAGTAATATTGTTGAAAAACACAAAGTAAGTAAACGGAAAGAGACTAGTAGGCTTCTAGTTTAGAGACCACGGATAGGAAGGTGTCATTTCCTAGTGATGGTGAGGAAAATACCATTTGTGTATCTGTGAGCAAAACCACAGGGACCATCTTCTTATTTGTTTATAAAAGCAGTAAGGCTATCATTGTAGGTAAGACAGAATTGGTAAGAAACCAGACCAAGTCCTGATTCTATGCCTTTCAACAGACTCTCTACATAGATCCTTTATCTCTAGTGTGGATGAAAATATATTATTTTCACAGGAAAATTAGTTAACTAATACACTTTCTGTCTTACACTGTCATTCAGGTTGATAGATGGATGGAGTCTTGGTAGGGCAGGAGTTGAAGGAAGAGGATGCTGTTGATTTGGAAGTAAGGGTGTCAGCTTGTCAGTAGCTGTAGAACCAGGAATAAAAGATCAGAGAGGAGATTTTTTTTTTTTGATTGTGAGGCCAAACAGTTTGTTTACAGATTGCTTGTATATAAACACAATGATGGAAATGCAAGAATTACTACAATGTCCTCAGTGGAACTATTAGCTAAAGATGATGCCTTGTATAGAGATGAGCAAGGGTCAGAAAGAATACTACATGGACCATCATTAAAGAAAAGTAGAACACATGATGCCCATAATCTTAGGAAAGAGACATGTTTTACATTGGAACTGAGCAGAAATTGATGACTGAGAGTGACATTTCCCTTACAAAAGGGTATCATTGCATTCCCAGGAATACTGGTAAGAGGAAAAACAGATTTGCATAATTTCTTGAGAGAGTCACAGATGAATACAGTTAGATAATTAGGGTTACTGTGAAAGAAATGAGCTCGTGGTGGGGAGAATATAAATCTGTTTGGTTATATTGTATACTGTTCACATGTGGCTGAGAATGTTTATTGGGAAGATAATTAGAATACCTATGTTCTGGAGTGGGGAGGTTTGTGTAAGAGCCTGTGAACATATGGAGTTACCTGTAGGACTGGAGAATGGGCAATTTGGCTATAGTTATAAATCTGAAATTTCAAGGGTTCATCTTGGTTGCCTAGGTTGACACACCTAGGAAGAGGAACTGACAACTGAGGAACTGCCTACATGCATAGGGACATTTTCTTGATTGATGTGGGAAGGCCTAGCCCTCTACCTATGATACTATCTGTAGGTAAGAGAGTCTTTGCTGTACAACAAAGGGAGCTGAAATGAGCCAGGTAACGTGTCTTTAAGCAGTGTTCCTCTGTGAATTCTACCTCAGGTATCTGCCTTGGTTTCCCTCTCTAAACGATTGTAACATGGAAGATGACAAAACCATTCCTCCACAAGTTACTTTTGGTCTTTGTTTCTATCACAGTAACGCAAAAGGATACTGGAAGAGAAAACCTTGTATAAGAAGACTTCAGATGAGGACAGGCTTGTAGATCTACCAGAAACGTATCAGAGCATTTCTTCAAGTATTTATAGCCATTTTTTTATTAGTGAACAAAAGAGTTATGTTAGATGAGAGTTAGGAAGAGATTAGAGGAAGAGTTCCCAGGTGGTGTTCATTGTGATACCTACTCTCAGAGTAACATTCAGACACAGCACTGTAGGCACTGTGATGTGAGACAACCATCACTCCTGTAATTATTTATTTTATAGAAAACAAATCACCTTGAAAGGACCTTGCTGAGTAGAGTTACTCCTAAAACAATTCCCCGTGTGGTTACAGGTGAGGACATCAGAGGTATCAACTGCTGCTAACTAAGAGACAATGAATTCTATGTTGTGAAAGACCTTGATACAAGGTGTGATAAGGAGGTCAAATGGCTTACATATGTTGGTTGGTCCCTGGCCAAAAGAGAGATACATATGGGGAACCTCTATCTGATAACTACAAGAAAATTATATTAGTAAACACCAGTAAGATTGGAAAACATGTCTAGTCTAAAAATAGAATAATAGTTCTGTCCTCTTCCTGGTGTGATTTTGGTAAGATTCTGAGCATAGAACCCCATCACTCCACATTTGCACCAACTGCAAAACTATGAAACTAAAAACATACAACATACACTAAAACTAAACATACAACATAGTACAAAGAAACGAAACCAAGTTAAAAAAAATTACATTTGCTTGGTGAAGCCAACAGAGAGCTTTGGGAGCGTCTCGGAAAGAAAGAACCAAGTACACAATGGAGAATGGATGCTCCGCAGGGTGGGGGATCTGTCTGAGGTGTGCAGTCACTCCTGTGACTTGAGTTGACTTGGATGAAGATACAGAGTCGACTAGGAAGCAGATTAAACTTGGACTGCACTTCAGCCCGAGTCAAAGGCCATGAAGCTATGTGAGAAAGATCTGCTCTCATGCTGGGCTAAGCTGGTCCACAGAACAGATGATGAGGAAGCCTGAGACCCAGCAGTGCACAGGGATGGGGGAACAGTCAGCCAAAAAAAAAAAGGACTGAGGATCTTAGTGGGGTTTAAGGTTTGGGAGAAGTGAACGAAGCAATTAGAGTCACAGGAGTAAGATGCAATTAGACTCAGCCCTCAGGTGCCATTTTGATCAGAGCTTCTGTTCAGTCAAACATCACTTAATAGCTTCCTGAGCTTGGGTCAAAGTGTGCACAAAGCAGACGTTAAGTCTTAAGCCTCTGATACCCTGATCGTATGTCGCCATTAATGGGCTTTTCTCCAGCAACGTTGCAAGAACGTTTCTCTAAGGGTTATTCTTCTGTGGAACATGGGCATCTTCGTTCAAGAAAATCTTCATTAGTCGCATATCTTACTGTGAACATTAGCAATTCAAATATCACCCACAAACTTAACATTTTTGTCTTTATTTTAGAAAAAAAAATGCTTTCAGACAGTTGGAAGATATCTTGGCTTCATGAAATTCAGAGTACTTTCTGGTTTCTCTGAAAAGACTAAATAAAGTTGTCAACGAACTAGCACCTACAGACCAAATATACCCTGCTACCTACTTTATGGCCATTAAAATTTTAACATAATAGTGTCACCCCAAATTATCTACATATTTTACCAAATGCCTTTGCAACTAAGTCAGATTTGAGTCGACAATACACAACTAAATAATTTATAAAATGGTCCTTTTCAGAGAACACTGCTGACCTCTCGCCCTGATATCTCCTCGCTCGTGCTGGTTAGGTTTGAGGCTTCTTTCTCAGCCTCCATGCTATAAATTATTAGAAGCTACACAGTAGTCAGTGGGGCAGATAAAATGTGGAGGGAGGGGGAAGGGGCCCTAAAGAAGCTCTACATCGCTCTGCCTATTGCTTTGACGAAGTAAAAGACGAAAAAGAAGTTCCCCATGTGGGCAACTGAACCGTGGCACTCTTTGTTTTGAGTTTTATGAGAAGGCAAGAAATTGAAATATTTCCAATAATGAATGATCCAAGTGAGACTTGTACCACTGGTAGTTTCTGATGTGCTTTTACCATCTGGGATGTCATTGAGGTTTCCTAGACTTTGTGTCAGGGAGAGAATACTTTTTTTTTTTATAGAAATGTGATTCCCTCTGGTGACTTTATGACATGATACAATATTGTACTTTGAATTTATAGATCCTTTTTTTTTCTATTAGGTGTTGCATGGCTAAGTTTAAGAGATGAGGATATAAACACAAAAGATTATCCCTTAAAACAGGCTTTTTCCTTGGTGTTCCATGTTGTCTTGCTTGAATTTGGTAAGTGTATTCATATTATCAGAAGTTTTTCTCTAAGGATAAACATTTTCATTGTACTTTATTTGTTTCTTTGTTTGTTTGTTTTGCTTATTTGGCTGTTTTATTCTTAATTTTGAAAATTCCTATTCTGAGTTTTTATGATTTCCCTTGTTTAACTCTAAGGTCACCACACTGCCTCTGTTACTGTAAGGAGTGTGTTGGGTTAGCACTTTGATCAGTTTTCAACCCTGCTATTGAGAAAATTTCTATCCACATTTGAAAGGAGATTGGCTACTATTATCTTCTTGTTAATAATTTATGACAGGATTTTTATAGAGTTTTTTCTCTTTCCAATTTAGGAAATGGGTTTAGGAACATTGGTAATGATACTTCTTTGAAGATCTGGAAAATTTCAGCAATAAATGTTCCTGGGCCTAGAGTTTTTAGGTCAGATAATATGTTTTTTAAGGTTTTATTTATTTTATACATATGAATAAACTGTTGCTGTCTTCATATACACTAAAAGAGAGCATCTGATCCCATTACAGATGGTTGTGAGCCACCATGTAGTTGGTGGGAACTGAACTCAGGACCTCTGGAAGAGCAGTCAGTGCTCTTAACCACTGATCCATCTCTACAGCTGCAAGAGAATTTTTTATTACTGTTCAACCTCCTTGTTTGTTACAGATCTACTTAAACTTTTTACTGTCTTAATTTAATTTTTGGAGGTCACATGTTCTGTTTTCATGCTTACTCATTTCTTGTATACAATTTATTGCAATATATTAAATCTATGTCCAAATGTTCTTTAGATATTCCTAATTTCTTCTTTCTCTTTGGGTTAGTTTAGTGATAGCTATTCCAATCTTACTTATTTTTTCAAAGGACCAACTCTTCATTTATTCATTTCTTGTTTCATTCTTTTCTTTTCCATTTCGATCGTTTTGTCCTCAAGTTTTGTTTCTTCCCATCAACTGATATTGAATTTTCATTCTTGTTTTTCTAAGACTCTGAGGCATACCATTAAGTTTTTCTATTTAAGATTTTTCTGCTTCTTTTTAAACATAGGCATTGCTAGTTGCAATTGCCCCTCTTAAAAACAATAAAAGATGTTTGAAGAGGTCTTACATATTCTGGTTTACCATGGTTTCTTCTTTCTTCAGTTCTAGAAAATGCTTTACTTCCATCATGGTTTCGTTAATGGGGTCTCATCATTCAGTTGTTGCTTCCCAGTGTCTTTAGGAAGTCCTGTGGTTTATTTTGTTATTGAGTTCTAGTTTGAGAGGGGGGTAATGGTGGAAGAAAATTTTAAGAGATGTTTTTAAAAGAGAAGGAACTGTTGGCAAGAAGTTAGCCAACAGCAAGAGTGGATAAAAATGTATTTGGAAAACTACCATTTGTAAGCTAATACAAACTATAATTATAAAAAGTATTCATGCTGGGGTACCTAGCGTGGAGTTAAGGATCTTCCCAGAAGCTAATGGTAACTAAATAAACATGCTAGTTGGAAGTGTGAGATATATCACTTCTCGGCCTTTTGGCTAAGATCAAGTGAAAGTGTGAGATATTTCCCCAGAAGTTGTTGACCAGGGATGCTCCAGAGGTCCCTTGAACAACATAAGCTATTGTCATTACTATTGGTTACCCATCAGAACTGTATAGGAAGACTCTGCTATTGAAGCAACCATATACTTTGGTTGTCAGCCATAGTGAGGTAAAGTTGAATCTCAACTGGAAGCTTTCACATAAAAAAATCAAACTTCCAGACAAGTTTTTCCCACAGGTACAATGTTGGCATGACTATTATGAAAGTAACCAACCACTTCTTGTTGAGTTTGAGGTCTACTTTTCTGGAGGGAAATTCAAACCTGATACTATAAGTCTCATTCAGAGCCTTAAGTTGAGGAGGTCATGGACCCAGGTAAAGAGCTTACTATCGTTGCTTTTCTTATAGTGGCTGTGGATACCTAGAGAAGACCTATGATAAAAGGGCCTGATGACATTTCATTACAGAATGAAGAGAGGCCCCCGAGTCCCCACCCTTCCTTGACAAGATATTGACAGTTGCTTGGGAGTGGAGAAGACTTTTCTTTAATAGTATGATTATTTGTTAGTTCCCCATGTTCTAGTAAGTATTACTCATGCTAGTGAGAGCAACCTGAATTAGCCTCAGCACCTCTTTCTCAAACACATATGTGAAGGACGTGAAGAGGGAAGAACAAAGGATGCAGTAAGCTTAGGAGGGAGATAAGAGAGCTTAATGGGTACGGAGCTTGAATGTAATACAAATAGTACACACACACACACACACACACACACACACACACACACACACACGCACACACACTTATCAAATAATAGTAAAAACTATCTTTTATTTCATTGTTCATAGTAAAACATCTTTTCTCTTCCAAATGTTGTCTGTGTTACAGGAGATTTCGTGGTTTTCTCAGGACTGTGTGCCTTTTGCACTATTTAGGTGGAATATTCCAAAGACGTCTTAGGCCTATTTGACCTATAATGTCATTTAACGCTGATGCTTCTCTCATACTTTTCTCTGCATGGCGCATCTATTGGTGAGCATAGGGTACTGAATCGTCCACTGTTACTGTGCAGAGGTCAGTCTGTACTCTAGTAGCCATTAGTGCTTGGTTTACAAACAAATGTGCCAGTGTCTGGCTTATGTCTTCACAACGGCAGAATATTACGGGTGGATTATTTCCTTTAGCAGTAGGAAGAGTCCTATTTTAATCCCATTGGGTAATTTCAGGGTGAAGTCTATTTTGTCAAGTATTAATATTGTGATACTGGGCATTCGGTCTTATTCTTAGTGCCTTGAACAGTTGTAAGTCTCTGCGTTAACTGCTATCCAAAGCAAAAGAAACTTCTCTAACTATCATTAAGAGCAGCAAAATCTATTGGTATTAACATAAATATTAAGAATGTAGTTTTACAAGATTATTTAGGGAAACATCAGTTGCTTCTCCTTGGTGCCTAGGATTTCATTAGTCATGAACTTTTGATTAAGTTTATAATTCAGGCATAAAATACTCTTGTGAAGCCTCAAATCCAACTAAAAAGTGGCTAGACACTGTACTGGCTGGTTTTGTGTGTCAGCTTGACACAAGCTGAAGTTCTCACAGAGAAAGAGTCTCCCTTGAGGAAATGCCTCTATGAAGTCAAGTTGTAAGGCATTTTCTCAATTAGTGATCAATGTGAGAGGGCCCATTGTGGGTGGTGCCATCTCTGGCTGGTAGTCCTGGGTTCTATAAGAAAGCAAGCTGAGCAAGCCAAGGGAAGCAAGCCAGTAAGAAACATCCCTCCATGGCCTCTGCATCAGCCCCTGCTTCCTGACCTGCTTGAGTTCCAGTCCTGGCTTCCTTAGTTGATGACCAGCAATCTGGGAAGTGTAAGCTGAATAAACCCTAATCTCCCCAACTTATTTCTTGGTCATGATGTTTGTGCAGGAATAGAAACCCTGACTAAGACACTTGACTATGATGTCAATATTGCATTAGTGAGCACACTTTGCTTAGCATGGCAATACTATAGCACATGGATCCCAGCACTGGAATGAGGCCTTGATGTTATTATTCTCCAGGAAGCCAAAATATCACCTTTCAGCATTACAAATGCTAGTCAGCAATTAGAGAATTTCCTAGTCAAAAGAAGATTTATTGCTTAATGTCCTACAACCCCTATGGGTGGTATCTTCACAATAGAATCTTATTATCTAATTATCATTGACTCTAAGAACAATTATAATGGCATGTATTGTTTGGGATTCCCTTGAGACCTCCTTGGTGAGAATACACACACACACACACACACACACACACACACACACACACACACACACATATATATATATTTTTCATTGACTAACCCTGTCTTCTGAGAGCAATGCTGTACACCCATTCATGGTATAAAAATAAAGACTTCTAACACTCAAAATTTCTAACTCTATGTATTAATTATGGTGTTTTCCTGTCTTGTTATGTATGGTCATTAACTAATCTTCATTTGTTTATTTATGGTTTTATTGAAGTTTTTTTCCTCTCTTATCTTTCAGGGATATGTTTATCCTTCTTCTCGGTCTGATTCCTTAATGTATCTTCTGTAGTGCTTATTTAATGTCACTTATCACTTCAGTTTGTGTTTCCCATGGGAAGTGATTCTAATAGCTGCATAGTCCACAGTGAAGATTAGTTGTCATAGAGAAATAAAGAATATAGAAAATGAAAAATAAATGAAGGGCAGATAGTAAAGATTAAAATGGAAAAGAACTAAAGAGATACAAAGAAATTAAAATAATTCTGGGATTTAGGTGTCTGAAGCATGTAAGCACCTAACTTAACTCCAGGTCAAAGTGTGTTCATTGAGAACTCCAAGACAAGGCAGGTTCTCTAAATGCGAAATTTGATATTAAATGAGAGGAATATAAAAGAGAGAGATGGGCTAAATAGAAAATTTTCTGTAACCATGAGGACCTGAGTTTGAATCTCTGGTATCTACATAAAGATGAGGTGTGTACAGCTGTCCATATCTGTAACCAGAGTGTTGAGGAGCAGATACGGGTGGATCCCAAGAGCTCATTGGCCGCCTGCCTAGCTGAACGGTCAACTTTCTGGTTCAGTGAAAGACATCATGAGGGGGGACATGGTAGACAGTGACGAGAGACTGTTCCTTCTCTAGCCTCCACGTGCATCAGCATGGGCCAGCACGCGGGCTGAAGAACTATGTGGGAACAGAGCATGTGTGCTAATGCTATCTCTCACTTAGGCAAGGGGATATTTGCTTGTGTAGTTTTTGGCAACGAGGATGAGGAATGGCACAGTCATAGCCCTGCCTTTGTTCTCTTTCAGGAACAGTGTTCCCTCACAGAACTGGGCATGTGTGAAATCCTGTCTCTCTGAGCTTCATTCCAGACTGTGGTATAGAGCAGATTGCTACCTGGTGGGACACTGAGAGGCTCTAAACTAAAAATCCCTTCATTTTATCTAGAGACAAATATCAGGAGATAGTCTGGTGATGCTCACGTTGGATGCGCAGAAGGAACCGTGAGAGGGAGCGCCTTTGTCGCCAGAGCTGTCTTGCTGCAGACTTGGGGGTTCTTTTTAAATATGGCTTCTTACCATTGCTCTCTGTTTGAGTGCAGAGAAGAGAGGATTTTCCCAGCAGTGTGCCATGCAGCTCCTGGGCGCGCCTTTTGTTCTTTCTCTAGATATATATCTCGTTTTAAGTTATTTAGTACTGGAAGTACAGGGTGAATTTTCTGAGGCTCTCCCTTTGTCTTGAAGCATCACCACCTCCCCTCTGAAGTGCACAGACAGACTAACACTCTGCACTTGTTCCTGAGCCTTCCAGAACAGACGATGGATTCATTCTCCTGCCCTGTCTCTCTGTTCCTCTGCATGCTTTGCTATCAACCTGAATATTTCTCTGTCATTACTGATTGTCCAGAGTGTATCTCACAAGGTTTCAGCAATCTGCATGTGGGCATTATCTTCCATCTTAACAGCCCCACAGAAATGATATTCAGACATAACTTCTATTCTGGTTATAGATACATGACTGTTTGGTGTTATACTCTGCCTTTGTAACCCACCACTGCCTTTACTGTAATCACTTTTGAAAACATCCTTTCATTTGTAGGAAGATACAAAGGTTCATGATGGCAAGAGTTAAATCTGCAGTGCTTGGTCTACAGAAATCACCTAATAAATATTTGATTAATTAAGGGTGAATAGATTTTTCAAAGCATAAATTGTTAAATATAGGTGCTATTCTGAAAATATGCTTACATTGGAAAAAAAGTTACATCAAAAAATATACTTGGAAATAAAAAGAGATTTGGTAAGCAGTGAGTTTGTGCTTCACCGTACCCAAGGGGAAATGTGGAAATTTTATACATTTGTAAGGTGGCCAAGTGATCCTGTGTTCCAGATAATGACACCAAATAGAGACCTCAGCCCATTATCTGAAGCGACACAAGTGGTAAGAGAATATTGACAGCTACAGCAAAATACATGGGCAATTGCCGATGACTGTTCCCTGAAACTCAGGGTATGCATGATCTTGAAGCAAATCATTTAATCTCTTGATGTCTCATTTCAACTACTGAGTATATAATGAATGACTATTATTAACTACCACATGGGGTATTGTGGGACTTAATTTGCTAATGTTTATAAAGTGCTTCAGATTGTCTGATTAAAGTATGAAGTATCATCATTATATTATAAAAGAGTATGTGAAATTTCATTTTAATTTCATAAATATGAAATTATACCTTTCTACTGCTACTTAAAAATATCCTGAAATCCTACACATAAATTGGTGTGTTTGAATCTGAGTCTCTAGGCATTCAGAGTGACTGTTCTCACTGTCATCCACCGACTCTGTCCTTTATTTTTTTTTCTTCATTGCTTTGTAAGCTTACAAGATTTCAACTTAGGCTGACTGGAAAGGGATCGATAGCTTTCAGATAAATTATTGCCTGGGTAAGTTGAGAGTGATGTGTTATGGTGAGTTTTTCTTTCAAGTTTTCCTTTGTGCTTCATGGGATAATTCCCTTATATTCAAATCCAATTTCACTCCCTATGTGCCAATATTCTTCACACCAAACAACTCTCTTCTTATAGCAATCATGGGGTGAGGGAGGGAAAGCCTAACAGGCTCACTGCTTTCTCCTGGAAATGCTTTGCTAGGAATCCTGACTTTCCATGGCTAGGCTGTTCCTCAAGCTTCAGACCTGGGGATTCTATGTGACGTTCTGGTATGTCTCCATTTTCTGTACTTACGACTATCACATTTCTAGGGTTACTACCTGTTCCTTCAGAATTTACTTAGAAATATGTATGGAAATCACAAATTTGATGACTGTGCTTGTCTCTGGGTTACTTTGTCTAGAACTTTGACTGAGTTTGAATAGAAACCTTCAGCCTGAGATACTCCTCACACAGAAGCGCTGCACTAGAGCCGGAGAGATGGCTCAGTGGACGAGAGTATGAACTGCTATTGCACAACGCCTGCCTTGGGTTCTCATCACCTGCATTAGGCAGCTCATGCCCGTAGCTCCTGCTGCAGGAATCAGCTCACCTCCTCTGTCCTCCATAGGCACTACACTAGGATTCACACATCCCCACAGAGGTGTGATGGGTCCACAACTGAAAACAGCATCAATCTTTTAAAAGACTTAGTACATCATTTTTACAATTGTCTACTTACAAGTATTTTTATACCCAATCTGTCATTTTTGGAAGAGTGATTCTAGTTATTTTGGTCCTCAATGCTGTGAACTTCATGGCACCTAGGGTAATTTTTAATTTTTTTTTTTTTGGTAGTGGTGTTCATTTTTCTCCATTTACCCCTTTATTCAGGCAAGTTTCATCCTGAAGTTCTGTGATTTTGTGTACTGTCTCTCTGAGTTAATGCTCTTAATATTTTTTTTCTGAGCTTCTCATTACTGAATATGGAAACCTCTGGACCTATTATCCAATTTTCTTGTTTTTTTTCCCTTTGCACATTCTGTTTAGTTTGTCTTCTGCAATTCATTTTGAGACGTTTATTGAATCATACTTTAAAAAAATTATTTTTTTATTCATTTATTTGTGTGTGGACATAAACCCAAATTCCTTTGTATGTCTACATACACCACTTGCATGTATGGGGTCCTTCGAGGCCGGATGAGGGGAATCAGATGTTCTGCAACTGAAGTTATAGATGGTAGTAGGAATGTGGATGTGGGTGTGAACAGAGCCCGGCTCTTCTAAAAGAGAGGCAAGTGATCATAACCATTCACCTAGCTCTCTAGCCCATTAATTACATTTTAAATTTCTATATTATTTATTTTAAATATTTATTCTATCTTCAAAGCACTAAGGCTATATAAACATTCTCTTCTGTTTCTTTCCCCCCTTTTTTTAATTAGATATTTTCTTTATTTACATTTCAAATGTTATCCCCTTTCCTCGTTTCCCCTCCAAAAACCCCCTATCCCACTCTCCTCCCCCTGCTCACTAACCAACCCATTCCCGCTTCCCTGTCCTGGCATTCCCCTATTTTGGGGCATTGAGCCTTCACAGGACCAAGGGCTTCTCCTCCTCTCATGGATATCTGACAAGGCCATTCTCTGCTGCCTATGTAGCTGGAGCCATGGGTCCCTCCATGTGTACTCTTTTGTTGGTGGTTTAGTCCCTGGGAGCTCTGTGGGTCTGGTTGGTTCATATTGTTGTTCCTCCTATGGGGGCTGCAAACCCCTTTAGCTCCTTGGGTCCTTTCTCTAGCTCCTCCATTGGGGACCCTGTGCTCAGTCCAGTGGTTGGCTGAGAGCATCCTCCTCTGTATTTGTCAGGCACTGGCAAAGCCTCTTCTTTATCAGGAAACTTTCTGTTTATTCCATGGTACCTGTCATTGTCCTTAGGATAATAAGTACAAATGTGAGTGAGTGAGTGTGTGTGTGTGTGTGTGTGTGTGTGTGTGTGTGTGCACACGCACATGCGTGTACCTATCTGTGTCTGTTTCACTTTTCTGCATGCACATATACATGCATACACACGTGTGATACCTATTTTGCAAGTTGCACTCCACTGGTTCTCAAATATCTTGGTCAACAAAACCCACATATTACAATTTACTGAAGACCCCAAAGTGCTTTTATTTGTGTAGGCTATAGTTGTGGGTATCATATTAGAAACAAGAGCTGAGCAGCAGCCATGTACCACATAATGACTTTTCAGTCCATGAGAGACTGTGTACACAGCAGTCCCTTAAGACCGCATGGACGAGACACACCAAAGCCAACTCAGTCTGAGGGAGTACACTCTGCGAAAATTTCACACTAGGAAATTTGGCGAATGAAGCAATTTTCAGAACATATATTCCTTGTTAAGTGACACATAATGATATTAAAACATTTATTAATTTACAAATAACACTAAACCTGTCACATGATAGTAAAAGTACTATTTTAATGACCAGCTTAACCGAAGACAGCTGCATTCGAAAAGATATTTCAGATCCTAATTTATCGTATGTCTTCTTGTATTGTGTGGCCTCTGAACAACTCTAGCTTACACTCGGGAGAGTAGGGGGGCAAATAAGGGAAATAAAAGCTCTATAGTATCAGGAAATTGGTTTTGACCTTGAACAAACATGCAAAGGGCAATGATCACATAGGTTCTCTGATCTATGTAGCTTAGAAATTGCTGTTACATGCACACATGCATGTGTGTGTGCATGCGCACGCACACACAGATACACAACACCACCTTGTTTTTTTCTTATGTTGTTATCTTTTTCTTCTCTTGATTTTATTTTTTGCTTTACTATTTGATCTGCTTTGTTTCCTCTTTCTCTAAGTTGCTGTGTTTAGAAGCTCTCCTCAGATATCTGATAACAGCTGCCTGACAGCCTCCATTTAAGGACAAAAGACTGGCTGGGCTGTGCGTTTGGGGGAAGAATTTTCAATGAGTGAATTTATCTAAGGTAGCAAACCCTCAACATCACAAATGATGCTCATGTGTGGTTATGCAGAGTCATTCTATCTGCCTTTACTGTGCCATCTTTTGGTCTAACCTAACCTTTCAACACATACAATTTTCCAATAATAATGTCTTTACAGAACTGAAGTGTAAACAGAAAAGTAGAGAGCACCTTGTAATAAAAATATGTGTTTCACAGCGTCAATCATCTGGCACACACACTTTGTGGTTATGCCGTATGTCAGAAGCTTGCACGCGCATGCTGGATATCTGTGGAGGTGGCAGCTGTAAATGCAGGTGGATAGACACGTGCTGGTGAGTAACACTGACATGTGTCAAGTAGCCTGGCTCTTTCCTTCCAATTCATTGTGTCTATTTGAGGCGTATGACATGCTGTTACAAGATAATGTCCATGTAGTAAAGTGGTTGATACAGTGAAACAAATTCCCACTTCCGTCAATCACGGCTGCCCATGATTTTCTCCTGCTGAGGATGGTCACGATCTTCTTATGGAACAAAATCTCGATTACAGTGTGCTAGGAACTGCTGTCCTGGTGTGGTCCATCAGATTCTCAGGCTCAAGTAACCCTTGTGTCTGCTACTTCATGTCCTTAGATCTATATGCTCCCTTTCACTTACCTCCTCACTCTGCTGGTCCTTCTCAGAGTTTTATTTTCTAGCTCCATTATTCTATTTGATCTTTTTTTTTTCAGAGAAATAATAGATGTGTGAGATGCTTCAATAATTTTTATTCTGTCTCCGCTTTACTTCATATAGCCTAATATGACCATTGCCTCTATTGTGGGAAATGGTAACTATCTCACTCTCTGTCTCTCTGTCTCTTTCTCTCTGTCTCTGTCTCTCTCTGTTTCTCTCTCTCTCTCTCTCTCTCTCTCTCTCTCTCTGCATGTGTGTATGTGTGTGTGTATGTTCATACCAGGTGTGGTTACTCACATTCCACTGAAGAACAGGCTACCTCATGCCTCTGTAAGGTAAATAATAGCCTAAATACACACATGAGTGAGGGCATTTTCTTCACAAAGCAACACACTTGTTTCCTTTAGTTACAATATCCGAAAGAGAAATGAGAGATTGCTAATGTGAATTGACTTTATACTTTACTAGAACTATTGGATAAACCCCAATGATATTTTTAAGCAAAATATCATTTTGATGCAATTTACAGTTGCATCTCTGAAAACAAAATCAGGCCAAGAGATGATCAGGTTCTGCTTATATCCCAACATGTGCCTGGGTGTATATAAAGTGCATTTAGTTTCTAGATTTGCATGTTTCCCCCTTTTTTCATGTATGACCTTCTGCTACAATATCAAAACTCAATATTCCTCATCATTAGATGAAGTTCTTCCCTATGAGATGTAAGATGTATGTAAGCAGTATAGCCATGTAAGCAGATGTGTGTGGTCAGAGGCCTTTGTGTTAACCGCTCCCCAATCACTAACTGTCACCTTATTTCCAGTTTTCCTCTATGCCAGCTGTTTAGAGGTCCAGAAAGACCAGTTTGTCCATGGTGATCTGCATTTGTTATTAAACCATGCTTGTCCACATGTCCCTGTGAGGCTTTTGTCCCTTGGATCCCATGTCTTCAGAGAGTGGCTCTGGTTAGTGGATGACAGGTTTGATTTTGACAAATGTCTTTGTTGTGCATACTAAGAGCCCAGTTGCTTCTCCTGTACTATTCTAGCCAACTTGTTGGTCCCCCTTTTAATGCTACCTTTGGCTGAACTGCAAGCATTCAGTTTTCTTCAGGGCATCCCTGTGGCCCCCTCTGTGTTCCTTCTGTAAGGAGGGAGGCCAGAAGTTTCCCCTGGCCTCCTTAGTTAGCATTCTGGTTTTTTTTTTTCACTTCTCCAAAATTGGTTGACTTCGCTCATCTGCCTGTGTTCTTCTCTCTAGGTACCTCCTGGAACGCTTTATGATTTTTATTACTACACATCTTTGGAAAGTGGTGAACTCTAAGAAACAGTGTCCAATCAACCACACTGAATTGGAAGTCCCAAGTAATAACTTAGTAATTAGAAAAATCAATATTGTTAAGGCGAGACTGAGACAAAGCCTTTATGAAGAGGAAAGCCTCAGAGACTTATAAACTATTTCTCTTCACAGAACTGTATCACATATCTATAAGCCTAGATCATAACTTCACTGCTCCACTGTATTTATTTAAATAGAACCTAGCCTTCACATTACAGATTAAATTTTCTGAGGAGACAAAAGGTATCAGTCTTCTGAGGAATGGATGTTTTTAATTTCCTTAAAAACTGCTCATTTTCTCATAAAGCCAAAACCCAAGCCAAATGCATTTGTTTATCTGCTTTGTGTGTAGGGGGATGGGTTTTATTGAGTTCTTTCCTTCTACAGTGTGGGTCCCTAAGATTGAGCCCAAGTAGCCAGGGTAAGAGGCAAGGGGACTTAGCTGATAAGCCAGTTCACTGCCCACCAAATCCTGTCACAATGGCATTAGTTTCTTATGCTGACCCTCACCTATTTCCATTTCTGAGTTTTTGCTGTTTTGATTTCTACTAAAGAAAGCTTTATTCTAGTAGTAAGAAACTTTACAGTCCCTCCTTTCTCTTTCTCCCCTAAAGAAAAAATAATTCATCAGCTTTGATGTCAATTTCTGTTTCAAAAGTCAAGATGGTTGAAAATGGGATATTTCCCTTATCCTTACCATTTATATTTTCTGAACAAACTTTTATATCTTTTATTAAAATGTTTGTAAATTTCAAATGATTTTTTTCCTTCAGAAGTTGTTACATACATAGACATAGATAAATCATATATATATATATTTAAATTATTTAAAAAATAACCATAAGGTAAGTAAACCCTGTATTTGGAGAAAAGAGAAAAACTTACCGTGGCAATTGCTAACTATGTAAAGTGGGCCACAGTTAAATGGACTAAAAGAAAATCAGTTGTTATTTTGAGTACTGTATCTCCTGTTGTTTGCTTTGACTTCTCTCCTTATTTTCTCCTAGTGTAACGGGGAAGAGCTGTAAACCTTCTCTGATTGCTGTAGCTCTGCCCTCCTCTCCAGGTCTAGATTTTGCTATACCATTTCTCTATTACACCTGATTGATAGATGATGGATGGATGGATGGATGCATGGATGATGGATGGATAGATGGATACTTTTTGGACTTGATGTGTAAGTAAGTATATTTTAGGCTACTCTTTCCATTTCACAAAATAAGTCAACTAATAATGGTACACACAAATATGTATCACACTTGCTGAAAAGAACTGAGTAAAATTTGGAAAGAAAGACATAGAGGCAAGAAAATGTATATGATCTCAAAATTCAGTAGCACTGCGGATAGGGTAACTGCTTTTCAGGTAGAGGCATGATCTGTGTCAGGAGCCATATGTCATTGCTATTCTCTTCTTGATCTAGAGTAATACAAAATATATACATCTTCCCCACACATATCTTTAAAACAAAAACATGTAATCCTGTCATGAAATACTGTATTATAACAATAATGTACTCTGGTGTTTTGTATTATGTTATTTATATAAAATCAATTCGTGCACAACAAAATTTCAAAAATTAGTCAATTTGTTGGACTATGTTAGTTGACCCCAAATTAAAGAAAAATTTAACGCTTTTACCAAATTTAGTATTATTATAAATTTTTAAAAAAACAAGGCTTTGCATAAAATAGATGGTATTGAATTCAGTAATTTTCTTAATTGTAATACTTACATTTTTACACTTATCACCTGTATTTCTGCAATATTCTCCTTAATATAGGCTTCAGTACTTAGTCCAGATGATAATGTTCTCCTCTTGGACACTGTGCAAGTAGCTGCTGGGTATCAGAATATCTTATCAATAACTCTCCTATCCACGAGAAGTCTCTCCAGAGAAATAAAAACTACAGCAATTACTCCAGCACAGAAGACACAATGTCTCACACCGAGTGATAGAAGATCTGAGAAGCCGAACAGGAAAAAGAACTATCTCCAGATGAGAAACTGAAGGGAGATTGCCAGAGTATAAGAGAGGCTGTGGGATGAGGGCCTGTGGTTGGTTCCCTGCTAAAGGCTCAGCAAGGCCCTGTGTGGTCCCTGCCTCATCTATGGAGGAAGAGATACAATCATTAGTGAAGATGACATTTCAGACAACAGGACGAGAAAACTCCAGCGCTCCTTTTATCACTCACTTCTATACTATCAAGGATTCCCATCATTCGACTTCAAAAGAAAGGCAGCTCAAGTTGAATTCTAGGAAATGAAGCTTGAAGTTTTCGGAAGTTACAGACCCCAGGAAGGGGAAACTAGTACTGAGCCTCCCGCCAGTGGGTCGGGTCGGTCTCAGCATCACCGCTTCCCTGTTCTAGTCCACACCGATCCTCCGTCTCTACATCCGATCTCCTGCAAGATATACATCAATCAATCAAAACCACAGCGTTCTAATGAAGAGAGACTTCAGGCACAGGAAGACTTGTGAACAGTATTCTCTCTCTTATGCCTTTGAAGGCTTTTGCTATTGCCTAAACAGGGGCAGAAGTGTATAGCTCAGAGGTATATTTTGAGGGC
This sequence comes from Tokudaia tokunoshimensis, assembly GCA_036184795.1. Classification (NCBI taxonomy): domain Eukaryota; kingdom Metazoa; phylum Chordata; class Mammalia; order Rodentia; family Muridae; genus Tokudaia; species Tokudaia tokunoshimensis. Next base: position 156,861,128 of record BTHU01000002.1, read on the forward strand.
AATTTTCTCATATAACTGTGGGTAAGTCCTGTAGAAGGCCAATTCTGATGAAGATGATAAAAATTACTCTACTCCTTTGGGTCTAAATAAAGTAGTCACTTCCTAACCAGCTTTAACCCCTCTTTGCCTCTGGATATTTACCCTATTATACCACATTCAAATAAGAAGAAATCCATGATATTATTTCAATTTTATTTTATTTTTTGATAAGCTAAGAGAAGTAAATTACATGCCTTACTAGCTTAAATTGGTTTATTTTTCTGAATAACTAATTAAATAACAATGAAACTTAATACTAAGGTCAGGATAGACAACTTGATTTTTTCTTTTTATAATTTTCTTGAAATTTAAATCTTCTTATACACTCTAGTGTGAAAATTATCCCTAAATATTCATGTTTCTCCCTACTTATTAGTTTTATGATTTTTTTAAGATGTATCTCAGTATGTAAATGTCAGAATACAAAGATAAACATAACTGTCTAGTTTCATGAAATCATGATCCATAAGGAAGAAATAGAAAATAAATGAATCTATAATGATACAAATACTAAAATAACATGAAAATTGATCTACAGAATTATACACAAAGCCTCCATGAAGTGGTAACGGAAATTAAAAGACGAAGGTTATCCTTAATGTTTTAACAATGTAAAAATTAATTAGCTGGGTTCCACTATAATAGAACAAAAAAATAGTTAGTATCACATTGCACAGAATTCTGATTTACAAGATATGCCAAGAAGCTGGGAGTTTTCATGGATGTTCATCTGTCTTTACTATAAAGCTGTTTGTAGACAAAGTTTATCTTCTATCATAACATAATTGTATGATGTATATTTGGTACATATGAAATTCAGCACAATAAATTATTTTATGTATGAAAGTGTCAAAGGTTACCTCATGGAGAGTATTTGATGTTAGGAAAGGCTGGCACAGGAATGCAAATATATATATATGCAAATATATATATAAAATATTTTAAAAGATACCTTTCAGCTATAGTAGGGTGATTCTACCCATGAATGTATAGCTGTGGTGGTTGGTATAAGACCTGCATCGAGCCAGCTCAGGGCCCAGACTGTAGTAAGAAGTGGGAAGGGGCTCACGAAAGCCCACACCCATACTGGCTCTTGGTAAGTGCTATTATGGTAGAGAAAGTAAGCCGTATTTAACGGTATGGCCCATGATTGGTTGTTCCAGCTATGGTAGGTGATCATTTGAATGAGAAATGCCGTCCATAGGTTTATGTATTTAAATACCTGGTCTCCAAATGGTGCCAGTGTTTAGAGATTATGGAACTTTTGGAACACAGATCCTTCCTGGAGGAAGCAAATTGCTGGGGAAAGACATTGAGAGCCTCACCTCATTTTCAATTTGCTCTGTCTGCTTCATGCATGCAACTGTGCCATGGCTGCCTGCTGATGTCACTTCCCTGTCATTATGGACTCTTCTTCTAGAACTGTAAGCCAAAAGAGACTCCCATTTGTCTCTGTAGGTCACTGTGCTTATCACAGCAACAAGAAAATATAGCTAACACACCCTGGTAAAGTTAGTTCTGTATTAAATGTCTGGATCTTAGCTACCTTGTTGATGGCATAAACAAAAACTAATAATAGTCCTGATAAAAGCAGCTTTACTAATGAAGAGTTTACTCTGAATGAAAGTTCAAAGATATGATTTATCATGCTTGAGGAGTCAGGGCAATAGGAGCTTAAGACATCTGGTGGTACAGCATCCTCACTTGGGAAGACAAGAGCAATGAGTGTTGGTGATCAGCTCACATCACCTTTTTTGTGCAGTCTAGGATCCAACTCAGAGAATGTAGCGCACAGTTGATGGGTTGGTCTTCCCAATACAGTTAATCTAATTCAGCAATCTCTTATATATATTTCCAGAAGTGAACTGATCTATCCCTCATAAATGTGCCTGGAGGCATGTTTCCTAGGTGATGCCACATCCTGTCAAGCTGACAATATTAGCTGTCACAGGCTGTTTTACAAATGAAGGCTAACTTTTTAGAGAACCCATCATGACTTTTACCACTTTCAAGTGCTGAAGTTAGGATGAAAATTTGTCTGTATGAGGCTGAAAACAAGATTCTATACTCTAAGAAATCAGAAAATACAGTAACTATGCTACAATGGGGATTATGGAAAGAAATAATGCCTGAACATAGTTTCAGAGAGGAGAATATAAGACTCCAAAGATGAGAGTTTATGAGTGGTATGGATCCTGAAGCACATTTGCTTGATGGGTATAAGGGGATGAAATGACAGATGACATCATGAAGTACTGCAATGCATTTCAGTTGAAACAATGTAATGGTCTTTGAGGGTAGGGATTTCTTTGAGAGATTTTTGAGGTATTATGATAACCAGAATCAAATATTTTCTTTATGAAAATGGATTATAGCCAGGTGGACTTGTGACAGCATGTGTTAGGGGATGAGACGATTTTTACCATGTGTCCTATTTAAGTTTTGTTGTGTTCCTTTGATAAGAAAATTTGTAATTGTGTTTTGGATTTATTAGTAAGTATATTAGGAATGGCTGAAACCTCTTGAACATGTTCCTAATATCTCCAAGTTGTCTGTATCATTAGTGTTTTACCCAAACTTTGTCAACATTATTTTTATCTTTGGTTTGATCAAAACTTTCTTCATACTGTTCTATTGATTTTACTACTATATAAGATTATTTTAAAATTCCTCACTTAACATTTAATCAAGAACTTTTTGAAAAATATGTAAAAATTGCAACTGTAGTCCCTATGATTTTGAAAATCTGAAAGATTATTTCCTTGTTCAACAAGGAGGTTCAGTCAGGCTGAGAGAGTCAGGGCTGCTTTCTTTATTAGACATTCTTTGTCTTTGTTAGTCCAATGATCAATGAAACTTTTATAAACTTATTTTCTGATTAAATTTGTCATCTTGCAACATCAAGTATTCCTGAAAATGTGCAAACACTAACTCTACATAAACCATAACTCTACTGGTCCCACAACACCCTTCGCAGTAGCCACAAGTAACATAAAATACCTTGGTGTGACTCTAACCAAGCAAGTGAAAGACTTGTGTGACAAGAACTTCAAGTCTCTGAAGAAAGAAATTGAGGAAGATATCACGAGATGGAAAGATCTCCCATACTCATTGATCAATAGCATTAACAAAGTACAAATGGTCATCTTAACAAAAGCAATCTACAGATTTAATGCAATCTCCATCAAAATTCTAACTCAATTCTTCACAGAGATAGAAGAAGCAACTCCCAACTTGAGATGGAATAACAAAAAACCCAGGATACTGAAAACAGTTCTTAGCAATAAAAGAACTTCCGTGGAATCGCCATTCCTAATTTCAATCTCTGACACAGAGCAATAGTAATAATAACCTCATAGGACTGGCATAAAAACAGACATGTTGATCAATGGAATTGATCAAAGAGACAAAAATTAATATGCACATGTATAGATATCTGATTCTTGACAAAGAAGCCAAAACCATAAAATGGAAAATAGAAAGCCTCTTCAATAAATGGTGCTGGTCTTAATGGATGTCTGCATGTAGAAGAATGCAAATAGATCCATATGTGTCACTCTGCGCAAAACTCAAATAAAAGTGGATCAAAAAGCTCAACATGAAACCAGACACACTCAATATAATAGAAGAGAATGTAGGGGAACTTCCTTGAAGACATTGTCACAGGAGACAAATTCCTGAACCGAACACCAATAACTCAAGGCCAAAGATCAACAATTAAAAAAAAAATTGGACCACATGAAACTGAAAAGCTTTTGCAAGGTTAAGTACACCATCAATAGGAAAAATGGTGGCCTACAAAATTTAAAAACATTTATATCAATCCTACATCTGACAGAGGAATATTATACAAAATATATAAAGAAATCAAGATGTTAGACATGAACAAACCAAATAACCAAATTAAAAAAATGGGGTACAATGACTGTGCCATCCCCTACTCCTTGATTTCATACTTTCATTTCAACAAATTTCCAACAGCAACAGAATCTATCTCCAGATTGCAATCTACAGCAGTACATGATAGTCCTTTCACTCATGGTCTAGCCTAGTCAGTCATTCAGTCATTCATTCAGTCAGTCAGTCAGTCAGTCAGTCTGTCTGTCTGTCAGTCAGTCAGTAAGTTAGTTGGTTGGTTAGTTTTTCATCAGTTTTGCACTTTACACTAATCCATACCCATGACTTCTATGAAATATCTGTACCCTTCAGCTACTATGAAATTAATGGCTGGTTTTGACTAGACATTGTGAAAGATGGAAGACACTTTTCAGACATAACTAACATACCAATGCAGGGAAAATCAAACAGAAATTCTATAACATGAAAACTGTCCTTTGAGAATGCGAAGTAAAAGCATTTGCAGATAAATAAGAATTGAAGGCATTTTTCAATGGTAGATTCATGATATGAGAAATGACAGTAATTTCTTAGACCCAGATCAAAAGACAGAAAGAAGTTACTTGAAGTCATCAGAAAGGAATCTGGTAAAGAATAATTACAGCTGTGATTCCTTAGGGAAATGAAAAGTATTACTTGGCTCTTAGTTTGAAACCTGAGTTTCCGTATAACTAAACAAATAAATGCATAGATCAATAATAAAAAATAAATGTTAATGGGATTAAAATGATCAAAGACATAAACTGAAATAGTATCTATAAAGGTAGACCAATACTTGTAAAAACAGAGCTTAAATGCCAAAAGATATGTATTGTTGAAACTGAGTTGCTATAAAATTCAGATATTAAAGATGATATTCAATATAATCATTAAAGAAATATTTAAATATTTAAAAATAAAAAAGAATAAATATACTATAAATTGTATAAATGAATTAGATACCAAAAGAGGGCAATATAGAAAGGACAGAGGGAGAAAAACAGAAGATACTGAAGACTAATGGCAAACTGGCTTGAATAATTGCTTTTCTAGCAAATACTTTAAATATAAGTGGATTAAACTTATAAATTAAAATGTACAGGTCGACAGAATATATCAAAATAGCAGTGACTTATCTTCATACTGTGTAAACATCTCCATTTAGTTACTTATATACAATGGTTACTTATATACAATGCAGTCAAAATTAACTGGGGGACGGGGCAGAAAGAGGCCACAAATTTGGAAGAGAGCATGGTGGGGTGGGTGCATTAGAATATTAGGAGTGAAGAAGATGAGAGGGAAATGATGGGATTATAGTGTACTATCACATTTTTTTTAAAAAAAATCCATAGCCTGGATATAAAGCTGATATAGCTACTATTAAAGCTAGATAGCGTGTGTAGAAATAATGAATACCTATACGGCCAACTAGTCTTTCACAAAAACACCCAAAATGTACAGTTGACAAAGACCAGAGGAATTGGAATAACTATATATCTGCATACAAAAACAAAAGAAAGGTAAACAGGATCCTTTTCTTCTTATGTACAAAAATCAGTGCAAACTGGTTTACAGGTTAGCACTTGTGACTGTTAGGAGGAAGAGGTGGAGTAAATCATCAGGACATCTGCAGAAGTGATGATGATTTGGGGGCATGACACCCCAAAACACAGACATTGAACCAAACAGTATCCACAGTGACACAACATCAAAGGAAGGAGTTCATCAACCGTGTATTGAACAACATCAAGGGGACAGCTCTGGACCAGAAGAGAGTACTTGCATATCTGAGAATGGATGAAATCCAAACTTTATAAAGGAGTTATATAACTCGACAGCAAAATAATCTGCTGAGGCAATAGGCAAATGCTTGAGGAGACATTTTTCCAAGGAAGATTTTTAGATCTAATATTAACAAGTATTATAGGGGCTCAAATTCACTACTGTCAAGGAAGGAATTCAAAACTACAAAGAGACAGGAGCTTCCCTGTTTGTGTGATTATGATCAACGTTCAGGAATTGAGCATTCATCAGGAGGTAGAATAATTCCACGTTGTGTGTCTTCACCACAGCTAATATACCCTGTTGGAGACAGTGTAGGTTAGAATAGACATTATGGAATATGTCATGCAGATTTCTCCAGTATCCCTACTGTTTTAAACGAGAAGTTCATCTTTGATTTATAGTTCTCCCAACAGACTATTTAAAACAACTTCTTTATGAATACTGATTTAATTTCCTATGTATTTTGATTTCTTTTTTTTTTTCTAACTCCCTTATCGCTTACTGGAGAGTGGGTGAGGCCACGACATTTTGCTTCGGTGTTTGCTGTATTTCACTAAACAGGTATCATCATGCCTATTTTCTTAGATTGGGTTTTCTGAATCAAGTGGTAAATATCTCATTTTGAGGATAAAACAAATCACAATGACGAATGAAAGAAGAGATTACTTCAATGGAAGACAACAGATGCTACCTTGTGAGAAACCACAAAAACACTGATATAAATACCTGCTTGAAATCAATATTTTTTTTCAGATAGGCCACAAATCAGCAAATGTAGAACCAGTGGAGTCCACCTTGACTTACAGAGGCTATTTCCATTGTTTCTTTGTATATTTCCCCCATTTATTCACTTTCCCCAGGGATACCTCTCATGTACCTCAAAATCCAAGTATGCTGTTTCTTTAATGGTGGGAACTCTGGTGCAGAGTCTCAGCTTTCTCCTGTGGTTGTGCATTGGGAAAGAGAGGATAGACTCTGGACATTCACAGATTGATCTGTTCAAGTGGCTGAGACCTTAGGGAACCCTACCTTGACCACAATGTACTGGTTGTGTTCAGGCAACAAAGCCAAGTCAGAACGACTTGGGCTGAAGCAGCCTTGTACAAAATAAGACTAGTGGTTGCCCTAAGTCCAGTGACTGGAAATATATGAGGCAGCAGTGTTGAAAGAAGAGCTTGTGTGTCTGTGTCAGATTTGTGACTGTGTCTGCCGAGGTATAAATGTCTCTGGAAAATCACAAGGAAACACCTACAGGACAACAGAAGAGTCCTGAGAGAAGATGGCATGATTTTTCCAGAATCACAGGTAATGACAATAATGAGTAATCTATTTATATCATTAGACTATTTTATATTTGTTAAAAGATCATTAAATATGCATATTAACATGCATTATGTAATGCAATGTTTTGTGGTTATTTAAATGAGTGTGGAAAAAAGATAATTATACATAAAAGCACCATGCTTATAATGTAAGTGAAAGACACTTAAACTGTATAGAATGATGCTTAAGGCTTTGTCATAAATATTTTGTCAGCGTTTGCTCATGAGGCGATTAGAAGGCAGAAAATAAAAGAAAATAATCAAAGATTAAAGGAAAACACCAAGTGTATGGCTTCATAAGCAAAATGGCTTTCAAATAACTAATTTTGCATGAGAAGAAGTGGGGAAGTACTAATTTTCGACACTGGAAGGTGCTATTTCTAATCCTGTCATTACCACGCTATAATTAATCCAATGTGTGGTTTCATTTTCCCACCTATTAAAGGAAACTGTTTCTTATAGACTTCCTAATATAATGGAGTCCAATGGTCTATTTAAGTGGCTTTGAATAAATAGTGGGGATTTAAGCATAATAATAATAAAGGAGAAAATTTAAACACCATTTGATGGCAGGCGATGAAGGGCATTTGTTTATATCACCCTTATTTCTCTCACTTTAATTTCTTTATTATTTCAGTAATTGGTGTGTTAAGAGTGCTTTCTTGAAGTCAGGGAGAAATCCAGGCACTCAAAGCTGAGCCTTGGTATTTACAAAGGTAATGAGTCTGTCAGCTGTAAGGAGTCAAGAGCGCTTTCTGTTTGGTGTTGCTAACCTCGAGCCTAACCTAAAGGGACACCTTTCTTAGGGGATAACAGTTCATTTGTCTTCATGCTAACTCTATCAAGGAATTTTCCTGTGCAGAAAACAGCTAGTTTCACTAAGCCTGATGTGTGTAGTGTATTTTATGCAGTGTACTGACAGCCAGTAAGGGAACCTAATCCGTCAAACTTATTTCACCTAAGACCTCAAGTATGAGTCCAATCCTGATCCTTAAGGTAAAGGCGTCACTGGAGCACTTGGTATGTGACCTTTTGGATTTTGACCAAGCAGTGCTCCGGTGTGGCTGGGAGAGAGTTGTGCATTTCTATTTGTATAGAGAAATAAAGTCATTGTTTTGGGTGTTGTTTTTAAAGACGATGTGTTTACCCTATCATGTGCCTGAAAAATCGTACTTTGACTTGTTCCCTCACATCAATTAGTTTACAGCTCACTAAACTGCATACTTAGTTTTCCTTTGCTCTCTGAATCTTTTGGAAATTTGTTCCTCCCAAATAATAAACTCATGTTGCTTAATTTTGTCTAGGTTTTCCAAAACTAACCATGACAATGTGGAAACACAAACAACATAAACTTAATCTTTAAAAAAAAAAACCTTCCAAAACAAAACACAAAAAAAACCAACAGTAACAACTGACACACAATTCCATTTGCATTTAGCAAGGTGTAATATCCATTCTGTAAATACTTACTTGCTCAATATTGTTTCTGCTGGCAACTTGGTATTTCTCTATCATGAGAGGGCACTAAAACAGATATTTGACAATGATTTCTTGGATACAAAATGGTGTCATTTTACTTTTTTCATGTTTGTAGGATGAGTTGGTGTTGAATCAAGGATCATTCGAAAGTACAAAAGGTATTTATCGTATTAATTCTGCAGTTGCGGAGGGTGGGTGGTAACATTGTACCTACTAGGGACATAGCTGAGCATACTCTGCTATTCACTACCCCATTTTTGTAAAAATAGTTAATATCTCTCCATTGTAATTGACTAGCATTGGGGGAAGAAATAACAACTTACACACGAACACTAGCAGTTTCAGTTGATATGTTGTCTCTTTTTACTTAAAAAATTATAGAATCTTTACTTGTGTTGTATACTTTTTAATACTCAAAAACAAATTGACCAACTATGACACTCAAAAATAAGCCAAATCTATTGACTTAAAGCAACGGATTCTAATGAGCAAAGGTCATATTATAAATGCTATCCGCTTAATGTCTTAGATCTTTACAAGAAGTAAGACACCTTAGGAGATAAAGGTCCTTGCTACCAATTCCACCAACCTTCATTCAATCCCATAGTCCCATGGTTCCATGGTCCCATGGTCCCATGTTATGGACAGAGAAGACTCACAAAAGTTGTCTTGTGGTCCAAAATGTCAGCTTTGGTGTGCACACACTCATGCACACACACACACACACACACACACTAACTAAAACTAAACAATTTACAAAGACTTTTTTTTCAAGTTTGAAGGAACTTTCAGATTTACTGAGGTTGTATAAATCCCCTAATAATTGAATTTCATACAATATAAAATCATCAGAATATTGATTATGAGGTTATAAAGAAATAATAAAGCTTACCTGTATTGCAGTACTTTAGTTTCACTTAGTCCGAGCTCAGGCCCAAGATGGGAGCCTAGTTAGAACCAAATATCATGTTGCCATTGTTCCAGGGCTAGGTCCTAATCAGTTGCCTTTCTGTAGAAATAATAGGGATGGCAGTGGTGGGCAAGCAAGGCCCTTTTGATCTGTCTTCAAGTCAGCATGACTTGGTTAGGCCCATAGTGAGGAGGTAGTAAACCAGGTTGGTGGTGAGTGGACACCCTGGATCTGTCTTATTGTGGGATAAGCCTCAGCCCTCCCCTGGATGCATCTCCCTCTTCTGGGCAAGGAACATACTTTCCCAGGAGAACATTTTGGCCCCGAGTCCTGCTGTCTTTCCATGCCATCTCTTATATGCCCAGCACTCTCTATACTTGCTGTAACAACGTGCTTGTTGAAAAGAGGGCCCTGTAAGACTCTGACCCTTTATGCTTCACTTAGTTGCAGACTGGCGCATGCTTACCTTGGAAGGCTTGCGCTTTTGTTCTTAGTTCACAGTTCTCTATTTCTTCTTCTCCCAGAAAGAACAGGTACTCTTGACCTCCACTACATTTGCCAGACAGGTCCTAGCAGGGCTTGGGAGAAGGGCACTGACTATCTCTCTAGATGAGGTAGGTTGTCTTCCCAAACTGGGAGATGTCTCATCCAGTCCTGTTTGCCCAGCCAGCAAGCATCATGGACTCAGAACTCCCTAATGTTGGGACCAGAGATTTTATGGGAATGTTGTTGTTTGAATCGCTCAAAGACTCTTAGAAATGAGTATAAGAAGGTGCTTTAGAGGTAAGAGTCTGGGAACTGGCTGGAGAGGCTTCTGGTCAGCTCAGAGTCCTTTCTTGCCCAGGAGATGCCTGGTACTTTAAAAGGCCAGAACTGTCTCCAGTTGAGGAGACAATTGAAAGATGGAGAACAGCCTTCCTCTCCAATGTGTGACCTCACATAATCAAGGAATTATTTGGATCCAATTAAATTTCTAGGGCTTTTAGCACAAAGCAGGAGACACTGGCACAGTCAGGATGACAAGGATCCCCTGTGTTACCCAAGACAAGGTCTGAGCTAGATAATCACCCTAGAAGCATATAGCCTACACTTCCATGCCAGGCACAGGGCCAGAATAACTGATTTGAGAACTTGGCCAAAATCTAATGAATACTGGTAGAGGCCAAAAGCCTTTCCCTAGTCTAAAAGTCTCCTTGAATTTAGTAATTTTTGCCAGTTGCCCACAGCACCTGGTCTTCAAATTCTATATATAAACTCAGAATACATTAGAGATATTTTGGGAAAGCAATTGCTTTATGTGATGGTAATTTTTCATCTACTTGAAAAAAATGGTTTAATGTTTCTACTAGGGGATTACAAGAAAATAAAATATTTCTAGGGTTCTTTTCTGATCAAGCCAGACCTGACCACATTGCATGACCCCATTCTATAGAATGAGGAATGTTCTGTCTTTCTTTTTTGTGGGAAGGTGGTTAGAGAGGGATACCCTGCCTTGGTTTAGCTCCTCTCCATTCTAACAGAATATTCTCCAAAGTATTCTCTGTTCTGTGGAATGTTTATATTTCTGTCACATTTTACAATATGAAAATAAAATCAGCATCAGCATAGTTGGTTTGGAAATAAATGTTGCAGGTTTTGTTTTCTAAAAAATGATTATACATATACATATACATATATATATAATATCTGTCCATGACTAACACTCAGCAGAGAGAGGCAAGAGGACCTTAGTAAGTCTAGAGTCAACCTTGTCCTTCAGAAGACTTCTGAAGTTTCATGCTAACATCCTAACTCATAAGTAAAGAAATAAATCAATAAATAGCCCTTTATTTACAAGAAAGTGTTTGCTGAAAATCAGATCGGATTCTGAATGTGTGAATTCTTTCAAAATTGAGTATTTTCCACAGGAATGTTTCATTTCAAGCTGCACAAAGTCACACAAGCATATATGTGAGTTGTTTCCAATATGTGAGCCATTTGGAAAATAGAACTAGACTATTTTAAATAAGCTTCCACTGTCTAGTCAAACACATAAGACTAAAGCCACAAAGATATGACACATTTGCTTAGCTCTTAGGGTCCCAAAGATGGTAGCACTTACAGTTCAGTCAGTCAAGACAGAAAACAAGTTCTTAGTGTGCTAAACTGCTTGAAAGTCTTCACTTAAGTTAGCCTCACTCCTTTGTTTTTCATCTTAAAGAGTGTTTCATGTTGTATTTTCACACTTGCTATGCTTTTCCCCTGAATCCTGACAGGTCTACCTATGGTCCTTATCTTGTCGCTGATCTCTGCATGGACCCTGTACAGGTAGGTCTCCCAATGGCACTGGTTTCTGCATCTCCACACCAAAGAAACACCTGCATCCTTCAAACTATAAACACCTGCTTTGGGTCTTTTGGTGGCCCTTCATAAGTATTCTGAAGCATCATTTAGTTAATTTGGGGATTCCTCTTGTTTTTATGAAAATGTATCATTTTAAATATTCTTTCACAGTTAGGATATTGTTTTGTTTGAATATGCACTTTATTTGGCTTCACGTTAAATCACATTGGGTTTCTTTACTTAAAAATAATTCTGTGTTCAGAAACTCTTCCTAAGACACGGTGCTGGTTTCTTATTTCTCTTTTGCTATGGTTGTGCTTGGCTAGTGGCAGTCGTAACCATCACATTTCATCAATTTCTTTCACACACTAACCAAATAATCTCCTAAGACATCCGGAGGTCTGAGGCAAATGGTTCCTTTGGCTTTAAAGCTCTTGTCTTAAACTAGTCATGGTCTCCATTCACAAACTCTTTCTCTTAGTCCAAGCCACCATCTTTTGAGGTACAAGCATTGAGTACATATGTATAGGACATGCTTAGTTTATGTCAATTAGCATTTGCTGTGAATCCCTCACTCCCACAACCCCTGATCTGGTGGCAAAATAAGAGGCCTGGGGGAAATTAAGAAGAAAATAAGAGAGGATTCTTTCCAATAAAGAAGTCAACTTTATAGAAAAGAAGAAAATGCTTCACGTAGCTATTTTAAAGCAATGGTTCTCAACCTTCCTAATGCTTTGATCCTTTAGTACAGTTCCTCATGGTGTGGTGAATTGCATCTATAAAGTAATTTTCAATTCTCTTTTATAGCTGTAGTTTTGCTACTGTTATGAATTGTATCTGTGTTTTCCAATGGCCTTTTGGGGGTTGAGACCCACTGGTTGAGAAGCCCTGTTTTAAAGATATGCACATGTGCTAAAGGGATAGAGAAAAACATCTCAGTACAATCTGGGGGCTACAGCAACATTGATCAAGATTACAAAAAATATTTCCTTGTGAAGGAAGGACAAAAACATAAACACACACACACTTTTTCTCTTTCTCCATCTCCTTTCCTTTCTCTCTCTCTCTCTCTCTCTCTCTCTCTCTCTCTCTCTCTCCGTGTTTGTGTGTGTGTTTGCATGTGTGTGTGTGCATGTGGTTTTATCGGTTCCTGTTTGTATACTTGGGACAGGAGAACTGAACTTGTACTGTACAAAGGATGGGGGGGGATCGACAAAACATTCCAAGTTTATGTTAACAATCATCCAAAAAACATGAAATTTATATTGTGTATGAAAGATTGCATTCAAAAGTCATGTCTTAGTTTTTAGAAGAACACATTAAGGAAACAATCTAGAGAAATAGATGTAGTTAAAGCAAGGGGAGGGGCTTTAGAGTATCTTCTGAGTACTATGTGATTGGTTGAATAACAAACACTGAGGTGGACTGATGCCAAGGTTAGATTTGTAGTCCAAAGAAGTCAATTTAGCAAAAGTGCTAAGGTATGAATTTCAAGGAAAGAAAGTCAGGAGTCTGGCAGATGTCAGACAGAAGGTTGCGGTCTGAGACCGGCCTAGGTTAAGGGCAGTGGTAAAGGGTATACTGGGAAGGCAAGGGTAGTGGTAAAGGGTATACTGGGAAGGCAAGGGCAGTGGTAAAGGGTATACTGGGAAGGCAAGGGCAGTGGTAAAGGGTATACTGGGAAGGCTAGGGCAGTGGTAAAGGGTATACTGGGAAGGCTAGGGCAGTGGTAAAGGGTATACTGGGAAGGCTAGGGCAGTGGTAAAGGGTATACTGGGAAGGCGGGGGATACAGGGAAATAAAAACTGGCTATGCTTTTCCTTACCATTGACTTCTTTAGTGTGAATCAATTGTTAGAGTATGTGGGAAACTGAGAAGGAAGTCAGTGTGCATGGATGAAAGATGCAGGTAAGGTTTAACCAGTAACATGGGCAGTGGTAGGATAGTGAGTGATTACATTGTCTATGGTTTTTATCAGAGGTAAGAAAAAGGCAAAGTGAGAACAATGACGTAAGGGGCAGAAACCAGTGGAGAGTGGCACCCAACATCAGACTCCAGGGACTTGAATGATGAGGGGCACTGGCTCCATGTGACTTCTTTCTCTTACTGAGAGTAAAAAGGCAGTTTCAACTGCTCAGCATTTGTGGCTCCAAGATGGGAGAAAGCCTCCGGTGCCCTCTGAAAATAGGTGGCATCTCGTTGTTGTAGCTTCTTGGAGACTTCACTAAGAAGATACAAAACTAGGTACCTACAGGTCCACAGGAGCATCACATGGGAACAGACATTCCAAGGGGAACTTTGTTTTCCTCAAAGATTTTTGTTAGGGGGGAAAAAAAACTTATCTGTTTGGAAAGAGGATTTGCATTTGCAAATAGATTTGCAGGCAGATCCAACAGGCAGCACTTGCCATTTGCAAATCCACTTGAAACATCTGGGTTCCTGTCTAGTCCAGAAATTCTTATACAAATGGACAACCCTGAGATCATAGTTTGGACATGGTTTAAAGAGGAGACAGAAATGCTTAAGTGATTTGCATGACTTTGTTGGTTTTGGATGCCTGGCCTATTTTGTTAACAAAATAAAAGGACAAGCAAAAGCCGGGCGTGATTTTCTGTTAAGGGAGAATTAAATAAGTGAGATCAATAAGGAACAGCAATAAAAGCGCCCAGGCTTTGTTAAGTGCAGAAAGGCCGTGTGACATTTCTGTGAAACAATCTTATTAATGAGAGTTTTAATTTAGGCTTTGGTTCTGACCACACTCCTAATGATAAAACCCATGTGAAGGGCGAAGGCACACCGTGTACTGATGACTTATTTATTGTGGACTAGAGGGGTGTTTTCTATAAAGCTTTTATTATTATTTTTTAATTAAAAAGAGATTCCTTTCTGGTTTTTTAAAAAGTATTAAAATAGCTAATATAAGATTGACTCGGGCTAAATTTACACTGCACCAGTAGACTATAAGAATTCCATTAGTGGTCCATTGATACCATCAATGGAGAAAGAAGGGCACAAGGACGCCATTTCTGCTCCCCTACCATTACGCTGGTAATGAAGCAGCGTTACAGACAACAGTCGTGGGCTTCTTAAACAGCTCTTCCCTGCCCCTGCCCAAGGCATCAGTGGGTATATTGCAAGATTCTCCAGAAAAAAACACGTCTCTTGACCTTGTGACCTTTCTCTTTCATTACTTGTAATTTTTCTCCCCGGAACTGTGGCATCCGTGGAATCCGTGTGCTACAGTGTGTTGCTATGTGTTCATTTAAAATGCACAATGGAAATTTCAAATTGCAAAGGAAGAGTTTGAGATTGACATCACTAAAAGCATCTGCGCCAACGATGCCTAAGATTCCTGGGATGCTGTCCTCAAACTCGAAACTCTCAGAGCCATTAGTGATGTGGTACACAATCTGCTGACAGTGGCAAGCTTACTCATTTAATTTAATTTAATTTATTTATTTGTTTATTTATTTATTTATTTATTTTGGTTAAAAATCAAGCATGGTGATTGCTACAAGATAGTAAAGTCGGTGTTTTGTTAATCTGTGATAATGAGCTAGATTTTTGTTCAGTTAACCTACTTGTTGCTGTGACATATAGAAATCCACACTGAATACAAAGGGTCCCTAACTGCACATCCAGGTCTATTCTTGTGAGTCCAGGGGTGTGTGTGTGTGTGTGTGTGTGTGTGTGTGTGTGTGTGTGTGTATGTGTATGTATGTATGTGGGTGTTTGTGTGTGTGTGTGTGTGTGTGTGTATGTGTATGTATGTATGTGGGTGTTTGTGTGTGTGTGTGTGTGTGTGTGTGTGTATGTGTATGTATGTATGTGGGTGTTTGTGTGTGTGTGTGTGTGTGTGTGTGTGTGTGTGTGTGTGTGTGTGCATTTGTAAACTGGCATACATTTACCTCGCATTATACGAAATATTTTCAAAGTGGGACTTCATTATGTAGGCACTTAACCATCTTCAAATTATGAAGCTCTAGTATTCAAAACACTGCTTTTGGGCCACGTTTTCTCTTGAGTTACTGCATTTTGCTTGCTTTGATTGCCTGTGGGACCTCATTCTTCCATGATCTAACTCCAAACAACAACGTCCAGTAATGATTTCCCTGCTGCTCCGAGGTTTTGAATTCCTACCTGTCTCCCACTTGAACTCTGCCAATAAAGACTTATTGTTTCACCACGTATCTGTTGTCAGCACCAGGCCCCCGAATGTCTCCCTCAATTACTTCTTTACACTCTTAATAAACAATTCCTGGTGACCTACTGTTTCTCTGTTTAGCCCAGGTTTCATTACACCCAGTACTCCTCATTGTCCTCTCTTTTAAGTTTAGGTTCTGAGTATTTGTTCTCTGATTGTTTCACCTTCATATTCTTTAAAAGTGTGTCTTCCTTGACTTTGCCTATCCATTCTTATCCAGTCCTTCCACTACTCTTAATGGTCTTTTTGAAATGCCCCCTTTACTTTAGAGGGTGTCAATCATTTTGCTCTGTGCTATCAGAATCCTTTGATCTTTGAAGATGTTTACCTATTTTCTTCGGATCTACATTTTACCCCTGCCTGTGCACACTGCTTCTTTATTATTTTCATAAAATAATTGCTTTACTTCCACCAATGCATTGGAATTATTGGATGGAATTGCAACTTTCAGTTGCCTGCTAGACATTCCCTACATTCCTCTTTTACTCCCAAATCATCTCCAGTATTTTATTTAGCACAAGACAATCCCTTTCCTCTCTTCTCCCTACAGTATTTGGATTCTAAATGTCTAGGTGAACCATTGACTCAACCCTCACTCGTCACATGACACTGGCTTCCTTATCTCTTGCCCCTGAATGCGAGCCTCTTGGTATCTAGGCTTTAGAGCTAGGTCCTCAGTACCGTTGATTTCCCAAATCAAATTGAAGTGAGAAATTATCTTATGCCAGGGAAATTTTCTGCTCATTAATTAGAATGGACTACGGATGGTTCAAATCTGCTCTTCCAAGGCTCCCATAATCATCCTTGCTGGGCAGTGGTCCAGGCCGTTATCACACATCACTTCTTAGAGAGGTTAGTGGTATCTATAGCTTTAGGAGACAAGAACAACCAGAACATTGGTGTGGAACCTTCTCTGCTCTGCCTTATGTATCTCTGCCTCTGGGTGATTTTAGCTAGCATTTTTTTTTCCATTATGGTGGACTGGAAACATGCATGTTGACACTTTCAGTTGATTGCTAGACTTTCTAATAAATATTAAGTCTGAGGTAACCTTGGGAACAGCCAACTTTGCAGCCTTTTTCCAAAGCTAGAATAGTTTTGAGAATGCCTTCAAGCTCCCTGAGAGTGTGAGGGCCATGTCAAATCTTTGTGAATATCACTCTGTCTCCCAAAGCACTCTTTGCTCTAAGAGTAATTTTCATTAAAATTGTGAGTTATCTTTACTGTCTTTCTCAAAACGCATTGGTCATTCTCTGTTTATAGGATCAATTCCAAACTTGTTACTATAGATCACAATAGATGTACCCATTGCGGCCTTGTGCAGAAACTATTTTCTCTAATGATGTACCAGCCACAGGCCAACTGACCTTCCTTGACCTTCCAAACATTCATTTATCTTAGTGGTTCTGATCTTGCTCTGCCATTTGCCCTTAATATTCTTTCCATTTGTCACCACAAGATACTCCTTAAGTCCTCACAGTGATCTCCACATGGCTGTCTTCTAGGAGGTGTCTCATATAGTTTAGATTTTGAATTGCCATCTGCCTGATTATAAGGCCAGACTATGGTCTTTCACTCAGAAGTTGGAAAGAAAACCAATGAAGTGGCTTTTAATATCACTCAATCCTTTTATGGCTGTAAGGGAGACCACGGCAATGAACTGCTTTGGTTTTAGTAGATCATCAAACAATCTTCCAGGCAGGATGATACCTCTGTTTGTAAACTTTCACTGTAGATTAAGTTATTCTGTGTTGGTCAGCAGAAGGCTGGCTTCAGGGTACTATTCCCAAATCCCTCAGTTCCTATTGTGGTTTCAAGGTTAGGACAAAAAAAAAAATGCTACCCATTTCATGAAGAGAATGATTATCTCTTTGAATTCCCTCAGGGACATATTTCTCCACAAGCCATTCCTAGTCCATCATGGAACTGTCCTGTATATTACCTTCTCCATAGGAACACTTTGCTCATCTCACCCAAGGCATGATGGATTTTTCTAGCTTAAAGATTATTTTATAAACTCCAATAATTAGTCCACTTGAATCAATCTCCAATGGCAACCTCAATGATTGTTTCAAAATAACTTCATATTGCGTTTTCGTATAATTAAAAGAAAGGTGAACATATTTTAAAAGATGAATCTTCACTTAGGCAGACAGGTCTCCAAAGGCTTCCACAAGAACAAAAGCTATGCTTGCATCAGACTGTGCTAGCAAATGAACACCATTTCGGGGAGGAGAAATAATGTGTGCGGAGACCTTGAGCTGGGACAAAGACTAGCACAGTCAAGGACCTACAGCCACACAGGCAGTGTGGGAGAGTTTCTCAACACGAGATGAAAGGCTTTTAGAGCTCAGTTTTAGCTTTTCTATCTTTTTTTTTAATCAGCAGAGTAGTTTGTGCATATTGTAATTAATTTTGAAAAGCATGCAAAAAATCAGAGTGGATACTACTGTGAACATAGTCAACCTGGGTTTCACGGATATCCTCGTTCCAGAATGGCAGACAAGACACTCTCTGCAGAACCGTGTTTAGAGGGAGTGTTGCAAGGACAAAAATATTGCAGAGCCTCCTGTGATTGGCAGGATGTGGGAACTGTAGAGCCTGAGATGTGTGTTCTTTATCTAATTTAAAGCAAGTGAGTTACAGGAGAACAAAGAGAAACAAGACAAATGTGACACAGAATCCATCAAATGGGCTTATTGCTTCTGTTTTTCCTGTGAAAGTCTCCACAAATGAAGAAATCAGGGAGGAAATAAGGAATAATGGAATATATATTTGGTATGTTCCAATTTGGCAAACCCCGATTGGTGACTATATACCTCATCTGCATGAGTGACCATGCCTGATGTGTCAAGACAATTTGTTAAAAAAAAAAAAAGATTTCTACCACATTCACTAATAACTATTTTCCTAATAGACCATAAATTAAAGACCATTTTAAGACAAATCAAAAGTCCCTTAGATCAACCTTGGGGATATATTCCTTTTTTACAAGTAATGTGAGCAAGGCCAGTAATTTTTTATTGAAATTCAATATGTATAATTTTCCAAAATCTACAATCTTGATAAGTTATGTCCTGACTATTTTTTCTCAAATTAATTATTTTACACATATGCATCATGTGTATTAAAGTTTTTGCATTTTATATAATAAGCAGAAATATTTATGCTTTTTAAAGAAAAACTACTATCCACCAAGTACTGAGAAAGTATAGAAAAGCTCAAAAGCAAGAAAATACAGATAAAGTTATTAAAAGAAAATTACAATAAAATATTGAAATTATTAGTAAATTATTAGCATAAATTTATTCACTAATTAAACAAAAGGTATTGAATATATAGGATTAGTCAGATACCTGGTTAGGCACTTGGGTTGTCAGAGACAATAAACAAAAACTATTGTCTTATGAAAGGTATATTTTGGTGCAGAAAGCAGGCCATCTAATAACAGACATATGATATAGTAAACTATATCATATAAAAAGATTATTCAGGGATAAGAGAGTGGAATTAGGTACAAGTAATGCATCAAGTAGAGTTCTAAATACACAGTAAAGGTAGACTGTATGGAAAGATGACATTGGAGTGAAAACTTTGGGAAAGAAATCAGTCATGTCCTAAGGAAGGGACATTTCTAGCAGTGAAGAACTCATAACCTAAGATGAGAACGCGCTCCTATGATGAGGGAGGAAAGGCAAAGGTAGCATAGCCAGCCTGAGGATACAGAGGGTGGAGCCAGCCTGAGGGTATAGAGGGTGGAGCCAGCCTGAGGGTACAGAGGGTGGAGCCAGCCTGAGGGTACAGAGGGTGGAGCCAGCCTGAGGATACAGAGGGTGGAGCCAGCCTGAGGATACAGAGGGTGGAGCCAGCCTGAGGATACAGAGGGTGGAGCCAGCGTGAGGATACAGAGGGTGGAGCCAGCCTGAGGATACAGAGGGTGGAGCCAGCGTGAGGATACAGAGGGTGTTGCCAGCCTGAGGGTACAGAGGGTGTTGCCAGCGTGAGGATACAGAGGGTGGAGCCAGCCTGAGGGTACAGAGGGTGGAGCCAGCCTGAGGATACAGAGGGTGGAGCCAGCCTGAGGATACAGAGGGTGGAGCCAGCCTGAGGATACAGAGGGTGGAGCCAGCGTGAGGATACAGAGGGTGGAGCCAGCGTGAGGGTACAGAGGGTGGAGCCAGCCTGAGGGTACAGAGGGTGGAGCCAGCGTGAGGGTACAGAGGGTGGAGCCAGCCTGAGGGTACAGAGGGTGGAGCCAGCCTGAGGATTCAGAGGGTGGAGCCAGCCTGAGGATACAGAGGGTGGAGCCAGCCTGAGGATACAGAGGGTGGAGCCAGCCTGAGGGTACAGAGGGTGGAGCCAGCCTGAGGATTCAGAGGGTGGAGCCAGCGTGAGGGTACAGAGGGTGGAGCCAGCCTGAGGGTACAGAGGGTGGAGCCAGCCTGAGGAGACAGAGGGTGGAGCCAGCCTGTGGGTACAGAGGGTGGAGCCAGCCTGAGGGTACAGAGGGTGGAGCCAGCCTGAGGAGACAGAGGGTGGAGCCAGCCTGAGGAGACAGAGGGTGGAGCCAGCCTGAGGAGACAGAGGGTGGAGCCAGCCTGAGGAGACAGAGGGTGGAGCCAGCCTGAGGGTACAGAGGGTGGAGCCAGCGTGAGGAGACAGAGGGTGGAGCCAGCGTGAGGGTACAGAGGGTGGAGCCAGCCTGAGGATACAGAGGGTGGAGCCAGCCTGAGGGTACAGAGGGTGGAGCCAGCCTGAGGATACAGAGGGTGGAGCCAGCCTGAGGATACAGAGGGTGGAGCCAGCCTGAGGATACAGAGGGTGGAGCCAGCCTGAGGATACAGAGGGTGGAGCCAGCCTGAGGGTACAGAGGGTGGAGCCAGCCTGAGGGTACAGAGGGTGGAGCCAGCCTGAGGGTACAGAGGGTGGAGCCAGCCTGAGGATACAGAGGGTGGAGCCAGCCTGAGGGTACAGAGGGTGGAGCCAGCCTGAGGGTACAGAGGGTGGAGCCAGCCTGAGGGTACAGAGGGTGGAGCCAGCCTGAGGGTACAGAGGGTGGAGCCAGCCTGAGGGTACAGAGGGTGGAGCCAGCCTGAGGGTACAGAGGGTGGAGCCAGCCTGAGGGTACAGAGGGTGGAGCCAGCCTGAGGGTACAGAGGGTGGAGCCAGCCTGAGGATACAGAGGGTGGAGCCAGCCTGAGGGTACAGAGGGTGGAGCCAGCCTGAGGATACAGAGGGTGGAGCCAGCCTGAGGATACAGAGGGTGGAGCCAGCCTGAGGGTACAGAGGGTGGAGCCAGCGTGAGGATACAGAGGGTGGAGCCAGCCTGAGGATACAGAGGGTGGAGCCAGCCTGAGGATACAGAGGGTGGAGCCAGCCTGAGGATACAGAGGGTGGAGCCAGCCTGAGGATACAGAGGGTGGAGCCAGCCTGAGGGTACAGAGGGTGGAGCCAGCCTGAGGGTACAGAGGGTGGAGCCAGCCTGAGGGTACAGAGGGTGGAGCCAGCCTGAGGGTACAGAGGGTGGAGCCAGCCTGAGGGTACAGAGGGTGGAGCCAGCCTGAGGGTACAGAGGGTGGAGCCAGCCTGAGGGTACAGAGGGTGGAGCCAGCCTGAGGATACAGAGGGTGGAGCCAGCCTGAGGGTACAGAGGGTGGAGCCAGCCTGAGGATACAGAGGGTGGAGCCAGCCTGAGGGTACAGAGGGTGGAGCCAGCGTGAGGGTACAGAGGGTGGAGCCAGCGTGAGGATACAGAGGGTGGAGCCAGCGTGAGGGTACAGAGGGTGGAGCCAGCCTGAGGATACAGAGGGTGTTGCCAGCCTGAGGGTACAGAGGGTGGAGCCAGCCTGAGGGTACAGAGGGTGGAGCCAGCCTGAGGGTACAGAGGGTGGAGCCAGCCTGAGGGTACAGAGGGTGGAGCCAGCCTGAGGGTACAGAGGGTGGAGCCAGCCTGAGGGTACAGAGGGTGGAGCCAGCCTGAGGATACAGAGGGTGGAGCCAGCCTGAGGGTACAGAGGGTGGAGCCAGCGTGAGGGTACAGAGGGTGGAGCCAGCCTGAGGATACAGAGGGTGGAGCCAGCCTGAGGGTACAGAGGGTGGAGCCAGCCTGAGGATACAGAGGGTGGAGCCAGCCTGAGGATACAGAGGGTGGAGCCAGCCTGAGGGTACAGAGGGTGGAGCCAGCCTGAGGATACAGAGGGTGGAGCCAGCCTGAGGATACAGAGGGTGGAGCCAGCCTGAGGATACAGAGGGTGGAGCCAGCCTGAGGATACAGAGGGTGGAGCCAGCCTGAGGATACAGAGGGTGGAGCCAGCCTGAGGATACAGAGGGTGGAGCCAGCCTGAGGATACAGAGGGTGGAGCCAACGTGTGGATACAGAGGGTGGAGCCAGCGTGAGGATACAGGGTGGAGCCAGCCTGAGGATACAGAGGGTGGAGCCAGCCTGAGGATACAGAGGGTGGAGCCAGCCTGAGGATACAGAGGGTGGAGACAGGTTGTAGACAGTGAGATCCCTGAAGGTAACCTATGTATCTGTGATGAACTTGGACTCAATTGAAGCTGATGTTAAAGAACCAAGGGAAGGCTTGAAGATGAAGCATAGCATAACATGGCTTACAACTTCAAATTATCACTGTGCTTCTATGTTGGAAAAAGATGGTAAGGAACGAGGCATGAAAGACATAAGAAAACCAGCCAGAAGACATGATATTTGATTGTATGTATGAAGTAGGCTGGGTTACATCATTTAGTTGCTAATTAAAACCCTAACTTAGGTATTGTTAATGAGTTTTATGTATGTTGTTCACACCCATAGCTAAGTTTAACTAAGTGTATTTACCTTTAATGAGCAGGTAGGCACATGTGTCTGAACAAATGTGTACATTTCAAATACATAGACTTTATATGTTTATGTACATACTATATATGCACATATATATGTATTCATATACACATATGTCTATGTGTATATTCTATTGGTTCTGTTTTTCCTTACAACCTAGTCTGAAAAGGAAGATGTTGCAAGATAGAGCAACAGGCAAAGTAGTAAGGTAGTAATTTAGACACTGAGAATCATTTATTCTGAACCATTAGTATAAATGTGAGATTAAAAAAAAACATCAAAGGAAATCCAAAGAGACTTCTAAGCAAAAGAGGGTTCCCAAGCCAGAGCATAAGGAAATAACTTCAAGTTAGGGATGATTCTGATAGCTATAGTTTGCTCAATGGACTTGAAAACTATGCATTTCTATACGCTCTGGGGAGAGATGCTTGCACTCTTACGCAGAAGAATGTGGATTTGGGAAAATTAATTTTCTGTCTTCCGTTTTCTAAACTCAAAAGACCACACAGTAATTACTGGTTTTTAGGTTGAAGGACTTAATACTGCTAAGAAAATACATATTGTTCTGCACAAAGCATGCTGACAAGTTCTTCTTGAATATCTTTTTAAAAATACAGGTTGTGTAAGCTCATTTTTAAGACAGAACTGCACTGAGTGCACACACCACTGGGGAACTAAAAGTTAATAGAAAAGGACCCCTATCCAATGGATAGGTGAAGACTGCCTTCTGCAAGAGGATATATATCTGCTTTTTGGCAAGGCAAGGGCTTCTGTGGAGAGCATGTCTCATGGAGAAATGATAGTTGATTTTACCTATGAGGCTAACTGGAATAATGTGTGTGTTAACTACATGTCTTCTTGTGACAGAAACTAAACTAATGAAACAAACAAAGAGGCAACAAACCACCCAACAAAAGCCACTTAAAGAAGGAAGTGTTTATTTGGGCTCCCAACTTATAAGTACAGTCTAGCACTGAAAGGATAGCAGCAGGAGTGATTGCTCACATTACATTCTCAGTCAGGAAGTGGGAGAAAGTAAGGTTGGAGTTCATTTGTCCACACTACAAGTAGATCTTCCTACCTCAATTCCCCTAACCTAGACAGTCCCTCACCAAATGTCTATTTGTCTCCAAAGATACCATAAATCTTTGCAAGGTGACAGTCATTATAAACTGACCCACTCTCATAACTGGGACATTATTTCTGCATCTATCCATGAAGATGCTTCTAGAAAATATGAGTAATTTGATTGTCCAATTCAGGAACCAAGATCATTCTCACTAGTGAGATGTGGGCAGGCATCACCCAGTCTACTAAGCATCTGAGCAAAATAGACAGAGAGAGGAGGCAATGATCCCTTTCCATTGGAGTTGGCATCACCCCCTTCTGTGCTTGAATATCAGTGTTCTTGGTTTGGGGGTCTTTGGACTGAGACCAAGACTGACATAATCCTTCTATCCCAAGTTCTCTGGCCTTTGGCTTCAGACTGAAGTGCCTTACCATCTCCTCCTGAGCTCAGGCTTACAGGTGCTATGTAGTGGAGTTTCCCAGGCTTCATCTTTACAGCCAGATCCTAATATTAATCTGTCCTGTTTCCTCACTGTCTTCTCCATCAATTCTTCTTGTTCTGTTCCTCTGGAGAGTCCTGACTAATACACAGATACAGCTATGATGAATTGGCATGCCAGCAGACCAAACATCTAGGACAATTATCGCCATGAGCAGAAGGAGCCCCTTCGAAGGCAAACCACTAAATGTGTTGATGTGTTTGAATTGCAACTGTCGTGTTTATCGTGCCTGGCTTTCTCCTGGTCTAGTTGTTCAGGGTAATCATTCAGACTCTCTTACTGTTTTATTTATGCATAGACTAAAAGGACTTTGAGTGCCTTTCTCATTACCCACGACTAACCTACCCTTGTTGGACATTTACCATCAGGTTAATTACTGGGTCAATCTTCCATGATGTTGAAGAAGAAATAGCTTCCTGCTTTTCATCACTGGCTTTATTGGGACACTGAGATGCTCAGCAGGTAAAGGGCCTTGCCCTCAAGCCTGACAACATGACATGAGTTCAGTCTCCAGAACTCATGTGGTAGAAGAAGAGAGTGTTGCTTTGCATTGTCTTCTGACCTCAAAACATAAGCTGTGAAAGGAATTTGACCCCAACATGCAAATAAATAAGATGTATCAAAATTTGTATTATATTTCAGCTGGATATCTCAGGTATTTCAAGAGGTGACTGGTTTATACTACATACATGCATATGTGTATGTGTATGCACGCATGTGTGTGCATGTATATGTGTACATGTACAATGTATATATGTATATATGTATACACATATATGTATATATGTATAAATGTATACACGTATAGATGTACATATGCTTATATTTATACATATGTACATTTATTTACACATGTATGTATATGCATACTTGAATATATTTATACATGTATATATAGAATTATGCAAAACCATGCTCCTTTTAAAGCAGGTAAAATGTAAGAAAAGGCAAATGTAATATGAGTTACCAAGGAACCTAAGAATCCATAATCCAATGGTTGCATGCGTTCCCTAAAGGCTGGGACAGTAGCTCAGGGGTGAAGCTAATCCTTAGCAATCACCAAGGCCTTAAAATCAATCCCCTGTACCCAAGTAATAACCTGACATCATTTTTATTTTCCTTCTAGGGTCTAATTACTATTGGGAAAGTTAGTACTTTCAAATATAGATCCATCTCTAAGTATTCGAAAATCTATTTAATAACACCTGGAAAAACAGTCACACAAAAGTGTGTCAGAATCAGGTTATGCTGAATTACCCAGAAGATCTGTTTATAATGTTTATCAAAACTCAGGATCTATGTAAACTTGAAATAATTTCAGTATTATCCTTCTAAATAATCCAACTAAGGCCCAGGAACAATTTACTATATGCTGCAAGTCTGCTTTATCTTGGAGGGTGAAAGTTGGACAGTGTAGGTATTTTCTAGACTGTGACTTGAAAGGCATTTGGCGTCCAGACAGTATTGATGTGCCCCACCCCCGCCCAGCTGTTGTGTGAAGGGAAACAGTAGTGGTTGAGGGTGTAACCTAAGGGTCTCAACTCTTACTTATGAACAAGAACCTGCATACATGATGTCGGTAATGTGATTAATCATTCTCAGGTCCAGAAAGAAGTTTGTTTGTGCTGAAATTTTGATTTATGTGTGCTCCTGCATTATCTCCTAAACCCTAGCCGCTTGCCAGCATGCACACTGTAATGAGTTTGGCATTTGTGTAGAGCTTTCAACATTAAATAATGAATCCCTCCAGAATACCCCTGTGCCACCACATCCTACGCACATTTTAAGTGAGTAAAATAAAGACAGTGCATAACTTCACTGTGGCTACATATTAAGTTATGAGATTAGGAATAATTGTGTTTGAATATTATATTATGGACTCCTTAAATGCACTATAGAATTCTCTGTATGCCACAGATGCCTTGAATAAAAGATTCGTGACTTAAAGAAAGCAGAACTCTAGGGTTTTACTTTAAAAATATATTTATTTATTTATTTTAGATTTTTTCCTCTCATGGAATACATTCAAGCTACAGTGAACCCAACTCCCCTTCTCATACCCTCACTACCAATTTTCCTTCAGAAAAGAGGAGGCCTCACAGTGATGTCAAGTGAACACTGCATAACAAGATGGAAAAACACTAGACATAAAACCTCATATCAAGGCTACACAAGGCATCCCAGTAGGAGAAAAAAAGGGTCCTAGAATCAGGCTGAAGAGAATGGAATACTACTCAGCTATTAGGAATGAAGACATCCTGAGTTTTGAAAATATCATCCTGAGTGAAGTAACTCAGACCCAAAAGGACATGCATGGTATGTACTCACTAATAAGTGGATATTAGCAAAAAAAAAATGTACAAAATACCCAAGATACAGTCCACAGAACTCAAAAAGTTCAACAAGCTGATGGGCCCAAGTGAGGACACCTCAGTACCACTTGAGAGGGAGAAGAAAGCAATCACAAGGGAGGAAGGAGGGAGGGAACTGGGAGGGAAAGGGAATGGAATGGTGCAGGGAGGGGGAAACATGATCTGGTATTGGGTGGGGAAAAGGACTGAAGCTTGAGGGCAAGCAGAAAGAATGGTAACAGAAAACCTCAGGAGGTAGGAGGATGGGGGAGTCTCCAGAATGTACAGAGACCTGGGAGGCGAAAGACTTTCAGGACACAAAGGGAGGGACCTTAGATGACATGACCTACATTGGGGAGAGGGAACTTATAGAGCCCACCTCCAGCAGGAAGACAGGGCATCAAATGAGGGAGGGGGTTGCCATCCCACAGTCAAAACTCTGACCCATAATTATTCCTGTTTGAAAGAACTGGAGGGATGGAAATGGAAAGGAGCCTGAGGAAAAGAAGGTCCAGCAACAGGCTCAAAGTGGGATCCAGCTCAAGGGGAGGCCCTAAGGCCTGACACTATTACTGAGGCTATAGAGCACTCACAAAAGGGGACCTAGCATGACTGCCCCCCAAAAGACCCAACAAGCAGCTGAAAGAATCAGATACAGATATTTGCACCCAACCAATGGACAGAAGCTGCTGACCCCTATGGTTGAATTAGGGGAAAGCTGAAAGAAGCTGAAGAGAAGGGCAACCCTGTAGGAGGACCTGCAGTCTCAATTAACGTGAACCCTGCAGATATCTCAGACACTGGACCACCAACCAGGCAGCATACACCAGCTGATATGAGGCCTTCAACACATATACAGCAGAGGACTGCTGGTTTAGTCAGAGAAGAGGCACCTAACCCTCAAGAGACTGTAGGCCCCAGGGAGTTTAGAGGTCTGGTAGGGAGGGGAGTAGGGGTGGAGGTAGGATATCCTCGTGGAGACGGGGTCGGGGCAGGGAGGAGGTATGAGATGTGGAACAGTCGGAGGGTGGACCAGGAGGGGATTAAAATCTGGAGCTTAAAGTAAACAAACAAACAAACAAATAATAAAAACAAGTCAGAAACAACCACCATTTACATTATTAGGAGTTCAATAAAAACCCCAAGCTAAACGGCCACAGTGTGTATGCGTGTATGCAGAGGGCCTATGTCAGACCCACACAGGCTTCCCAGTTGTTGCTTTAGTCCCTGTGAGCCTCTATGAGCTTTGCTTAGTTGATTCTATGAGCTGTGTTCTGTTGGGGTCCTCAACTCCTCTGGCCTCCACAATCCTTCCTATCCTTCTTTTTTGGTGTTACCCTGACCTCTGCTTAATTTTGGACTGTGTGGCTCTGTATCTGCTCCCATCAGTTGCTGGAGAAAACCTCGCTATTGACAACTGGATTAGGTATTAATCCTTTGAGTATATCAGAATACTATTAGAAATCATTTTTTTAATCAGTCTTTTGGGTTTACCCCAGTGTCCCTGAGACACCCAGCTTCTAGATCCTACCATACATGCACTGCCAAGCATGGACTTTCTCTCCATATATGGGCCTCAGGTTAGACCCCTGCCAAGTTTTGCTTTCTTTATTTTTTAGATTCATTTTTAGAATGAGTGCTGGCTGTATTTGTATGTCAACTGGATACATGCTAGAGTCATCAGAGAGGAAGGAGCATCAGCTGAGGAAATGTTTCCAGAGATTCAACTGTAAAGCATTTTCTCAATTCATGATCAATGGGAGAAGACCCAGCCCCTTGTGGGTGGTGCTATACCTGGGCTGGTGGTCCTGGGTTCTATATCAAAGCAGGCTGAGCAAGCCATGAGGGGCAAGTTAGTAAGCAGCACCCCTCCATGGCTTTTGCATCAGCTCCTGCCTCTATGATCCTGTCCTGTTTGAGTTGCTGTCCTGACTTCTTTGGTAATAAACAGCAATATGGAAGTGTGTGCTAAATAAACAGTTCCTCCCAACTTAATTTTTTGGTCATGGCGTTTTGTTGAGAGCAATAGAAACCCTAAGACACATACATTCATTCTCTCTCTCTCTCTCTCTCTCTCTCTCTCTCTCTCTCTCTCTCCTTCTCTTCCTCCCTCCACCCCCCTCTGTGTCTGTGTCTGTATATGTGCAATTGTCTACTGAGGCCTGAGGTAAGAAGAGGGCATATGATTCCTGACTGATGAAAGTCCTAGCAGTGGTGAGCAGTATTGCATGGGAGCTCAAAGAAAAGCGACTGCTTGTAACCATTATGGCATCTCTCTGCTGCTAGCTGCTGCTGTTGTTGGTTGCAAAGTTGTACTTTAAACCAAAATGTTTCAGCCATAGTCTCTGTGAGGATGGATACGGCAGAGACTTTAAGAATACATTTCTGTATTGCATATGTACATTAGATACAACTACCACAATAACAGTTATAAAACACACACACACACACATTACACACACACACACACATACACACACACACACACGCACACACACACGTATTTCCTCGATTAAAGATCTCAGGCTCCATATTCTGTTATAGCTATAACTTTCTCTTTTCAAGTACTTTAATTATTTGAACAAAAGATCACAAGAAATGTAAATCATGTTATTACATTTATACATACATATATTTACAGGTGTGTATATGTTTGTATCTTTGTATATACGCAGACATCCATACATTCCTAGATTACATGTTGATCTAGACTAACTCATACTTTGATAGAGAACGGAAAATCAGTATACAGAAAAAATTTAAGGAAGACAGTTTAATAAAGTAATTTCCTCAACATGTGGGAACTGCATTGATTTTGCTGCCAACATAACTAAAGGCAAACCAAACCAAACCGAAACAAGAAAAGTAAAACAAAAGTACTGTGATCCCTCCCTGCCTCTGGATTATAAGAAGTGCTATATGGATTTGAGAAAACTTTGAGAAGCTCTTTTAGAAATGGTTCAAAGAAGCTGTGTAAGGCTGGTACTCATGGATTTGTAGCATGTTCATGGCACATAGGTTTGGAGAAATTCCAATCCTTCCTTTGGTTTATGTGCATCTATAGTGGTCATACCTGCAGTGCAAATCATGGGCAAGTGAAAAGATTCAAGAGTAAGCCTTGAAGGAAGGATTTCCAAATATTTCAAGATGGTGGAGAACAATGTGAAGTAAATCTGACTAGGTGCTATACATGAGCAGCATTTGATCAAGAAATTGGAGAAACAATGAGAAGTTTCCTGTTATCATAAGTATGAAGTATAAGCAAGCATCTTAAAATTACATTTATAAGGTTTCAATAATAGACGTAATAGCTTTAAAGTACCACTGGGCTTCTTGAATGGGCAATAGTGATGTGAAAAATTTTCAGCCACAATTTCTAGATATGAAAAGGAAATTAAAATAAAACTTTATTAAAGGCAATTTTACCAAATGAAGCCCAGCTAAGGAAATAATTAGTGACATGGAAGATGGAAGTAATGTCTGCAATGGAGGATGAACAGCAACAGCAAAACAAGAAGTGGAAACAATCATAAAGTAAAAGAGAAAACCTTGTGGATGCAAAGATAATGTGAAATATGTCTACAGGGAGTAGAGGAGACATTACTAGAGATACCAGAGTAGAATTTCTACTTCAAGGCAACAATGGGCAATCAATGTTATAGACATTAACTATACAGCATGATCACAGAAGAAAAACTGAAATAGAATAGAGGGAAACTGGAAAATATTGCCAAATACAGTGAAATAAAAATAGGCTTAAAAAGGAGAACAGAGGAGCTGGAGAGATGGCTCAATGGCTCACAGCACTTGCTGCTCTTCCAGAAGATCTGAGTTTAGTTCCAAACACCCCTGACTGGTAGGTCCAAACTGCATATAACATCATTCAGTTCAAAGGATCCAATACCCTCTTCTTGCTGAATTGCTCGCCTATTCACATGCGACACAAAGTCCCCTAGACATACAGATACACATAAATAAATATATAATACTTAAAAAAGAAAGAGCCAATCTGTTGCAGGACATTTGATCATACTTTGAATCTGGAGAGTGTGTTATTTACTGAAAAGTCATGTTTCTATTTGTGGTGTGCCTCAGTCCTTAACACACCCCTTTAATCCCTTTGGCTGGAATACAGACCTGTCCTCAGTACATACCTTTAACCCCAAACAACTAAGGTAAAATTAATTTGTAGAAGGAAGAACCCGTGTTTGAAAGTGATGTCTAATTGAATGGCAGACAAAGTGACAAATCAGAGAAAAATTTGACAGAATAGGATATGTTTAACTCTCAGAAGAGAGAGGAAAAGGAAGCTACTTAAGGGGCAGTGCAAGAGAGTAGGAAGCAGTTTTACTGCGACAATTGTACAGAGACAGGTGACAGAGAGAGAACAGATTGGACAGAGGTGAAGACAGAATGAGCCAGAGCATGAGAAGGATCCAGAAGATCAGAACAGATTGCCAGAATTAGTTTGAGGCCAAGTAGAGCAATTCAGGAGAGGCAAAGAAAGAAGACGGATTGAATTGGTCAACCTGAGTCAGAATAACTGATTTGAACCAGCCAGTCGGAACTCAGAAAAAGCTAAAGAGGATTGAGCTTAATCAATATCAAGTCTCATAGGCTAAAAGTATTCTAGGCCTTGATTAGATAGTAGGGAGGCTACAACCTTTTAGGACTATGCCAAGGTTAGCAGACAGAGGCAGCAAGCTTCTGAGATGACAATTACAGCAAAAGAAATAACAGATACACTTATACCAATTGTTTAAATGAAAATGACTCACTAAATAAATAAAGGCAGACAAAAGACAAAGGATTGACATGCTACCTAGAGAAAAGTATGAAACAAGAATATTGATAAGTCCCAATGAAGAAAAGGAAAGAGACTGGAAGAAGCAGAGATCGACAGATTCACTAATAATATCACATTTAAAGAAATCTGGGATCAGCTTCAGGTGATGATGATTCAATGACTTGATTAAGATTAAGCATGATAGCGTCACAGTCCCAAGACTCACATCTCAAATGTAGATTCAGGCTAGATAAAAGAAAATAGTAACACACTGTGCAAATAATAATTAATCAAAGTTAATGTGGCTGCATTAATATCAGGACTAAGTAGGCTTCAAGGTCAAATATTTTTGACTAAGAAAATATGATATATTAAGCAAATGACACTGAAATATGACATGTTGCTATAAAAATACAAGATGAAACATAATGGGAAGCTTAAAATTACTTTTCTTAACAAATGATAGCAAAAACAATCGCAAAATTAAACATTAATTTTAAACATACATTATTAGGACCATATCATAAGGGTTGAGGATATAGCTCAGCAGTTAAACAGTGCTTTCGACTTTTCTAGATGATCGAAGTTCAGTTCCCAGCCTGTAATTCCAGATCCAGTGATCCAATGCTTCCTCTCTGACATCCACAGACACCAGTATATACTTGCACACAATCACACATCTACTCATACACACATCCACACATATACACAAAGAAACACAAAAACATATGAAGTGGAAACTCAAGGGTTCTTTGGTGAGTCAGTTGTGATGGAGGTTGTTTTGCTGAGGCAAACATGTGAAGGAGTGTTTTTCCTGAAGTGGACACCTGTGAAAGGCTAAGGTGGACTCGTGAAGGAATGTTTTGCTGAAGCAGACTCAGGGGAAAGGATGTTCTGCTAGAGCAAGCACATGAAAGGACATGTGATAAAGGATTCTTCACCAACAACACACATGTATTGGTTTGCCTTGCATTGCGTAGCTGTACTGTATTTGTCGGGACTCCATAGACAGAAATGCACCAAAAATCTTCTGGTGGTGTGCTGCAGTTTCTCGCCACTTCTGTGGACTCGGGCTGATTGGCTGAATGATGTCAGCTGAGACAGATGCATGTGGTAAGGCAAGACCCATGGAGGACAT
The DNA here is from genome assembly GCA_036184795.1 of Tokudaia tokunoshimensis. NCBI lineage: Eukaryota > Metazoa > Chordata > Mammalia > Rodentia > Muridae > Tokudaia > Tokudaia tokunoshimensis. The sequence goes on from BTHU01000002.1 coordinate 156,893,752, forward strand.
GTGATGTTTTCAGGGTATGAATAGGACTCGAGGGACTGTGACAGAGGCTGAGCTAGGCGTAGTCTCATATCTTCACTGATCTTCATTTCCCCGAGAGAGGCACAGTCTAGATCTGGCCCTGGTTCCTCCTGCTGCAGACTCAAGCAGAGGCTGAGGTAGTGTCACTGCGACTGATCAGTGTTTGCTCTCCTGACTTTAACTCAACTGAACTGCTGCTATATCCCTGAAGTGTTTGTGAGTGGCTCGAGCTGCCGCTGCTGACCTGTGAACTGAACTGCTGATTTCCAGACAACACAGACAGGAGTTGCTCCAAAGAACCTTTCTAAACAGGTCAATTTCCCCCACATCCTTTCTTTTCCACTATTTCTGGTGGGTGGTGGGCTAAACGGGAGGTTAAAGCATTTAAAAACCATCATTAAAAATAGACGTTTGAAGAAATTAAAGTTACAACAGTATCATTAAAAAATAGGAACCATATCTGAAATGACATATTTAGTTATTTCTCTATATATCAAATGTTACACATGTGTAATAAATATTAACAAATATGTTAATATACACATATTATGTATGCATTCAAGTATATGCAGATGTAGATAAGCTTGTCTACATTGGTGGCTGGAATAAAAATGGCCCACATAGACGTGGTTGAATGGTTGGCCCACCAAGAGTGATGCTATTAGGAGATGTGGCCTTGTTGGAAAAGTGTGTCAATGGGGGTGGGCTTTAAGGTTTCAAATGCTCTAACCAAGCCCAGTGTCTCTATCTTCTTGTTGGTTGCTGATTCAGATGTAGAACTCTCAGCTTCTTCTCCAACATCATGCCTGCCTGATTGCTGTGATGCTTCCAGTCATGATGGTTGCAGACTAAACCTCTTATGGCATAAGCTAATCCTAATTAAGTATTCCGTTAAAAGAGTTGCCTTGGTCATGGTTGTTTCTTTCACAGCAATAGGAACCCTTACTGAGATACCTGTTAGCTGGAGAACATATGATCCTTTAAGGGACATGCAGACTAAGTGCAAATATAGAACTAATGCTGGTTTATACACAGAACCTTATCTAGTAGAAAAGATAAGACTAAAGGCAAGATAGACTTCATCAGAAAAAATAGATCTATAGCAATTTATTGCTATTTAAAGACATAATAATTGTTGGAATTTCTAGAAGACATTGTATCAAAGAGGAAAGTAGCAAAAAAATATCTGAATGATGGTGTAAATGCAAATTTCAGATGATGCCAAAACTTGTGGAAGGAAGTAAACACCTCTAGAGGACAATTTTATATATTCATTTATGACATGGCTATGCACTTATGCACATGACTTTAAATTACTTGTACATCATTTAATAAACACAAGGGAAAGATACGTAGAAATTAGAGCTACAAATCCATCTCCTGCAATAAAAACTGGAATTAAAATTAATGATTGGAGAAAAATCTACCGTAACAGAAACTTTTCAAAGGGGGTTGTTCAGAAAAGACAATTACTTTTGTGTGTGCATACTTGTACATGCACATGTATGTGTATTTTTGAGGGTATGAGTGCATATATGTGTGTAGGTAAATGTGCAGAAGCATAATGCCAGGAGTTTGTTGAGGTTTTTTTATTTATCACTATCTACATTTTATTCAGTGAACCCTAACCTTAACCCAAAACCCTAACCCTAGCCTTTATCTATCCCTAACCCTGAATTATTCTAACTCTAACCATCAATTTACCTAGACAATAAGCTCCAAGATGCCCCTGTCTCTGCTTTTTGCCTCTCCACAAAGCAGGGGTTACAATCACCTTCCTTCTTGCCAGTTCCCTTACATGGTCTCTAAGACTGTGAACTCCAGTTCTCAAGAGACAGGTGCCTAACTAACTGAACCAATAGGAAACATAAAGAGAACAAGAAAATACCAAAATGTGTGTGTGTGTGTGTGTGTGTGTGTGTGTGTGTGTGTGTGTGTGCATGCCAGATGTTGATGCTGGATGCCTTAATCTATTGCAATTCACCTTTATTCCTTTGAAACAGGGTATCTCACTGAACCCAACCAGTAAGCTTCAGGAATCTATCTCCTCCCACCATATAATGGAGACACAGGCACCTTCCTCCTTGCCAAGCTTTTTAGATGTGTTATTGGTATCTGGCCTCTGGTTCTTCTGCTTCTCTGGAAGCACTTAATTGACTGAGCTATGTTCCCAGATCCCAAAATTACTTTGTAAAAAAGATTGTTAAAACTAAGTATGCCCTTGGATTGGTCTAATTATGAGGGAGAAAAAAGCAAGAAATCCCAAGGAAATATTATTGGGATCAAAGTAGGAACATATTTCCAGTCTAAAAATATTGAAGAAATTAGAATAATATTACTATTTTTAGTAATAAGTATACACATTCAAATAAACGAATTTATGGGAAAACACAATCACCTAAAATTGACTTCTGAAGGAAGAGAATCTATAAGAACTATGCACATAGAGAATAAGAAATTAAATCATTAATCAAAAGCCTTTCTACAAACATGTCTGGCCCCAGATGGATTCATTAATAGGACCTACCAGACATTTAATGAAGAAATAATTCTATCTCCTCAAACTCTTTCTGAGATTAACAATCTAAAATGAACACTCCCCCACTCATTCTGTAAAGTTATTATCACGTTGACAAAAATTTTACTAGCATATTTCAGGAAAACTCAAGAAACGTGGCACTTTGACTCATGATACAGTCACGGAGCTCTTCATCTAAATCCTAGCAGATTAAATCTAGAAATACAGAGAGAATAATTACTCTCTTTAGCCAAAGACTAGGAGAGTGCTCTAATTTTACTGGTCCTACCTAGACACCAGAGTTATTGTAGTGCATATAAACTTAAAAGACAGTGTCCTAACCAGCTAGATCCCAGCAATGTGAGAGTAAGTTGGGTCATAAGACCTCTAAAGTCACAGTTCTTACCAACTGGCTACACATTACAGTGGCCCTTTAGCTTTCTCTGTGCTGATACTCTATTAGACATCTGAGTGAAATCAGGGAAGTATGTAAGTACTGTTCTAGGTATTTTATAAAGCACACTGACAGGGTTGGGGAGGTACAGAGAGGTTGATGTGTCATTAATCACTTGATCAATATAATAAAAGATGAGAAAACTACTAAAACGTTTTTTCGAGATGCAAGAAAAGTCATCATCTTCCATCTTGATAAATTCAATTTTTACTTGTAATTTATCTGTCAGTAAATCAGAGTCCAGTTAGTCATTCGAATTCCTTCCCCAAACCATGCACAGTGTATACAAATGGCCACTAGACTCTGAGTATTCCTCTTGCCCTCTGTTCTTCCTGTCTTTGAAGACACTACTCTGGATTATGTCTTTGTCGCCTGTTACCCAGACCACTAATGTGGTGATGTTCTGCTTTCTTTTAATTTTCCTTATCTTCATTTCAGTTTTAGAATTACAAGCATATGAATCTGTTCACATTATGCACATGAATTAATTATCCTATGTCTCTGAAGAACCTAGATCAGGTTCATTTGTATTTCGATGACTGTAGAGGAATTTTAATCCAGCAATGTGGATGCTCTGGCAAGAAATCAAATCCAAAGACCTTCCAGAACTATGTGATCCATCTGGAATGCAAGCATGCCCTGGATTACAGAATGATCTAGTTGGGAACCAGACACACCCTTAGTATACACCTTTAACCCAAACAATGTAAGTAAAGTTAGTTTGTGGAAGGAAGCAGACATGTTGAAAACAATGTCTAATTGAGGGAGTGCGGTTCAGTGTAGGCAATGCAGTGGAGTTCAGTTCAGTGCAGTGCAGTGCAGATTACTGTAATTCAGCCGAAGGCAGTTGAGTTCAATTCAGCTCATATAGAGGGAGGAGACATTTTACTGGGATGGTTTTACAGAGACGGATTTGTTGCGGTAAAATTATTCTGCTCTACCTTAGATCATTTAGTTCCCAAATTAAAAAAAAAATAAACACAAAACCTTTATATTTATAATAAGCTTTAAAGCAATACAGCTTGGAAGATAGCAACCTTCCATGCTATTTTGCCTCTTTCTCTGTCAATAACCCCAAGATACTATTTGCCATGTTCTGTCTGGGCCACTCCTACTCCACCTGGCCAGGCCTCATGGCCATTCATAAGTCATCCACCTACTCCATGACGCCTTCTTTTTTCTTCCTCCTCTCTCTCCTTTGTGGTCTCTGACTCAGACTCCCAAGCCTGGGAATTGAAGCTTGGCCTAACTCTTTTCTGCCCAACTATTGGCTGTAGGCACATTTATTAACCAAACACATAAAACTTGGAGCAACCAGATCTTAGGGTACAGAATTTAGCATTTGAATACAAGCAACATCATACCAACCCACCATATAGGTTGCAGAGAGAATAACTAGAAACAAGTGAAGACAGAATGAGCCAGAGAATAAAAAGGAGCCAGAAGATTAGAACAAGTTGCCAAGGTTAGTATGAGGCCAAGCAGAACGATTCAGTCAGAAGCAGAGAGAAGCCAGATTGAATCAGTCAGCTCGAAGAAGAGTTTGAGTCAGAACAGCTGAGTTGAACCAGCCAGCCAGAGTTCAGAAGGAGCTAGAGAAGGTGACATTATTTAGCACTAAGCCTCTGAGACCACAATTATGCCTGGCAAACAAAAGATACTTTTACAATTGACACTGGTTCCCTTTCTCTATTTTAAGAAACAAAACCTCTATCTCTAACCTAAACCAAACCAAACCAACACACACACACACACACACACACACACACACACACACACACTCCACATGATATATAACTCCACACTTCACATAATATGCCTGCAGGTTTCTCTCTAATCCCACTTCTCAAAGATGCACACACAGAGATAGAAAAGCCAGGAGGGAATTGCCCTGGAACTCTTTTCATGAAAATGGCAGAAGAGATTTTGAATTAGAATTTTAGTTTAAGGTTACTTAAATTAGAAAAATCTCTGAATGACATTTATCATCTTCTACTGGATTCCCACAATTTAGGTCATTTTGTGGCCCTAAGGTGTGAGAACAGCTTATGACAATAAATACACTCACATGGAATAAAGTTCTTACATGAAGTCATTGTGGTCTGGATTCTCTTTTCTATACCAACTGTTTTCATAGCATATTAATATCATGTTTTCTAAGAACTTGGTAATCAAACAGTGGGCTTTCTTTATTTCTTAGATTTTTGAATATGTCCTTAATTAACCTTTGCCCTTTAATCAAATGCCTATTGCTCAAAGTACACATTTCCAAAGCTTAAGCTTTCTTCGCTATCTACTTTTTAGTGGTGTCAGTGTTGCTTTCTAAATAATGGAATATCTGACAAGGCAGGAAAAGAATAAATGTTCTGGAATTTGTAAAAATAAGTGATACATGAAATCACCTATAAAGTACATTAAGTAAATAGGGGTCCTATTTATTTTTAAGTTGAAAATATGAGAATTAATTCACTGAACACCCCATGGGAAGTTACTATATGTCATAGGTGCCAAATTAGAAATCTCCAGGTTATAAGATCATAAACCCTAGAGGAATACGTATCTGTATGTTTACTTAATATCTAACAGCATGTGAAATTTATTTATTAATATGCCTGCAGGTTTCTCTCTAATCCCACTTCTCAAAGATGCACACACAGAGATAGAAAAGCCAGGAGGGGGTGAATTGCCCTGGAACCCTTTCCATCTCAGCTGAAAAATATGGTTATAATGGAAAAAGCAAAAGTTGTTCTTTCTGACCTTGAACATTTATACAGGCCCACAGTAAAATATGTGGTTGAATTCAAAGCCTTTATCTTCTATGACATCTTCCTTGCAAAAACTTGGTCCAATCTAAGTCAACACTCGTTGATTAAAATTTGCCCATAGGCCCATTTTACCAACCCTTCAATTATAGCTTATTTATATTTCTCTATTTCTTTGGAATGCTCTACATTTGCAGAGGGCTAGTGGTGATTTAATACATGACAGAAAGCAAAATGACTTGTAAATTGGAAGCGACTAAATATTTGTTAAGTAAATTTAATTTTAAGCAAATTATACTTATACTTGTGAAAACTTAAAACTGATAAAGAGAATGGTATTAAAAGGAAAAGCAAACATGTTTTAATTGGCCCAGAAATAAGTTTTAGAATGGATTTTCACAGGTATTTTTATTTTACAAATGAAACTACATTACCTGATTGTATTAAATGCATGTTTACCTGGCATGATTTTTGTCTGAAAAAAAAATGAAGGGAAAAATTGAAGAAACTGTCTGAATAATTAAAATCAAAACACATTGGTTTCAGTTTTCTATTGATTAGAGTATAACTATTGATTTGGCTACAAATGTCTAATGATTGCTTTGGTGTTATAGTTCATTTAGCATGCTCTCAAAAGTTGAGGCTATAAAGCCGTGGGGAAGTGCCCAGCAATACACCAGGGAACTGAAAAGTGCCTTATATGTATGCTAGAAGTGCTACTTGCATCTATCACAGGAAGGATGAGTAAGGACATTGAGAGAAGTAAAGGAGCTATTCCAATGTAGCCTATACCTTAAATACTAACACTAGGGAGCAGAGGTAGATGCATCTTTGTGAGTTCAGGGCCTGCCTGGTCTACAAAGCAAGTTCTATGACAGCCAGGACTGTTATACCAAGAAACCATATCTTGAAAAAACAACCAACCAACCAATTAATTAATCAATAAACAAATAAAATAAAATAAAGGATAGATTGTGACATGAGTTTTTTTTCATTAATGGGGGCTTACTGTTCATCTGATGTTGAGAGGTCAAAGCAGACTTTTAGAATGCTAGTGCACAAGCATTTGCACACGTGTCCAAAAATATAAAATGAACTCACTCGTGCTAAGAAAGTGATCTAGAAGCTTACTCAGAGGAATTGGGCTTTTTCATGCAATAGTTAGAGAAATGACTAAAGCTGTAAGGACAGGGCTGGGAAGTAAGATTATCTATCAGAATGGACCAGTAACCTTCAACCAACTACTTCGGCTTGGTGGTGAAGTACATGGGCTAAATGCTGGGAATAATAAAACTTAAAAGCAGAGAAGTTCAGTTTCCAAAGATTTAGGGTGGTCTTTGTAGGCAATGAGGCTTTTCAGTTTTATTTATTTATTTATTTATTTATTTATTTATTTATTTAAAGGAAAGCTTCAGGAGCTACTCCTCAAACTGGAGGAGAGGAGAGTGCTGAAAATGACATCTTTGAGCAGTGTTTTCCAAGTACCTCACAGTATGCAAACAGAATGCAAACACTTGCATAGACAATGGGTTAAATGGTCCCTGCTGTGCGTGACTAGCCTGCCCCTTCCTGTCCATCAATAGAATTCCTCTTACTTACTCCTCAGCTCCACAGCATAGTGCCTGATCAACAAAATAATAAATAAAAATAAAAAATTAAATGGAAAGGAAAGGAAGTCATAGAGAAAGGGAAGAAGAGAGGAAAACGACAGCAGAGGAATTTAGCATCATGAACCAAGGAGGAAGAATGTGATGACTAATTATGATTGTTACCCTTGTTGGATCAAGAAACAAAGAGGATACAAGCTGTATTTGGGTGGATGCTTGAGGGTTTGGGGTAGATAGAGGGGTTTTCCAGAGAAGAGCCAGTGACTATGGAAGATCTACTCTGAATTTGAGTGATAGTACCCCATGGGGCTCCATGGCAAAAGAGGGAGCCGGCTGAGTGGCAGGATTCCTCCTTTTAGATTTTCTTCTTCTTCTTCTTCTTCTTCTTCTTCTTCTTCTTCTTCTTCTTCTTCTTCTTCTTCTTCTTCTTCTTCTTCTTCTTCTTCTTCTTCTTTTTCTTCTTCTTCTTCTTCTCTTCTTTTTTCTTTTTTCTTTTTTTTTTGTCTTCTGAGAAGTCCATGAGCTGCTTCATACTTCTGCCATATCTTCCTTGCAAATTTACAAGTGTCTTCAAAATATACAGCTACTTCCTTCTGATGCATCTTTCTTTTTTTTTTTTTTGGTTTGTTTTTTTTATTTTATTTTTTTAATTTACATTCCAAATCACTTCCCCTTTCCCGTTTCCTCCCTCCCCGAAAGTCCCATAAGCCCCCTTCCCTCCCTCTTTTCTCCATTCAACCCCCTCTCGTTACTCTGTCCTGGCGTTCCCCTACATCCAGTCTTTCCAGGACCAGGGGTCTCTCCTTCCATCTTTTTAGAAATCTATTGATATGCGGATTGTGTCTAGGGTATTCTGAGATTCTGGGTCAATATCCCCTTATCAGTGACTGCATACCATGTGTGTTCTTTTGTGATTGGGTTACCTCACTAAGGATGATATTTTCAAGATCTGACCATTTGCCTAGGAATTTCGTGAATTCATTGTTTTTAATTGCAGAGTAGTATTCCATTGTGTAGATATACCACATCTTCTGAATCCATTCCTCCGTTGAGGGACATCTGGGTTCTTTCCAGCTTCTGGCTATTATAAATAAGGCTGCTATGAACATAGTGGAGCATGTGTCCTTATTGCATGCAGGTAAAGTCTCTGGGTATATGCCCAGGAGTGGTATAGCCGGATCCTCCGGGAGTGTCATGCCCAGTTTTCTGAGGAACCGCCAGACTGCTTTCCAGAGTGGTTGTACCAGCTTGCAATTCCACCAGCAGTGGAGGAGTGTTCCTCTTTCTCCACATCCTCGCCAACAACTGCTGTCTCCTGTGTTTTTGATCTTAGCCATCCTGACTGGTGTGAGATGGAATCTCAGGGTTGTTTTGATTTGCATTTCCCTAATGACTAAGGATGATGAACATCTCTTTAGGTGCTTCTCAGCCATTAGATATTCTTCAGGTGAGAACTCTTTGTGTAGCTCTGTACCCCATTTTTTAATAGGGTTACTTGCCTCTCTGGAGTTTAACTTCTTGAGTTCTTTGTATATCTTGGATATTAGCCCTCTGTCGGATGTAAGGTTGGTAAAGATCATTTCCCAGTTAGTTGGTTGCCGCTTTGTCTTTTTGACGGTGTCTTTTGCCTTGCAAAAACTTTGTAATTTAATGAGGTCCCATTTGTCTATTCTTGATCTTAGAGTATAAGTTATTGGAGTTCTGTTCAGGAAATTCTCCCCTGTGCCCATATGTTCAAGGTTCTTCCCTAGTTTCCCTTCTATTAGTTTCAGTGTGTCTGGTTTTATGTGGAGATCTTTGATCCACTTAGAATTGAGCTTAGTGCAAGGAGATAAGGATGGGTCAATTTGCATTCTTCTGCATGTTGACCTCCAGCTGAGCCAGCACCATTTGTTGAAAAGGCTATCTTTTTTCCACTGGATGGTTTTAGCTCCTTTGTCAAAGATCAAGTGACCATAGGAGTGTGGATTCATTTCTGGGTCTTCAATTCTGTTCCATTGATCTACATGTCTGTTACTGTACCAATACCATGCAGTTTTTAACACTATTGCTCTGTAGTACAGCTTGAGGTCCGGGATACTGATTCCCCCAGAGGTTCTTTTACTCTTGAGAATAGTTTTAGCTATTCTGGGTTTTCTGTTATTCCAGATGAATTTTTGAATTGCTCTTTCTAACTCTATGAAGAATTGAGTTGGGATTTTGATGGGGATTGCATTGAATCTGTGTATTACTTTTGGTAAGATGCTCATTTTTACTATATTAATCCTGCCAATCCATGAGCATGGCAGATTTTTCCATCTTCTGAGGTCTTCTTCAATTTCTTTCTTCAGAGACTTGAAGTTCTTGTCATACAGATCTTTCACTTGTTTGGTTAGAGTCACGCCAAGATACTTAATATGGTTTGTGGCTATCGTGAAGGGTATTATTTCTCTTACTTCTTTCTCAGCCTGCTTATCCTTTGAGTATAGGAAGGCTTCTGACTTGCTTGAGTTGATTTTATATCCGGCCACTTTGCTGAAGTCGTTTATCAGCTGTAGGAGTACTCTGGTGGAGTTCTTTGGGTCGCTTAAGTATACTATCATATCGTCTGCAAATAGTGATAGTTTGACTTCTTCCTTTCCAATTTGTATCCCTTTGACCTCTTTTTGTTGTCTAATTGCTCTAGCTAGCACTTCATCTTTTTAGGTCTCTGGCAACATCAAAGAGAAAAGTTGACAGTAAGTGTTAAGTTTTGTAAAGAGGTGAAACAAAAGGACTTGACTGCTATTGAAATTTAAATTTCATGGGAATTAAGAAGTGGGCAGGCCTCCAGGGAAGGTAAGCTCTGTCCCTTAGACCTGTTAGGAAATAGAGTGTCACAGAGGGATCACGAAAGTGATGTGGAGTTTATTGTGTCATAGGGAAGGGGAACAATGATTTGGATGGGGTGCAAAGTCCATTGGGAAGTTTAAAATCTGCCTGAGTGTTTACAGAATAGAGACAAAGACCCAAGTGAGTATGTAATAGATTTTGGCAAACACTTGGGAAGAGATGGTGGGATCACAAGTATAAGTGGCAAAGGGAAGGCACTGGTAAAGCAGAATGCGGGTAACAGAGACCATGGAATCAAATGCAGAAGTGGAGGGTCTCACCATGGCACAGTGAAAGATGGATGTCCCTTTTAATATAGAGAACCACAAAGGTTCTTGATGTAGGAAGAGGGAGACTTTGAAGAATGCTGGAGAGATGCAGGAGTGCTCTCTCCCAATAGCTTGTGTCTCCTGTGTGAAATGAAATGTGAGAATGATAGTGATCACTCACCAGTTCCTAGTGGGGGGGGGGAGGAAGGACAGGTGACATGGTAGCAGGAGGGCGGGGTCAGATGAGTCTATCCATCATGTCCCCAGCACTGTTCAGCACTGGGCTAGGTGTTGCAGGGGATATAAAATATGCATGATGTGATCCCTGCCTTCAACAGGAAACACACACAATCGCTTCCACAGATAAGAAGATCTTTATGCACTGAATGATTTTTCTGAGAAGTGTGTCAACCATACTGTGGGAAGGGTGGGGTGGTAGAAGAGCCCAAGTGTTCATGCAGGATTTGAATAAGGAGAGGAACAGACTGTTGGGGGAAGCAGAGGCTGGTGTGAGGACTGCTCACTCCCTGATGGTGGGAGATGATCAGATTGCAGAGGAAGTGAGTGATGAGGGAAAGAAGGCAATGTGACTGGATAAATAGGAAGGAAGCAGAGTACAGCGTCTGCAGGAAGCATGGAGATGCATGAAGATTAATTAGGTATTTACATGCAGAATGGAGGGAAGCTTGGGGATAATGGAGGCTGAAATATAATAAGGCAGGAAACTGCGGCAGCAAAGCAGATGTGGGGCTGTGCAAGACTGATGCTAGTCTCAGAATGGGGAGGAAGGGATGCGTCGGAAAGATTCTGAGGGGAGATTTGCTAAAACACTGTGACAGATTGGATACTGACAGGAGGAAGGGGAGAGTCAACCTTGCTTTTAAGGGTTCCCTCTGGAAGACTGGGGGGGTGGAGATGCTGGTGCCAAATGAAACATCTGAGAAGGCAGAGAATTGGGTGGGGGAGTGCGTCTTTGAATTTGGGTACTGCAGTGAAGACAGCGAGAGAATGTGGAGAACTTTGAATTTAAAGAGGAAAAAGCACAGGGGAGTTGTCATTGGCATTGTGATCAACAAGTCACAGGGATACCTTGGGAAAGGATCCCTTTCACTGAGCAAAGGCAACCGAGAAATGGAGGGTGAGGAAATTGGAGCTGGAGCCTCAGAAAGAATTTCAAGAGAAACCAAAAGCAGAGAAGGAGCTTGGCAAGGAGGCAGGGCTTGGAGGACCCTTGTGAGGGATCAACTTGTTCTGAAGCAAGAGAGAAGAGCTTTCAGTGAGCAGTGGGCTTGTTGTTAAGTTTGTGCATATAAGGAGCATTTATAAGATCCAAATGAGTGTGACCAAAGGACATGTGTATAAACCATCTAGATTCTGTTTTAAAGAAGTGATATCCATGGAACAGAACAAATATACTAAGTAACTATCCTTGGCTCTTCTAAAGGAGAATGTGTCAGAATGTCTAACAGACTGAAAGAAGGAAGTACTGAACCTTCTTTTCCTCAGGCTCCTCTCCATTTCCATACCTGTAATTCAGACAGGAACAACTATGGGTCAGAGTTGTGACTATGGGATGGCCTCCCTCTCCCTCATTTGCTGCCCTGTCTTCCTGCTGGAGGTGGGCTCTTTAAGTTCCCTCTCCCTACTGGCAGGCATTTCATCTTTGAGTCCTTAGAGTCTCTTGCCTCCCAGGTCTCTGGTGCATTCAGGAGGGTCCCCCACCACCACCACCAACCTTCTATCTCCTGAGGTTGCCTGTTTCCATTCTTTCGGCTGGCCCTCAGGGCTTCAGTCCTTTTCCCTCACCCAATACTGGATCAGGTTCCCCTCTACCCTCCACTCTCCCCACCCCCCATTCACTTTCCCTCCCAGGTCTCTCCCTCCCTCCCTCCCCACTTGTGATTGCTTTGTTCTCCCTCACAAGTGGGACTGAGGTATCTTCACTAGGCACTTCAGCTTGTTGACCTTTTTGAGTTCTGTAGACTGTGTCTTGGGTAACCTGTACTTTTTTTGAGGGGAGAGGGGGCAGGGCACGGCAGTTAACATCCACTTATTAGTGAGCACATACCATGCATGACCTTTTGGGTCTGAGTTACTTCACTCAGGATGATATTTTTTAGTTCCATCCATTTGCCTGCAAAACTCATGATGTCCTCATTCTTAATAGCTGAGTTTGAAGGTCAGGTGGGGTAGAGGGTAGGGACATCCACTTGGAGACAGGGGTTGGGGAGGAGGCAATGGGATGTGGAATAGTCAGAGGGTGGACAGGGGTGTGTGTGGGGGAATAGAATATGGAACGTAAAAGGATAAATAAATTAATTAAAAATAAATGAGGGAACGCCAGGACAGAGAAGCGAGAGGGGGTTGAATGGGGAAAAGAGGGAGGGAAGGGGGCTTATGGGACTTTCGGGGAGGGAGGAAATGGGAAAGGGGAAAGGATCTTGAATGCAAATAAAAAAAAACTTAGAAAATAAAAAAAACTAAATGAGGAAAAAAAAGAAGGAAGTGCTTTGGTGAACACTGCTGTCATTAAAGGTGTTGTACTGGATCTTTTGGCTTTGATCTCCACAGTCATCTTCCTTTCATATTTTGTGCGTGTGTGTGTGTGTGTGCGTGTGTGTGTGTGTGTGTGTGTGTGTGTGTGTGTGTGTATACAAGTATGCGGACACATTCACTTGTGCTTATGCGAAACTCTGTGTTCATAAACAGATAGATTGTAGTGTCCCCTGTAGAATTTTAAGATGTTTCATGATAAAATAAAAAATTTAATAGTCTGTTTTTGAAGTTCTGCAATTAGAAATACAAAATTTTCCCATGGCTCCACCAAAGTAAACTAGGGTAATTTCAAAGCAGGATATTAATAACTCCCAGTATGCTAAGAGAATTGGCTATGGATTCATACTTCTCTCGAAGTTGGGATCTGGTTGGTAGCTCTGTGTGTGTGCTACTCAATCCCTCTTAGCTACTCAATCCCTCTCAGCTTCACTTTTCTCTTGTCAAAAATATTCTGTAATGTTGCCTGGAGTGAGTCAAGAGTAAGATTGTCATTAGTTTGTCTTCAAATCCAATCTCAATAAGTCCTTAAAGAAATCATGCCTTGAGTTCTATAGAATTGTAATTTAATATTGCATAATCAACAAAACAAACAAAATGAAACAAAATCCCAAACCTTTATTGTGAGTTCTGGTTCTTTCTGGGGGTAAAATATGTGGTAATTTCCTTGTGAACCCAATGTCTTTGTTTTCTATGAAATTTTAGTTTTAGACCTTGTGACTGTTTGCATATGCTTGGCCTAGGGAGTGGCACTATTAGGAAGTGAGGCCTTATTGGAGTAGGTGTGTCGCTGTAGGCATGGACTTAAAACCCTCATCCTAGCTGCCTGCAAGTCAGTCTCCCACTAACAGCCTTCAGATGAAGATGTAGAAGTCTGCCTACACCATGCCTGCTTAGATGCTGCCATGCTCCTGCCTTGATGATAATGGACTGAACCTCTGAACCTGTAAGCCAGCCCCAATTAAAATATTGTCTTTTATAAGACTTGCTTTGGTCATGGTGTCTGTTCACAGAAGTAAAACCCTAAGTAAGACAGAATTTGGTACTAGGAGTAGGGTATTGCTGTGATGGGCCTGACCATGCTTTACTTTGGAAGAATAAGAATTTTGGGACTTTGGATTTGGAAGGTCATGGAATGTTTTAAGTGGGGCTTAAAGAGCCATCCTAGTAGGAATTTGGAAGACTTTGTTGCTGTGAGTGATTTGAACTGTGCAGACCTGGCCGGAGTGGTTTCTGAGGAGAGGAATTTCAGTATGTGGCACAGAAACTGTTTTTGGGGTATTTTGGTGAAGAATGTGACTGCTTTTTGCCCTTGTATGAAGTGTCTACCTGAGTATGAAGCAAAGAGATTGATATTAATTGTATTGACAAAGGAAGTCTCCAAAAAAGCCCAGCAGAAGCATTATTCTCTGGTTAAGTCTCATGAACAGCATTTTGAACAAGTTTAGCAAGCTTAGAAAGGAAAAATATAGAATATATGGTTTGAGTATTAAAGGGCCATCAGGAAGTGAAATGGAGTTAGAAAAGAGGAAGCTTGTGATAATGTAATAGAACAAGAGGGCCATGTTCCTGCTCCTGCAAGTAGCAGAACTTGTCCACTTTGGCCATGTGGCTCTGGCTTTAGAGTGAAAAACAGAAGGGACTACTGAGACAATTGATGCCGGTTAGCTGGAGCTAGGAAATTAGTGGTGATTAAGAATAGAACAGCATTGCTGAGGTGAAATCTTCTGGGAAGTGTTTTCTGAGAGCACAAAGAAGCTGTGTTCCAGAGATAGCCAAGGTTGTACCTCGTGCTACAGCTGTATTTTGTAATGTGTAAAGAGTCACCCAGGTGGTACTGGTTTTGAAGGCATGAAGGGGTCATGAAGAGCAGCTGAGGCTCGGCACTGTGAGAGGCCAGGGAAGGCCATTAGTGAAAGTGCAGCCTCAGTTGTAGTTGATGGCCCAGGACTGAAGGTGCCATGCAAAGAATCTGAGACTTGGCACCAGGAAGATTGGCTGTGAGAGGTTATTAGTGAAGCCTATTTGCAGTAGAAGACCCCAGCATATTGGAGGTGCCAGTACCATGGGATAATCACCAAGAACAGCAGCAGCAATAGAGAAGATCATCTGAGCTTAGAGTGCTACAGAGGGAGAGCTGGAGAAGTGACACCAGCCTTTTGGAGGAGTCTACAAGATCATGTGTGGATCTCTCTCTCTAAGTTTTCCAACTCCCCAGGTGGAGATGCAATGGAGATTCTTGCCAGAGTGGCAGAAACAGGACAGTTACCTTTCACTCTATCAGCAGGTTATCTCTGGGCTTTGTTGCAGTTGGTTGTTAATTGAAATTGGATTTTAATTGCTTCTTTGGATACACAGGTATCCTCAGTTAATTCTACAGAAAAATATTCATAGACCTAAGGTTTTCCTACATCATAAGCTGATATATGAATTTCACAGGAACAAAACTACATCTCACATAAATGAAGCATCGATGAAGTTATGGATCACATTCAAATATTCTAAATTCCTTTGTAAGTTTTGTAACACATTTATTATGGCCTATTTGGATGCTTCACAAAGGGCTACACATGTGCCTATGGTTACACAATGTTGGTATTCTATGATCTATACATATACCCTTTATAGAATTGAATAATTTGTTTACCTTATTGGAAATTCAACTTCTATAGCAATTATGTCACAGAGTTATTGGAAGAATTGAACAGACACAAGCAAGTAGACTCTAGAATAATAGTTAACGTAAGGTACAGATAATTGGGAGTTGGTCATTTTGTTGTTGTTGGGTGTTTTGGTATGTTTCCTTTGTTAAAGGTAGGGGTATGACAGCCTATAATCCTAGCTACAAGGAAAGCTAAAGCAAGATAGTTACGTGAGCCTATTAGGATTCTGGGATCAGCTTAGGTAACACAGTACATCCTGTCAAGTTAAAAATAAAATAAAATGGAGGTCAATATATTAATGCATAAATCCACATTTTGCTATATGTCTAGGTAGAGAGTCTTTGCAATTGCCCAGAAGACCCTTGACCTTCCTAAGACTGTGACACTTTAATATAGTTCCTCATGTTGTGGTGACTCCCAACTATAAAATTATTTTTGTTGCTATTTCATAACACACATATTCTACCATTATAAATCATAATGCAAATATCTATATAAAAGGTATCTTATATGAGACTCCTCTTGGGGTCATGACCCACACGTTGAAAACCACTGGTCTAGAA
Organism: Tokudaia tokunoshimensis; assembly: GCA_036184795.1. NCBI lineage: Eukaryota > Metazoa > Chordata > Mammalia > Rodentia > Muridae > Tokudaia > Tokudaia tokunoshimensis. The sequence goes on from BTHU01000002.1 coordinate 156,910,009, forward strand.
TCTATGGAATCTACTCCTGCCTAGAACAATGCACTATCCTCAAGTTGACCAACAGAAAGAAACCCGGTGTGGTGTGGTAGTACACACTTATAATCCCATTGATGGGAGCCAAAGACAGGTAGATCTTTGGTGTAGTCTGGCCACCCAGCCTAGCCTATTCTGTAATCTTCTGGTAGATGACAGACTCTGACTTAAAAAGGGGGAGAAGGAATAAGGAACAGCACCTAAGGTTGTCTTTTGGCCTCTAAACACACATGAGCCCAACTGCATATAATCATTTAACCCATTGATGGGTGCTAACATTACTATCTAATGGAATTGTCATAATATGAATGAATAGCCATGGAGAAGGGTATTTCCATAATTTGGTATGGAAGTTTTAGAAACTTTTACAATAGATATACTATTTAATTGCTATTAATATCCATTTGCCTCTTTTTCCAAAATGGGTATGTATGAGTGCCTGTGTGCACACGGACACACACCCCAACACACACACACACAAACACACACACACACACACACACACACACACACACACACACACACCCCACATGTCCATTTTCCTTTGCATTCTTTAATGACACTGAGTTTTACAGAAACCATGCTTAGGCTGTCTGGACAGCAGCAATCCAAAGACAGATTCCATCAAGCTCCTATCTGTTAGAACCTGCAGTGCTTGCATTTGGATTTGCTATCTAACTATAATGTGGTATTTTATAAACATTAGTGAGTGTGATTTTGCACTGGTCAGCAAAGGTAAAAAAATGGGTGCTTTGGGAAAACAAATAAAAAAGGAATTGGATCTGTCTCAATGAATTGCAACAATTGTAAATATCCCAAAGATGCAGTCGCTTTCTCTGGCATCGGAAAGCAAAGCTGACATTCACACTTTAGAATGAATAGGTGAAAAAATGCAAGGGCTGAAAGTTGTCATTATGGTCATTCTTAGATTGCCTCTATTAAACACGTTTATGCTATATCTGCCCGCTCAAGTCTTCAGATATTACTTTAATCATGGCAATTAATATGTACATTCTAGTCATGATTCTCTTCCATTTTGGTTGGAGTCTGCAGATATACGTGTTCCATCAATTTAAACATAATTATAGAACAATCTTTCCCAAATATTATAGTTAATAACATCATGATGTCTATGAATTTGCTGTAATTTATACACATTAAAATTTCATTGAAATTAAAGAACTTTGATGATTTGAGCATATTTTAAAAGGCATTTTATGGTGTTTCCAATGAAATTCACACAAAGAAACCTCAGACGAGCAGTATTTGTTTGGGGTTATGTGGCCCAGGGAGAGTCAGAAGCAAGTTGAATATTCCTGACTCTGGCCAGGAAAAACTTCGTTTGATTATGCTGCACACACTCTTCCCTGGTTTCAGAGATCAGAACCTGACATTTCACTTAGGCTTGGTTCTGAACATCTTTGTCTAAAGGGAAAACTCACAATGCTTTTAAGTTTTACAAGGACATGCTGTAGTGCAGATGTCTATGTAGAGAGATTTGCTACTGCACAGTTGATAATTCAGGGTACTGTTAGGACATGAGCTACTGAGTTATTACACCAGAGATCGTTGGTCCTCTCCATTGATGAAAAGGACCTGAAGCTTATTAGTTACAGCCTCAAACAAGGCATGTGTAATATCTGACAACTTTATGACAGTTGTATTTCAACAAAGTTAAATGTGCAGAGAAAATTATTGTTGTATTTTTAATTACACTTTAATGTTTTCCAACAATGTATTCTACATCAACCTTTTATATGACTATGTAAGTGTTTTTCTCAAAGTATACAGTATCTCATAACAACAACAAAAACAATAGAAAAGAAAAGGAAAGAAAGGATGACAGGATGCTTCAGTCTGATGTTGGCTAGGAAGTTGATTGTTATTGGCATTGGGATCGTAAGGTCTACTTGATTTCAATGTTATTTCTTTTCTAAATTTAAAACAATGTATAGAACACAAAAATGAAAAACATTGTATAGAAATATTGATGGTTGATATTAATCAGTTTATAATTTAATTTAATATGTTATTTTTCAAAATAGAAATTATAGATATTTTATTAATTAAAAAAGGAAAAATTTTCCAAGATTTGGATATCTGGTTTCATAATTTAAATAAAAATAGTTACACTGAAAAAAATCATCAATGTCTTTTAGAAATGCAGCAATATCTACAAATAAGATCAAACTATGTGTCTCTAAATTATGTGTTAACAGATTTTCCGGCACATGGCTCTGGTTGTTTTCTTGAAGAGACCTGCTGGCCCCAAGAACTTCCAGATTAGACTCCTCACACCCAGCCTCCTGCTGCCTCCTCTGCTGAGGCACAGCCTGCAGAAGTGAGGAACTATGCTCTATCCCTGAGCCATATCTCTGCTTGGTGTCCCAGGGAGGTCTGTAGGCCCTAGGAACATCCAGATTAAACCTCTCCACAAGTCTGCCAGGTTCCCTTAGGGAACACCCAAGCAGAGGTGAGCTGTATGTTGTCCCCTGAGCTCCTTGTCTAGGACAGGGCTCTGCCTGCCTTTCAGATGAGTCTTGCAGGCACCAGGAACACTGAAGTTAGATTCTTTACCACCAATCTCCTGCCTGCCAATTCCCTCTAAAATACACCCAATACCAGAAGAACACATCTGATTCTCTAAGTTCCATTTTCCATTCCACAACTCTGCATGCATCCCTGGTTACCAGCCGGCACTAGGGAGAACCAGATGGCTTAAAGGCCAGCATATGAACACAATCAACAAGAACCAAGGTAATATGTCACCAAGAGAGCACAGCAATGATACTACAGCAAGCCTTGGATATCTTAACACATGCAATGCACAAGAAGATGACCTTAAATCCAATCTTACAAAGATAATAGAGGCCTTTAAAGAGAAAATGAATAAATTCCATGAAGAAATACAGCAAAGTGTAATCAAACAGGCAAAAGAAATGCATAAAACTGTTTAAGACCTGAAAATAGAAAAAGAAACAATGAAGAAAATAGAAACTTAGGGAATCCTGGAGACTGAAAACCTAGGGAAGTGAACCACAGATGCAAGCATCACCAACAGAATACATGAAATGGAAGAGAGAATTTCTAGCATATAAGATTCCATTGCAGAAATCATTGGTCAAAAATATGTTAAATCTAAAAAGTTCCTGACAGAAAACATACAAGAAATATTGGACACTGTGAAAAGTCCAACCCAAGAATAATAGGAATAGAAGGAAAAGATTTCCAAGTTCAAGGCAGAGGAACTATTTTCAACAAAATCATAGAAGAAAACCTCCCTAACCTAAAGAAAGAATTAGCCATAAACATACAAAAAAGTCTACTGAACACCAAATAGATTGAACCAGAGAAGAAAAACACAAGAAATAAGTAAGGCCATATCACCAAACACAAAAAAATAAGAGAAGCACAAACAGAGACACACAAAGACACACACAGACACACAGGCAAACACACATACACACAATTACCACAAACATAAAAATAACAGCAATTAACAACCATTAATAATTAATATATCTCAACATCAATGAACTTAATTCCCCAGTAAAAACAGTCTAACAGAATGAATGCAAAAAAAAAAAAATCCATCACTCTACTGCACACAAGAAACATACCGCAATGACAAGATAGAAATTACCTTAGAGTAAAAGGTCAGAAAAATGTTTTCCAATCAAACAGACCCAAGAAACAAGCTAGAGTAGTCATTCTAATATCCCCTAATATAGACTTTCAAAAAAATTAGTCAAAAGAGATGATGAAAAACACTTCATATTCGTTAAGGGAAAAATTCATCAAGATGATATCTCAATTCTGATTAGCTATGCCTCAAATTAAAGGGCACCCATATTCACTAAAGCTTAAGCCACATATTGAACCCTGTGCATTAATAGTGGGAAACTTCAACACCCTACTCTTACCAGTGGGCAAGTCACTGAGACAGAAACAAAACAGAAATAAGGAAACTAACATGTTATGAATCAAATAGATCTAACAGATATATCTACAGATCATTTCAACCAAACACAAAAGAATGTACCTTTTGCAAAATTGCCCATATACTGGGTCAAAAAGTAAGCCTCAGCTGAGATACAATAGCACTGACATAAACCTTTGTGTCTATCAGACCACCATGGATTACAACTGGACTTAAACAACAGAAACAACAAAAAGACTACAAACTCATGGAAACTGTATAATCCACTATTCAATGATCACCAGATCAAGGAAGAAATAATGTAAGGATTAAAGACTTTCTAAAATTCAATGAAAATGAAGGTACAACATACCCAAACCTAATGGGACTCAATGAAAGCAGTATTAAGAAGAAAATTCATGGCACTAAGGACCTTATAAAAGAAACTGGAGAGATCTCATATACTAATTTAACACCACACCTAAAAGCTCTAGAATGAAAAAAAGCAAATACACCTAAGAGGAGTAGAAGGCTGGAAATAAACTCAGGGCTGAAATCAGTAAATTAGAAACAAAGAGAATAATACAAAGAATCAGTGGAACCAAGAGAAAGTCAACCAGGTAGATTTAGCTAAACTTATTAAAAGACAGAGAGAGAATATCCAAATTAACAAAATCAGAAATTAAAGGGGGAATGTAAAACAGATACTGAGGAAATCAAAAGAACAACTAGATCTTATTTCAAAAACCTGTATGCCACAAAATTAGAAAATCTAAATGAAATATTGATTTTCTGATAGATTCCACTTACCAAAGTTAAATCAAAATCAGGCAAACCACTTAAATAGAAGTATAAACCTAGGGAAATAGAATCAGTCATTAAAAGTCTCCTCCTACCAAAAATAATAAAGAAAAGTAAAGAAAAGAAAAATGAAAAGTCCAAGGCCAGATGGTTTCAGCACTGAATTCTACTAGACTTGGAAAGAAAAGCCAATACCAATACTCCTCAAACTCCCCAAAAAAGAAACAGGGAATATTGCAAAACTTATCCAAATGAAACTATAATCATTCTGATAACTAAACCACATAAAGATTCAACAAAGAAAGAAAATTTCAGCCCAGTTTTCCTTATGAACATTGATGCAAAAATACTCAATAAAATAGTCACAAACCTAATCAAAGAACACATCAAAAACATCATCTACCATGATCAAGTTGGCTTCATTACAGAGATGTAGGGATGATCCAATATACAAAAATTTATCAACATAATACACCATATAAACAAAATGAAAATAAAAAACAATCACATGATGATCTCATTAGATACTGAAAAAGCCTTTGACAAAATCCAACACCTGTCAATGCAAAAAACATTAGAGGTATCAGGGATATAAGGCATAAACATAATCAAAGCAATATACAGGAGACCAGTAGACATCATCAAGCTAAATGGCAAGAAACTTAAAGCAATTCTATTAAAAGCAGGGAGAAGAAAACTAGCTCACTCTCTCCATATCCCAAATAGTACTTGAAGTTCAAGCTAGAGCGTTAAGACAACTAAAGGAGGTCAAGGGAACCCAAATAGGAAAGGAAGAAGTCAAAGTATTGCTACTTGCAGATAATGTAATAATAGACATCAATGATCCCCAAATTTCTACCAGGAAACTCCTACAGCTGAAAAACACTTTGAGCAAAGTGGGTTGATACAAAATTATCTCAAAAAATGATCAGTATCCCACTTTTACAGAAATGATAAACTGGTTGAAAAGAAATTATGAAAACAACATCCTTCAGAATAGTCACAAATAATACAAATTATCTTGGTGCAACTGTGGCCAAACAATGACTCTTCCAACTAGAGACCCATTCTGTGAGAGCCAATGCCTTGACACCATTAATGATATTCTGCTATAATGGCAGACAGGAGCCTAAAGTAAACTGTTCTCTGAAAGGCTTCACCCAGCAGCTGATGGAAACAGATGCAGACACCCACATCCAAACATTAGGAGCACAGGGAATCTTGGGAAGAGGGGGAGAGATGGATTGAAAGAGCCAGAGAGGTTAAGGACACCACAAGAAATAACACAGAAACAACTAACCTGGGCCCACAGGGACTCACATATTTGAACCAACAAACAAAAAGCATGCACAAAAGAGACCTAGTCTCCTTACACATATGTAACACATGTGTAGCTTGGTCTTCATGTGGGTCTCCTAACAACTGGAGCAGCGGCTGTTGCTGATTCTGTTGCCTACCTTTGGATCCCATTCCCCTAACTGGGCTGCCTTGTCTACGCTCAATAGGAGAAGATTCACCTAGTCCTACTGCAATTTTAAAGGACAAGGCGGGTTTCATATCCATGGGAGGCCACCACTTTTCTGAGGAGAAAGGGCGTGCGGTGCATGGAGTGGGAAGGACTGGTAGGAGAGGAGGGAGGGGAATCTGAGATCTGGAAGTCAATAAATAAGTGAAAACAAAGTTTCAATGTAGCCCTGAAACACAGTTAATGTACTTTAACTTCATATGCTATACTTTGCCTATATTTGTAATTATTTTTCCCTATATTTGCAATTATATATATATATATGGGACACATTCATTTTCATAAAAAAAAATCAGGTTTATTTATTTTGCACCACTCCGCCTTATAAGGCCTTATCATGATGAGTAAGATTCATAGGCTGTTAACAGAAATTCATACTCATCTTCCTCACTTTTTTTTCTTAATTCTTCTTCCTTCCTTACAACAAAACCTTCTGGTTGCTTCCAGGAGTGAAAAAACATAGACCTGGATAAACCCCACTGGTGCATGACCTTTTCTCAGATGTGAAGGTAGGCAGGTGACACCGCAATGAGCAAATGAAGAAACTCTGCCTGCATCAGTAACCACTTAGGGGAAGATCATTCCTTTGTCCTTGTTATTTAGCCAGGCATTTACTGTAGGGATTTTGAAGGACCTAGTATTAGAGCTTGTCAGAAAGCGGATGGCCACACACACACACACACACACACACACACACACACACACACACACACACACACACATCTAGAGAGCAAATAGTTTGAAGTCAAAGGGCAGAACTCAGTGCGTTTATCCCATGCATGTTGTTAATTTAAGATGTGTTTTCCATTTCCAAAGGTCAGGGAATATCAATTTGATAGCTCATTCTTGTTATACCTAATATTTTCTTTACTCTACATAGAAACACGTCTAAGAGCCCAACGGGGGCAAAGGAAAGCCATGTAAATTGCCTGATCTTTGTTTAGTGTGAAAGTTAAACTTAGTACCTCTGCTCATCCAACTTCAGAGGGAAATTAAACTGCACAGAAGTTTTGCATTGCTCAGCGGCTCCTATAGCCTTATTATTAGACATCAGAAGTGATGTATAAGAGGGTTGAGAGCAGAGATCCACCTAACTCCGGTAACACAAGCTCCTGAGATTTATCCCTGGTAATGTCTTAACAGCTGGCTCGTCTGGGCTCGAATACTGAATTATGAACATGGTTTTGCCTTTGAACTCTGTGGCATTTTCATAAGATGACTTCAGCACAGTAGAAGTCTTTACACCACAAACAATGGCAGACACTTCACATCAAGTTTTGCTTTCCTTTTTGATTTCCTGAGGACACAATTGCTAACAATTTGCCAGAACACCATTAGCGACCATCATCAAGAAACTTAATGAATATTTTAAGTCATAATAAACATATGTGATTGATGATTCAGATTGAATAGCAACAGTATAGCATACCAAACTGTTCATGGCTAATTCTCTTCAAACAATGTTATTTCATTCTGATTTATTTTTTTTATCTCATTCCCTTCTATACTAATTTATATTTGGAAAATATTCCTAAGTTACCTCATACTAAGTCACTTTAAAGACCCAGTTTACTAATAATCTATTGTATAACTATAAAAACAATTGTTACCCAGGTCTCTTTGGGTACCAAATAGTTTCTAGATCTTATATTTTACAAGGAACATGTCACTGCTTTTCCATAAGTGGTGTAAATCACCTTTCTACACATATAGTTGTGACAATTCTGAGTCAGTTACCTATATTTTTATATTTGATAAATATTGTTACATTTCCACTCTCTTGGGATGTTATTTCTAATACAAACATTAAGATTAAAAATAAATGAAGTCATATTTAAATCTCAGTGATAATTATGAACCTTCCACTTTCACTTCAACACTATGGTGCAAAGGTTCTAGACATTCCATAATTAAAGAAGGTGGTTGTTCTGTAACTTCATGCATCCAGTTGAGTGTTTGACAGTCTCTGCCTCCACATTCATTAGACCATTTTTTTTGTAACACCTTCCTGTGGGTTTCTCAATTTGTTGTTCTAAAACAGCTGCACACAGATATGATCCAATCTTATATAAACTATGTATTTTCCAACATACATATATTTATAGTGGTTTCTGTTAGGCCCAGATATTAATAATAATTAAAAGCATACTGTAATGAAACTTACGTGAATGTTCTCTCTGGATATATATTTTTTTTCCAAGAAAAGGTATTTTATTTTTTTTAAAGAGAAATCATACAGTCAATGATTATACAGCCATTTCTCTTTCTATCCACTTAAGAAACTGCAAAACACCGTGGTGAGAGCAATGCCTAAACGAGAGCACCGGACATTAACTAGGGTGCAAATAAAATTTGATAGTGGCATTTTATTGAATACAAAGCAAGATTCAATCTCTGCCTTTGTTGCACACTCCTGAAACAGGGCCCGAGGAAGGGAAGAGAGCAGGGTTTTCCTTGTCTGGGAAAGTAAATGCTCCTTCTTCCTTTCACACCGAGGGGAGGGGACATTAGCCCATGTTCTGTCGGTTGCCATAACCCCTCGGATGGGTGTCCTTCCAGTCATCCCACTCCTGCATCCTGTGGCGGGCATTCTCATCTTCATCTTCCTTTTGCTCCAGGTCCGGCTCTTCCTGCTCAGATATAGCGAGAGTCTCAGGTGGTGGTGCCTTCTTTTCTGCTTCCTGAACAGACGGTGAGACCTCACTTTTCTGGTGCTGCTCGTACCAGTCATTCACCGTCATAGTTGCCAGACTTGGGTACCCAGCTCCAAAGACTTGTGCCTGGGCAACACTTCGAGTGAGGACGAAGGGTTTTAGTGTAGGCTTCTCCTCAGGAGACATGCGAGATGCTGATGCCTCATCTAAGGAGTCTCTTTCCTTCAGGATCTCCATCTCCTGGTCGATGCTCTCGATCTCATCCAAGCTGATGCTAATCCACCTACGAAGTTGAAGGAGGTAATACTCCCTGACACGCTCATCATCAGCCTGACCGCTCTCCACTGCCGATTTCAGAGAAGACAGCCTCTGCTCCACCGCCTTCTTTTGCTTGTACCTCTGGATTTTGGACTGCCTCTGGGATGCCATAGCAACGAGGTTGTGCTCCAGGGTGTTCGAAGTGGCAGAGGCGGGGTCTCCTTCCGGTGAGCTGCTCTGGGCCCAGGGCAGCTGAAACTCGGCCACATGGTAGTTGTGGCTCTGGATTAGGAAGTTCATGAAGTGCTCTCGGGCAATCTGCAGGAGGTCGAGGCGTTTGCTGTGACCCACCAGCTTCAGCGTCAGCGCGCCCTTCAAGGCCGGGAGCATCAGGTACTTGAGGTCAGCGGAAGCAATCTCTTCCCAATCTTCATTCCTGCTGAACAAATCGAGCTGCATTAACATGTCCGCGGCCTTCTCCAGGAGGCTCAAGGCCTTAATCACCTTCTCCTGGATTGGCTTGGAGCCTGTGGGCTGGGTCGCAGCTTCCACCTCCTCCAGAAGTTCTATGCTGGTTTCCAACAGCTCCCGGAGCTTTGGCTTCTGCAGCTCCTCGGCAAAGGACGCCATCTTGCCAGAGGGAGGAACCCGGAAGTCTCTGGCTTATTGAGACAGGGTCTCACTCTGCAGCGCGCAGGGGCTGGCCTGGAACTTTCTATGCAGCCAGGATGGGCCTGGAGCTGGCAATCCTCCTGCCCCAGCCTCTGGAGGACTGAGATTGCAGGTGGTGCCACTATGCCCGACTGCTTCTCTGTATCTTATTGTACTATATTCCTCCCTCCCTCCCCCCCTTGTGATGGTGTGGTGTGACACACTGCCTAAGTGAAAAGATGAAATGAGAGGGAAGATGTAGGCATGGTAACCATTGCTAGGCTACCAGAGAAGGGCCACTTGAACACAAGCACTCTGATTAATGCCCTCAGCTGATCTACTAACTGAAATGGCTACGAGTAACTGATGCACCAGGAGCCAGTACAGCATAAATGCATTGGCAATGAGTGAATCCTGTCTACGACAGGATGGTACAGGATGGCAAAAGACTTCACGATGCTTCTCGGTTTGGTAGGTATGCAGTTGGAAGCATGGATTCTTTATAGAATTTGTCATTTGATATTTTTTGGCTATCACTGATGGTAACTGAAACCACAGAGTACGTGTGTGAGGGTATTATAAGTTAAAATTTAATAAAAGATACGTTGTTATCTCTACAATGTACCAGCACATCTTTCTTTAAATCTCTTATCATTTGAATTTTTTTAAATTTTATTATTATGATGATTCTTTAATATTTTTTACAGTCCAGTTGTTATTCCCGTTCTGGTCTGCCCTCCGACTGTTCCTCATCTCATTCCCCCTTAACGCTATGGTTTTGAGGACATTTTTTTTTTTAAGATTTATTTTTATTTTATGTGTATGTATGATTATGCATGTATGGGTAACAAGGTGTGCAGTGCCCAAGGAAGCCAGAAGAGGGCGATGGGTCCCCTGGAACTGAAACTACAATTTGGGTGCTGGGAAATGAACCCAGGTTTTCTGTAAATCAGTTTAACCTTTGAGGCATTTCTTTAGCCCAAATTTGAATTTCTTGACTGGGTGTCTGTGTAGTTTAATAATATATGTGACCTTCAACATAGCAAATTATTGTATTTTTCAAGATAATTAATTTGGAGAACTTTTAGATGCAGTTCCTTCTTTCCTGGTATAAACAGACATAACTGCACCCTCTCATTTTGAGAGTAATTTATAACACACAATATATAGACTCATATGATATGTCTGGCTGCAGTTTCCATTTTAGCTCCTATTGCATTACAATCCTGATTGAGTTGAAGATTCAAAATAAAGGGCATAATGATTGAATAGATAAATACATTAAGCATTAATTGTAAAACTTAATATAACCTCTCAAGTTCTTAAATTTGAATTTAGAATTTGGAAACTTGGAGCTGTGTCATGTAAAGTTATTTTTATCTTACAGTGTGGAGTTTTTTGTTCATTACCCAATGTTTAGTTGAACTTAAGTAATGTCAAATAAGTTGACTTTGTTGTTTATAAAAATTAAAGTGAAATAAACCACGGGATTAACTATTACTGTATAAAAATGTCTGTTTATTACAGGGGGAAGAATTAAAAATTGATCAGTTCTGGTAGATAAATTATATTTGACTACATAAAGAAGACCTTATTTTCTTTGAGTTTTAATTTTTACTTCTATTTTTTTTCTTTACAAATGTTTCTTACCTCATTTTGCCCCCCCCCGCCAGCCCCATTCTTGTTTGGGATTTCCAAAATTATGTGATGATCCTTATTTCTCTATTATTGTTAAAAATATTATGATTTTTAAAATGCAAAATTTAAGGCCAGCGTGCATTTAAAAAGCTCACTTATTAATGGGTCTCATGGAAGAACAATTTAATAAAAGCCCATCTGTCATATCTATGTCCTTTCCACTTCAACTGATCTATTTCCCTGAAGAAAAATCTGCTAGCCATTTGCCAGTAGGAGCGGAGAACCACAGTTGAACTGAAATGTGAGGTCAGCCAACTCTCTGCAAGCTTCAGGTGTGAAAAGTGTCTATGGCCTTTGTGTCTGAAGCGCTTAGTGTCACAGATTTTTCATTCAAACTTCCCAGAAAAGTCGTCCATCTTCCACCAGCCTGTGATGTTTGAGAAAGAGCAGATCTGTGGTCTAATTGCATACAAACAGCTCCCAGTACTGCCTCTCAGTCTTCAACAGTGTGTTTCCACCACCCTGTGATGTGAGAAAAGTCCTCTTGTCTGTAGTGCTGACAAAACCTATACAATCGATTTGGACTAATTTTGATGCCTTGAGTCAAACTGTTGTCAGGTGGAAAAAAAATATGACTGGAATTGCTTCCCAAACAGCTACACACAGAATGATTGCTAACAAGAATTCAATCAGAAAGGACAAGGTGCATCCTGCCTTCAGCCTTATTCTCTTTCTCCTTCCCTCCCTCCCTCTTTGGCAGAGCCAAACCCAGAGTTACTTGGCAAACCAGAAATGTATCTTTGTATCTCTAGTCTCTATATCACAACCTCCAAATCCTATCATGGCAACAGCGGAGACCAATGAGACAAGAAGCAGTCAATATGTGTATATATCCTACAAATACTTCATTTGTAGTTGAGGAAAATTTACATACAGTAGATCTTCATGTGTTGAGCTCAATGAATTTTGACAACTATCGCAGAATACAGTCATGTAGGCCACATTTCAAACAAGATTCATTAGGAATGTCACCCAAGAAAACTAATTTCTGTATTTTAACCACTCTCAGTTTGTATAGGCAACTGCTATTTTGATTTGCATCAGAGGTAAGTTTTTCAAGCTCCTGAACCTTGCATAAATGGAATAAGTGTAATATTTGTGTGCTTTCTACTTTTGATCACCCTTTTTCTTCAATATAGGAAAACTAGTATAATTTTTATGGAAATTAATATTACTATTGTTTTTATTGGCAGTAATATATTGGATAGTTACTTAATAAACTCATTGAACCCATTATGGGATATGTCTATTCATAACTATTTGGTCTATAAGACACATTTTATAGGAGAATTAACTGTATTTAGACTGCTGGGAAATATAAATAAATATTTAGTTAGGTACATGGGCACATTCTTGTGATTTCAGCCCTTGGAAGGTGAAAGAGGGAAGATCAGGAGTTCAAGGCCAGACAAGAATAAGTGGGGTCCTCTCCAAAGAACAAATGATTTTACAAAATGACTTACCTTATGGTATCTGATTGTTTAATATTTTAAATGCCGGCAATCCTAACAACCCAGCACATAAAAATAGGTTACACTTATTTTGCTATCTCCAAATTCACAACAGCTTCCCACCTGTGGAACATTTTAAGACATAGAATTGGAGAGCAAGCAGCAGATACAAAGGGGAGGTAGGTAGACGAAACTATTTATTGTGTACTTTGGGTAAAGGAATTAGATGGCTGGGTACTGGCTGAGCTCTCTGAAAATACAAGGGAGTCTTCCTATCCTGAGTCACATCAGAACGATTACTTAAGTGAACTGAAACTGTTAATTGTGAGACTACTGATGAAAAATGAGATCAGAATAATTTGAGAAAATGCATCCAAACATTCAACTTTCTTAAAATGTGTTCAGATCTAGGGTGAATGAAATTACTGTCATGACTTTGCTGATCCTAGCTTGTACTAGCCGCTAAATGTCTACATTGTGGATTGTAATACATGTTTATACCAATACATTGTTATGTTGAAAGGTTTTTACTGTTGAAATAATCAGAGGATTGCTTTCCCTGTGGTGGATAGTGATTTGTCTCTCACTAATTTATACAATGACAAAAACTTGAGAAAACACTAAGGAGGACCCTTCTACATTCCCTCACTCAATTCAGATTTTTAGATCTGTCATAAATGCAGCCTGAAAATCTCAGCAGTGAGGATATTTTATATACAGAGCTATTTGAAGCCAGCAGTGACTATCGTCTGTCAACACAGGAAAGCAACACTCATTTGACTTTTAGTTTGGTCTCCAGAGACTCAGTTCTACAGAGATCACTTGAACGCAAGCTCACAGCTCAAGTGGATAGATTTGTGTGCAAATGCAGAACAAGATGGTACAATGGGGTCTTATAGTCCACATGGGCCTTCTGAGGCCTGAACTTACAAGTAATTTGTTCCCAACAAGACCTCTGAGATCAGCTAAAATGGAAGAGTGACCCCTCTGTAGGAGAGAGTCACCGGTGTCTCATTTTGTCAACAGGAAAAAATTGCAGAGTTACTCAAGACCACAAAAGCTCCAGGAAGGACCGTTTCCCTGAATATATCTGGATACAATGTATGTTAACACAATACCACATTTAAACCAATAAGCTATAATGTTTTCTATTATACATATGTATACATGTACACAATTCATAATGTAAAAACTAATATTCTAGCAAGCACATTTTTTTTTAATTTGAGATTTCTAGCCATAACTTTCTCCATTTGGACTTATAATTTTATCAGTTCACAGTTCAGTGCTAGGTTCCATTAATAAGTAGATGAATTGATTAATTCTGCTAACCCAGAAAAGCAATGGAAACATGGCTTCACTTAAGATACCTTTCAATAAGACAAACCACACCCATGTTATCAGCTCATGTCTCCATTTCTAAAAGATTTGTAGATTTGTTTCTGGTTCTAGGGAATCAGCAGCTCCTCCTCTTCTTTCTCATTCTTCTTCTTCTCATTGTTCTTGTTACTCTTGTTGTTCTTGTTCTTTTCTTGTTCTTCTCTTCCTACTCCCTGCTCCTCTCCCTCCTCCTCCTTTTTCTGGCACAGTCCCACTATGTAGTCCTGGCTGGACTAAAACTCTCTATGTAGACCAGGCTGGATTCTAAATAATTGAGATTTGCATGGATTTGCTTTCCAAGATCTAGGATTAAACTCATTGGCCATCAAGTCTAGCCAGAAGTCATGACTTTATAGATAACATATAATTCTAAATTACATAAGATGTAATTTAAAAACAGATTAATGATTTGGTGTGAACTCATGCACGAATTGACAATTATGGTAAGTTTTATTGGTTTAATAGGTACATGCAGTTTTTTATAAATATTTTTCTCTCATACAACATATCCTAACTACAGCTTCCCCTTCCTCCCTCTCCCCCAACCCCCCTACCTCCCTTTCCTACATTCACTCCTTTCCCCATGTCCTCCTATGAATATTAAATGATCACAGCACAAAAGATGCAATAATACCAGGCACAGACCCTCACATCAAAGTTGGGCAAGGCAACCCAGTAGAAAGAAAAGGCATCCTAATGCAGGCAAAAGAGTCAAAGACCCTCTTACTCCCACTACCTGGAGTCCTACAAAAACATTAAGTTAACAACTATAACATATATGCAGAGGACTTTAAGAAAATTAAGGTTGAATGGTAATTTACGTATATGAAAGAGACACACTGTTTTATGACACTTGTATATACATGAGTGTAAATATTTAACAAGGATCATTCAAATATACATTAGGAAAGTATTCTCTTCAGGAACTGCCAGGAAATATATTGTTGTTGGGGATTGGTTCTAATGCTTTTTCTAAATTCAGCTTCCAAAACCACATAAGAATCTGTGAGTCAAGATGCTGAGGGTCCCTGTCCCCAATTGGTTTTCCGTCGATCAATAAGTAGCCAATGGCCAATGGCTGGGCAGGGTGAAATATTCCCAGGAAGGAGACACAGAGGAGAGAAGGAACACCATGATATGGAAGCAGGGAGATTAGACTTAAGAGTTATAGGAGAGAATTCATCTAGCAATGTAGGTGCAAAGGGAAAGCAGCCCCATGGGAGGGCTGCCCAGAAGGAAACAGGGCAGCAAAGATAAAATTAGATTTAGAAAGTGTCAACTCAGGAATACCAGAGGGGAGTGTGTGCTAGAGGAGGGGAGATTTGGAAGTACCCAGACACTGGGCAAGTTAAGGCAGATTAAATATAAAGGTAGCATGTGCATCTCTCTTCATTTGTGAATTCAGAGCTCTTGGGGGGCAGGGGGAAGAGGATGCAGAGTCACATGCATCCACTAGGAACATGGAGTGGTTATGAACAATTCACTGCTACATATGCTAAGATCAAACTTAATAATCTCGCAAACCCTATATAATGAATATATAGCAAATCCAAATTATGACAGAAAGAAAATGAAAACACCAATCAAGGAGTATACATGGACTGGTCTGTGGCCTCAGGCACATGTGTAGCAGAGGACTGCCTTGTCTGGCCTCAGTGAGAGAAGATGTGCTTAATCCTGTTGAAACTTGCTGCCCCAGGGAAGAGGGTTGCTGGTGGGGTTGAGGTGGGGGGTGGGTGGGTAGGGGGAGCACTATCTCAGAGGTGAGTTGGGGATGGGGTAATGAGGTAGAGAACTTGGGGAGGGAGGATCAGGAAGAGGTCAACTTTTGGGATGCAAATAAAATAATCTAATAAAAAAAAATACATGCATCAATTGATTGAATCTGCTTGGTCCTTTTCAGCTGATGCCAGACATTGCAGGTTATGACGTGTTGGTAGAAAAATAACTTCAGGGCACTGACTTTATTCTCTTCTCTTTACATAAATTCTGATTTTTATCAAAAAGATATTTTGTCCTCTGGACTTGATTTTGGTTGGTGTATAAACAAGATACTCTGTTCACAGTGATGGAATGTCCCGGAAAGGTTTTAGTCTATAGGAAAACTATGGAAAGATTGACATTTTAGAATGATTTTGTTTTTCATGTGATTTAGGGGACACATATTGTAGGAAGTGGTCTTCAGGCAAAGTGACAAGCCCAAATATTGATATAATACTAGTAATGAAAAGTACTTGAATCAAACAAGGGAAAGAGTGTGAAGAAAGTGGGGTTAATTATGAGTTTGTAAATTGATGTGCTTGCAAAATTGGGTTACTGACTAGATATAGGAAGTGAGAAAAGATTAGAATTCTAAGATAGCATTGGATTCTGAGATGTGCACATGCACATTTAAAATGTATTTTTGGTGGTCTCTAAGAGTTGGAAATACCAAAATTGGAATTCTTCCTTGGATGCAACTAAGCAGCTATAAACTGAAAACCTGTTTGGCCTAAAGGATTTGGGGCTCACTAACAGTTTCAGTTCTGGCCATAATTTATATCCTCCTGAGAGAATAGAGAGAATACAGTAACTAGAGTCAATGACTCCAGGCAAATTACAAGTAATGCTGATATTTAAAGAGTATCTAGAAAATACAAGTAACCATGCCTGAGGAAAAGCACTGGCAGCACACCACAGAAAGCCCTTGGTGTAGAAGAATGTTAATCCAGCAACATGGCTTCTCTGACAAGGGATCACATACAAGGATGTGATCCAGCCAGAATGCAGACAGGCTGGAATACAAATGCTCCCTTAGTACACACTTTTAATCCCAAAGAATGTAGATAAGGTTAGTTTGTAAAAGAAAGCAGCCATGTTTGAAAGTGATGCCGAATTGAGGGCAAGACAAAGTGATGAATCAGAGAAAGATTTAATTGAATGGGTCAGGGATAGAAAATTCCCAACTGACAGAACAGCATAGGAAGGAAAGGTGATTGAAGAGAGTAGCACGCACACATAGAAAGGCAGAGAGAGAGAGAGAGAGAGAGAGAGAGAGAGAGAGAGAGAGAGAGAGAGAGAGAGAGAAGCAGTCTTACCAGGACAGTAGGATAGTTTTAAAGAGGAAGAACAAGCCATTGAATGAAAAGAAGCCAGAAGTTTCGATCAATTCAGTCGAGTTAAAGTCTAAGCAAAGCAATTCAGTCAGAAGCCGAGAGAAGCTGAATTAAATCAGTCAGCTTGAAGAGCATGTTTGGGCCAGAAAAGCTGAGTTAAACCAGAAACTTTGAGTTCAGAAAGAAGTAGAAAAGGATGAGCTGTAAACCTCTGAGATGATAATTCAATCTGGAGAATGAAAGTGAACTTTGATACCTAGGTGAGGTTTTTAAGAGAGAACCCATATAATACTGTTCAGCGCTCAAGACAGACTAATAAATCAATCATCTGCACATGAAGAAATTAGGAGACTAGTCCATTCATTCAGTTATCTCCATTAATGAGCTGACATTTTGACTTTCCACTAAAAATTTAGATATGATTCTGGGGAAAGGTGTGGATTAAGATATGCAGAACAAGTGTAGTTTCTGTCTCCAAGGCCTTTATAATCTAGAGGGAAAGGTAATGAGTAGTAAGATATCTGGGCAGAATTATTGGTTTTATTCACAAAACATACTATGAAATATATTTTCATGAAGAAAAAGCACTGGATACGAGTCCCAGTAAATGGGGAGGTTCAGTACAGTAAAGAGTTAGAGAAAGGGTTTTCTTTGTTTGTTGAGGGAAGTAACTCTAGTCCGGGAGTTGAAGCACAAGAAAGGGACAGTTGTGTTTAAATTGAGTAGCTGCATTCTGGAGAGAAATAAAAATTAATGCAAATTCACTATTGGTTAGTATGATGATCATAACAGCTAGAAACACGGAAGGCAGGGAAAACACATGATAGGAAGGGATAGGTGGGTTCCAACGTGTAAGGATTTGGATGCTAGATTAAAAAAAAACATAAGCTCTAAGTGTGAGAGGACCAGGGAGAAAACCATTATGATATAACCTTTTAATCATAATAACCTGCGATAATATAGGCTTACCAAAAGGCATGTCTGGATTCTGACTAAAAAGTAGTGCCATGACTCAGTGAGAACCCAATGCCTAGATTAAGTGTCAAATGTAGAATGGACAAACTTTAAATCAATATTGAAACTGGGCTCAAAATTTGGATAAATGTGGACTGAGGGCTAGCCTCAGTCAAAACAGTTGGACAGGTCTGTCAAAGCACGTGTTCAAGTGCCCAGTCTGTGAGCTTGCATAAGCAAGCAAGTGCATTGCTTCTCTGGAAGAGGGAGCAGGGCAGCACAATGGAGACCAGAGAAGGCCAGCGATGGAGAAACAGGCTCTACGTAGGAAACTACTGCTCAAAATAAATACCAGAGTCAGCTTTGTTTGACATTAAACATCGGTAATGTAAATCACGGTTTGAGAAATCTGTTTAATTCCATAGATGCTCACAGTTTCTTGTTTGTTTTGTACTTAGCCCCTACTTTTGTCCCCTTCAGAATATTTCACAAATCCCTACATTTGAGAATTATCCCTAACCAATTGCTTTCCCCCTTCACTCTTGGGGGGTGCATCTGTGAGACAAGGCTGACAAAAGCCCCGCCTAATTAATATTGGACTGGTAAGATAGATAGCTCAGGCAGTGAAGTGCAAGCATGCGACTCTTAAGCACGAGAGTTTAATCTGCAGGCATCACATGGAACACTGTGTGTGATGGTGATATCTGTGCTGAGCAGTCAGAGACAGGTCAATCCCTGGGCCTCACTGACCAGCCAGCCCAAGCAAGAAGCCCAGAGCTTTTCACCCTCAGAAAGAGCAAGAAAGATTTTAGGACATTTAATAGCTATCCACAAGCATTCAGTATAGAGAGCTAGAACATCTGGAGACCATCAGTCTTTAAAGAGACACCTGAGTCCAACTCTGTCTTGTTTCAACCCATTTCAGGATAGGGCATGGTTCCAGGCACTAAGAATTAAATGATCATCTGTACATGATAGAGTTCTCAAATTATGTATCATCTTCCCTTTTAAACTTTAGCTTTGCAATAGCTCTTATTAACTATATCTTAAGCGCATATTCATCGTACCTGGATCTAGCATCTCCCATAAAGTTACTTTCGTCTCTATAGATAGAGCAGTAACACTGATATTTAACTGATTTTGAGAGCAACTCCTTTAAACATTTTTCATTTATTTTCATTTTATGCGTATGAATGTTTTACGTGCATACATACATGTGCGTGCCTGGTGCCTACGGAGGTCAGAAAAGGACATAAAATCCCTGAAGGTGGAGTTACAGGAGTTGTGGGTAACCATGTGGGTGCTGGTAACTGAACCTAGACACCCTGGGGGTACAGACAGTCCTCTTTACCACAATTAGAGTGGCCCTTGATGTGTCCCTCACACTAGCCACTCACTGTGGGGATTAGAATGTGAATGGATCCCACAGACTAATATATCTGAATGTTGGTCCAGTTAGTGGAACTCTTTGACAAGGATTAGGAAGTATAGCCTTGATGGGCGAGGGAGCATTGGGGTTTGGACTTTGAGGTTTCAAAACTACATGCGATTTCCAGTTAGTCCTTTCTACCCTGTGATTGTGTGACAAGAGGTGAGCTCTTAGCTACTTTAGCGACTGCTTCAGTGTCAGGTCAACTTATCTGCTGGCATGGTCTCCACCATGACGGTCACACACATCAACACTCTGAAATGTAAATCCCCCCAAAGAAGTTTTCTGTAAGCTGACTTGGTCATGCTTTTATTGCAACAATAGAGTAGTAAATAAGATCGTCACACAAGCAGTGAACTCTGTTCTAGATGCTTCGTCGGTTGTCCCTTCTTGCTATTGCAACAACCATAATGAGCTACCAGGCCCACCAATTTTAATGGGCATGAAGGGCATAAAGAAATGTGCCCTCTTTGTTTCTTTGCTTGTTTCTTTGTTTGTTTCTTTGTTTGCTTCTCTCTCTCTCTCTCTCTCTCTCTCTCTCTCTCTCTCTCTCTCTCTCTCTCTTTCTTTCTTTTACTATGTTTAATCTTTTTTTCACAGCCCAGACATCCCCTTCCTTTTCTGCCCTCCAACAGTTCCTCATCCCGTTCATATTCCCCAGTCACTAAGAGGATGTCACTATCCTCCACAACCCCACCTGCCCACCCCATCAGCCTCCCCACTCCTATAGGTCTCAAGTCTCTTAAGGGTTAGGTGAATCTGTCACTGAGGCCAGACCAGGTCATCCTCTGCTGTATATGTGTAGGGGGCCTTGGACCAGCTACTGTATGCTGCCTGGTTAATGACTCAGTGTCTGAGAAAACTCAGGGGTCTGGGTTAGTTGAGACTGCTGGTCTTTTTATGGGGTCACCCTCCTCCTCAACTTCTTAGAACTTTTCCCTAATTCAACCACAGGGATCCCTGGCTTCTGTCCATTGGCTGGGTGTAAGTATTTGCTTCTGTCTCAGGCAGATGCTTGGTGGGCTTCTTGGAGGGCAGTCTTGCTTGGCTCCTGTCTATAAGCACACCATAGCATCATTAATAATGTCAGGCCTTGGAGCCTCCTCTTGAGACGGGTCCCAATTTGAGTTGGTCACTGGACCGCCTTTCTCTCAGGCTCTTCTCCACTTTGACCATTTTGTCCTTTTAGGCCGGAACAATTCTGGATCAGAGTTTTTGATGGTGAGATGGCAACCCCATCCCTCTACTAGATGCCTTGTCTTTCTTCTGGAGGTGGATTCTACAAGTTCTCTCTTCTCACTGTTGGGCATTTTATTTATGGTCCGTCCCTTTGAGTACTCAGAGTCTTTTACCTCCCAGTCTCTGGTACATTCTAGAGAGTCCCTTCATCTCCCATCTCCCGAAGTTGCAATTCATTCTGTTGGCCCTTGGGGCTTCGCTCCTGTTTCCCAGCAACCTCCAGTACCTGATCCTGTTCTAAGGTCCACTGTTGCTTCACTTTGAACACAATTACCTTGCAGCTTTTGTTTGGGCTCTTATTTTCAATTCTGTGGGTAAGAGGTCAATAACCTGGAAACACCCCCTTTTGCCATTTTGCTCTCTGACTCTGAGGGAGAGAAAGGGTTGTTGCGGCAATTCTCTCCAAGATTCAACCTGCGCTTCAGGGAAGCTTCTTAAGTACTACAATGTCATAAGTAAAAGTCAAGTTATTCAGGTCTTTAAAGCAACTCACTACCACTCGGGAAGTTAACAACTCAGAAACCTCCAGAAGTCTGAAACTTATCAGGTTCACTAGATCTCTTCCTCCTTGTCCTAGTTAGGGTTTCTATTGCTGTGAAGAAACACCATGACCACCATGGCAACTCTTATAAAGGAGAACATTTAATTAGGGCTGGCGTATAGTTTAAGAGACTTAGTCCATGATCCTCATGGTGGGAAACAAAGAGGCATGCAGGAAGACACCGTGCTGTAGATGGAGCTGAGAATTCTACATCTTCATCTGCAGGAGGAAAATGGGACTGTGTACCGTACTGGGGTTAGTTTGAGCATATGACATCTCGAAGCCTGCCTCCATAGTGACACATTTCCTCCAACATGATGATAGTAATTTCAACAAAGCCCCATTTTATAATAGTGCCACTCCCTACATACCAAGCATGCGAACACATGAGTCTATGAGGGCCATACCTATTCAAACCACTACACTCCTCAACCTTTTTAAACAGAAAGGACTGCTGAGAGACAACACTCCAGATCAACAGAGCTGCCTGGAAGAGACATGGTCCAGCCTGCTGAGCCATCTGCAGGTTGTACACAGAGCAGCTCCACCCAGTCTGGCATTCACTCTGGTGATGCAACTGTCTTCCTATCATTTCTGTTTCTATAAACTCGCCTATATTCCTATACGCAACCCCCCTAGAAAACTTGTTTGGCCACTACATTAGACATTGGTGGTATATATATTCTGATCTGTTGTAGCTTCCTTGTCTGGGGTGAATACATGTTCATTCACATTTTTCTGGGAACAGTTTCACTCAAACATGAATGCTTTCTTTCTCATCTCTGTGGGTTCACTATCTCTGTGGGTTGTATAGTATCTAAAATAATAAAGTCCTTAGAAATATTTTTTTTTTGATGAGTGAGTTCTGAATTCCTTTATTGACTGAAAGATTACCTGAGAATATCAGGCAAGTTGTGTAGACAAAACCAGGGTAGATAATCACCTTCCTCTTTTTTTTTTTGGGAACAAAAGGTTCTGTGTACATGGGAAATCTACATATATTTACATAGACACAAACACACATTATCTATGAGATATGCCATGTCATGGTGGTATATTTAAATGGAAGAGTTCTAAACAAATTTTGAATACCAAGTGGCACTAAGAAGTGTCTGTTTTTCTTTCATAAAGAAAATACTAAGCTTGAGAGTGTTATAACTATGATATTTCAGATGGCCTTTCCTCCTCTGCGTTTTTCCTCTCCTCCCCTAACAAAACCAAAACCAAAATTCAGACCACACTTGTTCTGGTTTAGCTGAAAATGTATCTCTCACCTTTCACACACGTTTCATAAAACATAATGTCCAATTGCAAAAGAAGAAATGTATCATACTGGAATTGCCCTAGATATCTTTAATAACAACATCTTTGCGGCCATAAAATGTACAAAGATGCCCTAGTATTTCTGCAACCCTTCTTTCTAAATGATGTAACATTCTGAAGACTCCTTCAACTTCATGCATTGCTTGTAGCGTTGCTCTGCCTTTCTATAGCAGTCTCAGCTTGGTCACCTGACTGTCCACCAAATTATAAAGCAAAATAAAAAGTACCATCAAATAGTTTAATAGGATTATAGGAAAATGTAGTTTAGTTTAACAAATGGTGCAGAAAATAATGTGACAGCAGAAATATCTGATTGCTAGTAAGATATTAGTTGTACTAGAATCCCTGTCCCCACACTTAAGAAAATAAAAGCACAAACAAAGCCTCCACATATAATCAAGCTAGAAAGGAATGGGCACAGGAAGAATTCCATGTTTCTTTTTAAAAAATAATACAATAGCAGCATGTTATAAAACATTCATGCCTAAATTTCTAACGTGACAGTTTCCAGGATATGTCAGGGCAAGAGTGCCTCTTCTTCAAATGTTGTTAGTAAACCCATATTAAGGTCCACATTATCCTAAAGAATAGGCAGCTCATGTGAGGAAATAATATAAGAAAGATCAGGGTCTTCACTAACAAAGCAATCTCTGTTTGTTTATGAATGTATGTGCTTGTATATAAATAAATCTGCAAACTTTCTCACTCAGAATCTTCATCAAATGAATCCTTTCCGTACGTTATTTTAAGGTTTATCATGCAGAGATAAAATATGGTGGTTTTTTTGTTTGTTTTTTTTTTTTCGTGTACACCTAACTGAATTCTCTGAACACATATCTGGAAGCATCCTCTCAAGGCAGTACAAGCAGATGAACTGCTGATGTGAAGTTGAAGAATATGCATCTGAAAGGATCAGTCTGTAATTCTTTCACCTACGGAGTCAAACAGGCAAGTCAGTAGTGGGTCATTCCTGCAAATTAAATCTCTTCAAGGCAAGACAAAATACAGGAAGGACAGAATAGTAAGGACTTGGCCCCTCGGAGCCTCCTGGTTGGCCCAGAGAAACAGAGATTGTCCTTCAAGAATCAAGGCAAACAAAATGGCATTATGTCCACGGGTTATCATTATCATCTTTAAGAAAAGAAATCGGATCGATCTCTCCCTACCACAATGATGCTGCAGGGCATGGCTCTCACTGCTGGGGAGTGATTGACCATAGGGTATCATTAAAGATGGTTGGTAGAAAGAGTGGGAAGTGCAGGGATGGGCAAGTGTGGGAGGGTGGGGGTGGAAAGGCCAGCTCAGAGGCAGTCAAGGTTGAAGCTCTTTCCTGGTCTCTTTCTCCCTCCTGGACTCCAGTGACCTTTCACTCAGGAGCCAGCTGGAGCCAGGAGAGGTTTAATTGAATGGATTCCTCAGATATGTTGGGAGTATGGGTGATGAAGAAGGAGGAGGGAAGGAAGGCTGGGATACTGTGGTGAAAAAAGGAGAGGGGGAGGGGAACTTTCCATGCCCTTCAAAGGCTAATTGCCTGGCTCTGCCTCTGCCCTTACAGGAGTTTGGCTAGCGCAGAGCTGTGCTGTCTGGTCTGGCCCAAGCTTTGCAGCTCCCTCCCTGGACCCCAGCTTCAGAAATGCAGCCCAAGCGGCGGCTCCCAGGCGACCTCCATTCCAATCAATAGCTAGCTGGCCAAAGTGGCTGCGAGCTCCGCTCTGCCCCTCGCAGGCAGAGCTACGTTCACAGGCTCTATCTACTTACTCTCCTTTCCAAAACCCTCATTAATCTCAACCTAGCAGAAAACAAAACAACAAAGACCAGGGCAATACAGGACTGACCGGAAGCACTGATGGCTGTTTGTAGGAACATGCGCTCTGTGCATTTCAGCCTTCTTAGATTAAGAGAAATAAATTAAAAAAAAAAAAGCCGCATAGAGAAACAAAACTTCTGTGTCTGGGCACTTTCTATCTTTTTTTCCTCTTTCTTTCTTTCTTTCTTTCTTTCTTTCTTTCTTTCTTTCTTTCTTTCTTTCTTTCTTTCTTTCTTTCTTTCTTTCTGTTGTTTGCTTTAAAATTATGAATCTCAAGGAAAAACCAGATTAAGAGTTAACATTTCACCTCCTTACCTCTAGTTCCCCAAACCCTCTATTTACTGAACTTGTGTGTGTATGAGGGGTGGGAGGCATAAGTAAAAAGGAGTCAGCGAATGTCAGCTGAGTTTAATGGGTGACAAGGGAGATGGAAAAAGAAAATTCATCCCTTCTTGTCGTTGAGAGCAATCTAATTAGGCCTGGGCCCCTTGTGAGTGGGTAAGGAAAGGCTAGGAGTTGCTTGTCTGGGCTTTTAAAGTCAGAGGCAGCCTTGGACCAGCCTATGTGCCTGTACACACATACACACACACGCACACACACACACACACACACACACACACACACACACACACGGTTTTTAAAGGATCATGTAAGAAGATCAACTGATAAGTAGCTAATTTTGTGTACTTAGGGAGAAAAGGAGTCAGTGCACTCCCAGTGGAATACCTGTGGTAATAGGATAGAGAAAGGAGGGAGTTCAGATCTTAAAGTATTTCACTATAATGCTGATCACTAAAATTAAAGATTAGTAGTACTTGGCAGGATGCAGCTCTTGGGCAACCTGTCTTGGCATGAGATTGCACATGGATGGGTGTTCGTGGCTATGTGTAGAAGTGCCTGAATATGAACTGAGCCTGTGTGTATATGTGTGAAAGACACATTTATATTGTCATTCATATATCAATAAGTTGTTTTTCCCTTTTCTTTTTTTTTTTTATCAGCAACTCAGTTATTTTGAAAATTTTTACCAGAAACCACTTTTAAACTAATTGGAGTCTGCAGAGAAGAAGCCTCTTTTTTGGTTCAAATGAATTTTCTGAAATGCCGTTTGATTTGGGAAATATGACTGATCTGCCCGATTTCTTGATAAGAAATGAAATGAGCCGTTGTCCTTCAGGATATCATAGACTTGAAATGGGGGATTTTATGGTTAATGCCATCAGATAGAAGTGTCCTACTTTGAAAAGAGAAGTCCATCAGCCTCAGGGGAAGTCTGAAATCTGAATTCATCTCTAAATCTGCTGCAGCAGTTAAAGCTGGCAAGAAGCAATGATAAATTTTATTCCTAAGTCATAATTACAAAATAAATGGCAATGAATAACGAGGCAGTTGATATCCAAAAGTTAATAGTTTTATTCTGTCACATTCGCGTTCCGTTTCCTGTTTCTAATGCCAAGATATGATTTTAAAAAGTTGAAATGGACAAAGAGGTTACATTACCATGTTTGTGTCATAGCACTGAATTAGTAAATGTTTAGCAGTAGGCTTAATATAGCCATTCTTATAAAACATGAGTGTCAACCATGAGGACAGACAAAAGAACAGTAGAGGAATAAAATCCATAAGAGTATACATGAAAAAATACACATAGCCAGAAGCAAAAAAGAATATTTGGGTCACTGACCTCAGGCACAGATGAATGAAATGCTGTGAAGGCTGACTCTAGAAGTGGAAAACCACAGAATGAAGACAGCCATTTCCCAGTGAGGTGTGTGTTTTGAGTGGATGGCAACAAGACAGAAGAACAGCATAGCAATAAATGAACACCATAGAAAGGAAACTCACTCTAAACAAAGTTTATATCTGCTAGCTCAGGAAAACACTTTCCGATATTTCTGCTCCTTTACTCCTGGTCCCGGCATTCACAGACATCATATATAAGGTGTGTATGCATGTTGTTGGATTGCATAATACAGTCAGGTATATTGAGACTTCTGTGACAAATAAAGATCCCCATGAAACTTAGTCAAAATGTAATAGAAAAGAGCTTCGAGAAAGGAAAGATAGAAGATAAGATAAGAACAAGGTATGTTTCAAAGTGTTGCACTTCAATGCAGGGGAACAGAGTCAGGGAGATAAGGGAAGAAAGAAGCAAAGAGAGCCAGTAGGGATGGGGAGAGAAGGATAGGGTGAAAGGGGAGGAATCCATTTGATAAAGCAAGAGCCTTCATGGGGATAATATATTTAACATGTCTTACATTGCCTAAACCCTCGTTTAAAATAAAACAACAAAGACAAAAGACTGCTAACCTAATTTCATTAGCCATCTAGAAATTTGAGCTTAATCTCAGATTTATCAATGACTAAATAGTTGCTAGTATATGTCTACTTATGTACACAAACAATAAACTACAAAATGATTTCAATGTAATTAACAGTAAAAATAAAAGGGAGCATTTTCATATTGAACTTTAGGCATCCTCTACGAGATTGGTACATCAAAGCTCTCTAGCTGCTGTTTTTCCTACAAAAGCTACCTTTTTAAAGAAAAAATTGCAACAATTCTAGTCTTTCTTCAATACACACATTGGAGACTTCTCAGAGTCCTTTGTAGTTCAATTCTATGCAAAAACAAGCAATCTTCTGGTTGGTTTTTTGATTGATATAGGGATGTTTTACAAAATGTTAACACACACCAATTCTTAATAACTCTGCAATAGCTGCACTTTTAAGGCGCCACCCTCCTGGCCAAACTAATAGTCAGTGTATAGTTGCATATTTTAGAGAGTCAGCCACATTTACTTGTTTTAGTATTTTTTTTCCTTGACATGGGTCTCTATGCCAAGGTTGTACCTACAGAAAAATATAGTAAGAAAGAGTGATGTGCAGAAAGAAGGTTTATATGCTGTTTATTATGCTATAGATTAAATAATTTCTAGTGTACAAGAGTTTAAGTTTTAAGAAGCTAACGACTATGATTTCAAATATATTCCAATTCTTTAAGACTAATCAACTTAATGTATGCAAAAATTAATGGGAGTAGATTTATATGATCTAATGAAAATTTAAAATTAAAATAATATTTAGGACTTGTGAGAAAGTAGCCCACTGAATTCTCTACACTTTCATGTTTAGCTCTGAGTAAATACATAGAACATACAGATGACTTATAGAGTAGCATCAATTGCTATGCACCCTGTCCTATACAGTAGCCACTGAATAAAGAGGACTCCAGAAAGAATTACAATCAGATAGACACTGATACTGGAGGACAAACAGGGGATGATATAACTCAGTCTTCGATTGCACTCTCAAGAAATCATGTTGAATTTCACAATAGGTAAGCATCCTGACCCTTCCTTCTGACTATGATGAAAGCAGCTTGCAAAAATAGCAGCCAGGTACATCCAGGATAACTTCTCAGATACATCAATTCTGTTTTGGCAATTTTTATAGTTCTCCACTGTCCCTCTGTAATGCAGAGTATTTCTTCATCTACATCTCTGATCTTACTTAGCCCTAACCAACCATTTTACAATCTCAAATCGAACTATTTAGAGTTGTACTATGTGTTAACATTCTGAAACTTTATTTCCTCTTTTCACATGTATATGTGTTTATCTTATGCATGTGTACACATGTTTACATGTATGTTCAGGCATGTAAGCAAATATGTGTCCACTTCTGTGGAGGCCAGAGGTTGATATCAAGTGTCTCCCTCTATTTTCACTGCTTTATTACCTGAACCTGAGGCTGTCCCTGAACCCAGGGCTGGAATTGGCCAGTCTAGATAGCTAGCTTGTCACATGATCCCATATCTCTGCCTACTGAGCACTGGAATTACAGCCATCTTGCCTAATTGGTTTTATAAATGAACACTACATATCCAAATTCAGATCCTCATGTTTATGCAACAAGAGCTTTATCCAATGAGCTGTCTTCCCATGCCCACTTCATTTTGAGAAGAGTATTTACATAGGAAAATTGCTCTGATACAAATATTGTATATCACATAAAGGGCGACTTTTTAAAAGACTGGCATCATTATTCAAGTAGAACAGAATCGGTATCCACTGTATCCATCTATTCATTTCCTTATTTCTAAGATATGTCTCTACCAAACATACCTCTTCCTAATGCACAGTTATGCATAGTCTAGTCATTATTATTATCCACACTGAGTATGGTTCCTCACGTAGGTATGGAAAGCATACAACAATTACATCAGATTTTTAAATTGGGTATTCTGGACTGCAAGTCAATAGCAACACTAAAATTGAACTTAAGAAACATGAAATACCATACTAGCTGTTCTACATACAGAAAGGATGTAGTCATTCAAGTCTTGAAATACAGGTGGTTAATAAGCACATATATTTGCTAGACATCAGGTATAAATGTCTATTAGTTTGATGTTAACCTAAAGTCTACAACATTGTAGAAAATTAGGTAGGAATGGTTGAAACCTATTTCACAAATGAATATAGCCACCATGAGAACAGCATTACATTCTTTTGGATGTAAAACATTTCAAGGTTGGGGATATTTTAAAAATAGTATGCTTTGCATATTTAACTTTGAAAGATACTCCCACCTTTCTTTTTAGTAGAATTTGAATGTGAAGTAACATACTATTTTTTTGTCAAATGTCATTTTACCTAGGCTATCCTCAGATTTTCTGTGTAGCCGAGGGTGTGTTTACTTTATGAAAAGATCAGATCTCATTTAATTTGTAGACAAGGAATTCTCCAAACAGTGAGCAGTTACCTGCAAACTTCATGAGAGATGGCAGTCAGGTGGGATTCTGAATGAGGCCAGTCTCAGTTCTGACAGGGCAATACTTGGAAGGAGAGGAAGACCTTGGTCAGGTCTCCTGTGGGGATGGCTTCTTTTCATGATGATCAACTCTGCACATCATCTGGGTGGGATACTATCTTAGTTTCTTCTCCCTTTGCCACAATCAATATCCCAACAGCACAACTTAAGGAGAAAGGGTTTACTTTAGCATACAGTACAAAGTTTAAATCTGTGTGGGAAAGTCTTGACAGCAGGAGTGTGAAGCATTCTACCCACAGTCAGGAAGCAGTTTATGATGAATGCTTTTACTTAGCTCGCTATTACCTTTTTATACAATCCAGGATCACAGCCCGTGACCCACAGTAGGTGGTTGTTCTTGTCTCAATTTGTCTAATCAAAATAACCCCCAACAGCAAAATTCAGGGACCAATCTCTAAGATGATTCTATATATCAGCAAGTTGAACCAATTAGATTGACTATCAAAATTAAAGTTCATCAAACATTGTTTAGTTTCAATATTGTGAGGAAGATATTTTATATGAAAGTAATGGTGAAATCAGGGAATTTGAGTATATTAGCCTCTATGATAGAAGGGGTTCTTCTCCAATCACTTAGAACCTTGAGACCTGTGAGACAGAACCTGACACATAGAACAAAGAACTTGGTCTTTGGGACTAAACAACTGCATCAACTCTGTTCTCTGCAGGTAGCCTACTGACCTACATATAAGTCTGGACTTGGTATTGTCTACAGATATAAGACTCAGTACCTTCTATTCCATTACATAAATTATGCATACCAATGCAGTTACAATGTCATCAATCAGTAACCCTAGGATATTTGTTCCTGATCTCTGTTGGATACCAAAATTTGCAAATGATCAAGGCTTCAGTGATGTAGAATATTTGCATGTGACTGGTGTGGTATCTTCCTTTCTAAAGTAACTCATTTATAGATTGCTTATAGTAATTAATACAATGAAAAATAAGTTTCATTCTATATGTCTTATAGGACAATGACTATAAAATAGTAGCTAATCAATATTGACATGTAAATTTTGTAAAAGCATTTGGTGACTCATGGCTATAAAAATAACTGATGCAGGTAGCTACTTGTCTGTTTCTGCTATTCTAGACAACTCAGACTAAGATGGTTTCCTGTATCTTATTAAAATCCACTGAACACCTTTCCAATAACTTTGTACATTGCTGAATGTGCATTAACTAATACCACAATCCATAGGCTGCCACATATAAAGTCAAGTTATGTTATTGATATAACACTGTAATACTAGAAATTCTAATGAACCACAAAAGGCAAAGAAATTAACTGCTACATGTAAAGGTATGAAAATTATGAGTCCTTTACAATGTTGGTATTAATTGGTCAATATGAAATCAAATGCCTATTAAGGTGAACAACTCGGATTTTCCATAATCCATTAACTTGACAAAACCTGAGTTGTGCATAAATAGCTCTGTAAGAATATATGTATAAGAGTAAATTATGTGGTATTCTTGAAGATGGAAAAATGTATTTTGCTTTATAAGATAGATTTCAGCCTTTGGGGTCAGGGACAAGATACTGTATCTTGTATATAAAATTTCCATTCCAAATGCTTGTGACTTGAAGGAATAGGCCCAGTTGAAGCCCTATTGAGAAGTTAATTGAACTTCTGAATACAAACTCATGAATGAAGTGGTCTAGTGATAAGTGCATAGCCTAATGGGCTAATGGCGGCAAAGCTTTGTGGGTTGAAGTGAGTCACTGGATCACTTTGTGTCTCTCATGTCTCTCTGCCTATTTCTGTCTCTTTCTCTCTCCTTTTCTCCATTTATCCTCCACTCTGCCCTCCTTTTCCCTCTTATCCAGGTACCATAATGATATTGACAAGCAGGTCTAGTAGGTGGATGTTTTTTCTCCATCAGGGCAACAATTCAGCACAAAGTAAAAACAAATATTTATTGGAAATATTTTCAGTCACTCTGGAGAGTTTATTTGGGTTTAGAGTATTCAATCCAGTGATTCCCTCCTGCTTGCTTTTCCTATTGATCAAAAGTCACCTATATACCTTCTAAACGTCTCTGTCTCTGTCCAAGAGTATAGAAATAATTGAGTTGATGATTGGCTTAGGTAAAGGTGGGCTCACAGCCTTCTCTTTTTGGTGTAAGCCAGGATTAAATTAAAAGCTGACTTTCATAGGTTGCCTTGATTATGGTGTCCTATCACAGGAATAAAATAATAACTAATATAGTATCATTTGTCAATTTCTGAAAAAAAAAAAACCTAGCAAATCTACACATCAACTTGAAGAATGTTTCTACTGTAAAATGCTGACTTCCAGTCTATGAATCAGGTATGTTTTTCTGTTTGTGTATATTAAATGCTCTCTATTCTTCATTTTCCAAGACTTTCCCTCTTCCTTGAAATGGACTCTCTACTGTCCCATTCCTTTATATGTTAGTGTGATGAGCATTTTTACATTGCTCATCTCTGTCTCTAGAGAAGCATGGTGAAGACTGATGCTGCCTACAGCCTAGTGTAGTTGCTTTGCTCTTCATTGGTAGACTCTAGCTCCTCCAGTCTGAATTCTTGCTGGATATCGAATTTGTTTCCTGTGTCATGGCCCTTGTTTATGTCTAACCCATCTTAAAAAATATTATTATTTGAAACAATTTTAAATATATTTTGATTATATTCTTCCCCCCCTCCAAATTCTTCCAGAGATCTTCTCTCTCTCCCTATCCACTCAACCTTAATTCTTTCTCAAAAACAAAACAAAAAACCAATACATTAACTTTATAACTAAAGAAGAACACTTAATTTTAAAACCCTGCTCTAAACTACAGGTCTGGAAAATTTGCTACTACAGAACTAGAAAAAAACTCAACATCATCATAGGTCATAGATACTCACCATGTGTTATTAAAAAACTATAGAGAGTATATCCGCATATGGGTGTCCCTATTTTTCAATAAAGTTTTATTTACAAAATCTGGCCACTGACAAAATATTTTAGGACTAGTCATATGTAATCCAACCTTCCAGAAATATGTTAGCAAAATAGACTGTTGTTTGGTTTAAAATTATGGCAGTGAATAACTTCTTTGTTTTAGAATATTAAGAAATTAAA
Organism: Tokudaia tokunoshimensis; assembly: GCA_036184795.1. Classification (NCBI taxonomy): domain Eukaryota; kingdom Metazoa; phylum Chordata; class Mammalia; order Rodentia; family Muridae; genus Tokudaia; species Tokudaia tokunoshimensis. Next base: position 156,942,689 of record BTHU01000002.1, read on the forward strand.
TACAAAATGTTCTTTTTGAGGTAGTCATATGAACATATAATTTCATGTACAAAGAATCAAATGCCAATCTCTTGTCAAAATGAATTACATTACACAGCCTATTCCATATTCCCCTTTACATAGTTTATCATAACAAAGACATTATTCTATGCTTAGCTTCTTTCTTTGAGGACCTCAATCCACTCTAGAACATTATCATATTAATTCCACATCCAACCTTGTCAGGGAGGGAAATGACAAGTATTCAGAAACTTCCAGAGACTTTTAGGTAAAATTCAAAAGTTGAGCAAGTCTGAGTGACAAATCCTTTCTACCTTCATAATCAACAAGATCTTTAAAATGTAGACTTTATTTGGATCATCCAAAGAGGAAATAATTATCAGTGGACTGTGTCTAAGAAAGGAGATAATACCCAAAGAAGTCCTGTTTTTTTTTAATTAGAGAATTTCTTTATTTATATTTCAAATGTTATTCCTTTCCTCATTTCCCCTCCAAAAAAACCCTATCCCATCCTCCTCCCCCTGCGCCTGCTCACCAACCCACCCTCTCCTACTTCCCTGTCCTGGCATTCCCATATACTGGGGTATCGAGCCTTCTCAGAATCAAGGGCCTCTCCTCCCTTTGATGTCCAGCAAGGCCATCCTCTGCTACACGTGCAGCTGGAGCCATGGGTCCCTCCATGTGCACTATTTGGTTGGTGGTTTAGTCCCTGGGAGTTCTGGGAGTACTGGGTGGTTCATATTGTTCTTCCTCCTATGGGGCTGCAAGATCTTTCAGCTCCTTCGGTCCTTTCTCTAGATCCTCCATTGGTGACTTTGTGCTCAGTCCAGTGGTTGGCTGAGAGCACCCACCTCTGTATTTGTCAGGTACTTGCAGAGCCTTTCAGGAGAAAGCTATATCAGGCTCCTGTCAGCAAGCGCTTGTTGGCATCCAGAATAGTGTCTGGGTTTGGTGACAGTACAGGGGATGGATCCCCAGGTGGCGCAGTCTCTGGATGGCCTTTCCTTCAGTCTCTGCTCCACAGCAGAGTCCTGGGATTTTTGTCACCTTCATTCTTATCATGAAGGGCTGTTCTTCTGATTTCTTCTTAATGGTTGATGACGGTAGTATTTCAATAGTGGGGAAAAAACACAGAAAAGTCAAATACCTAGGATTTTTTGTCTTCTTTTGTTTGTTCCTTTTTATGCAGGGTCTCATGTTACCTAGTCTAGCCTTGATCACTATGTAGTCAAAGATGGCCTTGAGCTCTTGAATCTCTTGTCTCTATCTCTTAAGTGCTAAGATTATATGCATGCAACACAATATTCAGGAGAAATACTTATATCCTTAAGGTAATAAAAATGTTAGTGATTTTACTTTCTCAGAAATTTAAACTTTAAGGTCTTTCCTTGGTATCAGCTGCTTCCAATCTAATAAATATGAATGTATGTGCATATAATGTATAATAACATCATCAGAAAGGATAATATGTAATTATAAATAATAAACATTTAAATTTTAGCAACTTAGAGTAATTGGGGTAAATATACTTGAAGTATGTTTCATACATGTATGGAAATGTGATAATGAAACATTATTTCTTCAAATAATATTCCTTAATTAAAAGGGAGAGAAATTAAACTTACCCATTTTGAATTATATTGAATTTACTATTATAACAAGAGATCTATATATGTGTGCATTTGCACAAATATGTATGTATATAAGTGTTAACACTTATCTAACAGTACTAGAATGCCTGACAACAATTTTATTATGAGATAATGAATCTTATTTCTTTCATATCATTAGTGGAAATCATCACTCTCCGAGTAAAGTTAACAAATTCAAGCTAAAAATGATCTTTAGAGATCTGACAAATGGTCAACATCCAAAGAATAAGGAACTCTGGGAGACAACCCAAGCAGATGCCTCTATAATTCAATCCTTACACCTAAGACTCAGGGAAGATGGCACAAGGGAGATGGAAAGATATGAAAAGCTTGTAGCTCTTCATCTGCTAAGAAATAGTATCTTGTGTTTAAGATGAGTGACATCAACAGTATGGTTGCTTAAAGAAGGCTTGCATGATAACACTAACAGTTGGCATGTCAATGTGAACGTGGGAAGCTTTATAAGGTCCCACCCTTAAATGAATAGATTGAGGCAATCAATGGCTGCTAGAAGAATATTCTGATAGGTTTTCAATACCAAGTGGTCAGTCACAAACACATTCACACATATAGCAACAATAACTGGACAGTTGGAATTTGCATGAAGGAAACTTTTAGTGGGAGATGAGCTACCTCACTGCTGGAGAGAAGGATCCTTTTTCTATAGGATTAATTAGTAGATACAGCAATGATGTATGTGAAGGTGCATTGCAGCCGCATGTGAACATACACACACAAACTAAGTGAATAAATCAATAATAAATGTACCTCAATGGAAAATATTAAAATTGCCTCCATATGCTTTAAGATTTTTTTCTTCTGGGTGTATACTTGGTGGGTGAATGTCATTGTGGGAATGAAGGGTTAGCAGGTTCTAGGAAGAGGACTCAAAGCTTAAGAGCACACCCTGTTCGTCCAGAGACATAGAGTTCAATTGCAGTATGCACATCCCGTGACTCACAACTGCTAGTAACTCCAGATCTAGAGGGGTGGGGCTATGTGCCTCTGACCTCCTCAGGCACTTAGTTTTGTATAACCAACCCAACACACATATACACATAGTTAAAAGCGACATAAATCAATCATTCTATATGCATATTCAATCTTTTAAAAATTTTTTTAAAAAAGGTGAACTGATTCTAACAATGGTGTTTTCAAGTCAGGGTCTAAACAAATGCATAAAAATGAGAATAAAGCGAGACAATAAGTATGCTCAAAATATCCAGTTTAAGTGGTAGAAAAAGATGAGTTCCCATGAATAATACGTGAGTTAATAAAACCAAAAGAGGACCTCTTTGTGGGCGCCAAAAGGGATTGCCAGGATGACCATCACAGCATTTTTGTGAGCAATAGGCAGCTACTTACAACAAAGAAAATGTTGGGACTTTTCGGGGAAGTGGCGGTGTTACCAGGTATGAAGAGACTCATCTTAGGTTACATAAGCTTCCTAATAAAGAGTGTAGACACCCAATATAAATTACAATATTAATTTTCATATTCCTCTTCTGAACAAGACTTGCTTAGTTGTCGATGACAGGACTGAGGTGATATATAAAATAATTCATAGGTCGATCCTTCTCTGAGAAAATTAATCAAAGAGCACAGTAATACTTCATGGTCTAAGCTGGGCCCAGGGGATTCCATGGAGAGTCAGCCTCTTCTCCACACCTACATTCATTTAACAAACTATAAACTGGAGATAAAAAAGAGACAAACAAAATAAAATCTTTACCTCAGTGGAGTAACCACTGCTGTAAAAAGGCAAGCCACTGGTTAAAAATAATTAACATTGTACATAAAGCTTCCATAATGGTCACAGAAGATGCTGTGAAGCAAGATAGGGGAAAGAGTTAATTTTTTATGGGATAAATCTTAAAATTTCCCTTTGGAATTCAAAAGTGATGAAAAAGAATATCTATAGAATTATAGGATTATGATAGTAGAGTTATTGAAGAAATTTGGTTTTGGCTAAGATGAGATAACCTGAGCGTATGGATAAGCTTTGAGGGCCAGTGAACGGCAGCCTCGAGAAAGGAGCTGTGTGCAAACTGTAAGGGAAGCAATAAGATTCTCTAATCTATATTGTCCAATAGTAGTATGATGAGATTTACATTTTTGTATGTCATTCATTAAACTAAACCATAGAATTCTATTCTCATAGTAGATTAATTTAACACTCTAATGTTTACCTGTATTTATTTATTTATTTATTTTAAATTGTTTTATTTATTTACATTCTGAATGCTGCTCTCCTTCCTGGTTCCCCCCTCCAAGAGTTTTTCACCCCTGTCCATTCCCCCTCACCCTCCACCTTTATCCTTCCCCACATCCTCCATCCCTCTCCGCATCTCCCTTCCCTGGGACATTATGTCTCTACTGAATTAAGCTCATCCTTTCCCACTGAGGCCAGACAAGGTAGTCCTCTGCTACATATGTTCCAGGGGCCATAGACTAGTCCATGTATGCTCTTCGGTTGTTGGCTTAGTTTCTGGGAGTTCCCAGGGGTCACTTTTTATTGTTTAAATGTCTCATACATTTAAACAATGGATATTTAACAAATCTATCTACCATTGTCTTATTTCAACTCCCTCTAGTACTCCTTCCCCCTGACCCCAATCTTCTTCTTAGCTTCAAATCTTGGCCTTCTATTTTATTTTTTATTAATACCACTGTGTGGCCAGTTAGTGATATTCATACGCATATGAGTGTGTGGTCATCTGCTGTGTTGTGAGCATCCTACTAATGGTCACACTCTGCAAATGATAGTGACTCTTCCTCTTGCAGAAACCATTGGCTAACAAGACTTCCTCTGATGACACAGAGTCTCTAGGCCCTTCCTGTATATGCAGGGATGCTGACAGGCTGTGGGGGTCTTAATGGGTACATAGAGTAGCTGAGCTGACCTTGCAAGAGCCATACCATATCCAGACATCAGCAGCACTCCATCTCTTCTCCTTATCTGCTGGCTCCTATATGCTCTCCACCCTGTCTCCCCCAAATTCCCTGAGCCTTGTGTACTGACAGCCCCTTCTGTACTGACAGCCCATGTATCACCTTTGGGTATTTCCATTCAATCATTGGCGATTTTGAGATATCCCAGAAAACACCCTTGTATATATGTATATGTGTATATGTGTATATGTGTATATGTGTATATATGTATATATGTATATGTGTATATGTGTATATGTGTATATAGGTATGTATGTATATACATATATACATATATGTATATATGTATAACAAAATAATTGTTAAAATAATTTATTCATTTTAACTTAGTTCTCACTGAAAAGTGTAAAATAAACATATGAAATTAATGAGAAAAGCATAAAAATAATTTTTTAAAATAACCTAAAACATAAAAGTTAACAAATAAAAGTAAAAAATCTTATGGCTCAGAAGCTCTCTGAATTTAGGTTCACCAGCTGTGCTTTTGTGAGAATAAAGAAAATGGCACCTTTTGTGTGACAATAATTCCAATATTTGAGAAGGCTTACATGTCATTTATCAGATTTGTTCTCTTTTTGAATGCTTCCAATTATTAATCTTTTCCTTATGTTAACTGTCTATCTGGATGTGAAAAAATATATACAATGTCTCTGCTTAATGCTATCAACTGAACATAATTGTTGAGCACTTAAAGGCGAAATTTGGACACTCAATCATTTTATGGGTTTGTTACTTTTTATAGAAGTGCAATGTTGGTTGCTATTAAACTTAGAGTCAAGAGAAAATAGCATCCATATTTTCCCTACTTGTGTGTATGTGTTATTCTCTTAATTTAAGTGGATAGTCCCTACTGATATCAAGAGAAATCCCCACTATATACTAACTTAAATGAATATTTTATTCTTTTTAGTAATCAAATGATGTGTTACTTCAAAATCACAAAATTTGTTTCTGTATGCAACACAGTCTCTTAGGTACCAACTGTTTGACTATTTACTCTAATTCACATTTGTGTAATACAAATACACATTGGGATGTTAATGTATATATTTTTAATTTTCAAAGTGAAAGAAATAGTTATTCAACAAGATTCTTACTAGTTAATGTCAACTTCTTTATTCCAATTATATTCTTCTGTCACTCTTGTATCCATTGAAAACCAACAAATCTGAACACTAGAAATTCATGGCTAGGAGATAATAACCAGTACTACTGCTTTATATAGTATACAATGTCATATTTAGAAATCCAAATACAAAAAATAAAACTAAACAAAAATTACCACATGTACTTTAGATGAGGGCCAATATTATTTACAAAAATATACTAAGACTTGCTCAATACTATCTTACTGAATAATTATATCTTCTATGTCCTCACACACAAAAAAGCCCCTTTTGTTAGAAAAAAAGAGTTAATGAGATTGTAGTAATGCAAGGTTAATACCAAAACAGTATAAGAAAACATGTAGAAAATGAGTTCTGAAGTGTGGGCTAATTGTTGAGTGCTGAGGGCCTTGAGCAAGATGCAAAGCCCAGGTGAGGAGGAGTATGGTGCACCTTGTCTTCACTTGTCTTTGTTAGAGCTAGTGAAAAGGTTAATGTCCTTCAGCTCCATCCACCAGAGTTAGGAATTCTAAAATTACCCACAGTACAACAGACTTAATTCCTGTGAGAATAGTACACTTTATAAGTTTCTCTAAGAATAAGAATGCCAACTAACCTTTGTCTCCCTGTCTCTGTCTGTCTCTCTGCATCTGTGTCTTGTCTCTCTCTCTCTCTCTCATCTGCTGTCCCTATATCTCCCTGTCTGTCTCTAATAGTTTCCAATGTTTACAAATAATGAGCCATTTTCAAGTATCAAAATACCAAGTTGTAGAGGTGCACTACTTCATTTCATGTTCTGAAACCTCAGGCCCCTGTCATCTTTCTTCCCTTTTATTTTCTTCCCACTCTGTATACACTTCTACATCTTCCTCTGCAGCCCCATTCTCAAAATGTTCCTCTCTCCTTCATTCAGTACTACTCAGCTTTTTCTGTCTTAGAACTTATGAGTATCTACGAATATCCTTCAATCCCCTTTAGCTCATCTTTCTTCAATTAAGATTGAGTTGGAAACTGGGGAGAAAAAGATCTCATCTCTTAGTAGCAGGGAGGAGTCACATCAGTAATGCACTGGGGACACCTCAGCTTGAAGTTGGGAAGCGTGGGAGGAAGCTCTAGGAGTTATGCAGAACTTTCACAGGGTTGGGAACTGACTGACTACAGCTAGGGTCTTTGAGGGTTTTCTGGATACCAGGGTTAAACAAAGGAGTTCCAATGCTGGCAGACCAGCCTTGGCCGAAGAAATGGCAACCCAAACTGTCAGATGTCTGTGTTTTGGATTTTATGATGTTTGCATTGAATCTACCAGTTTAGTATTTCCAGTTTAAGAAATGGTGTGTGTGTGTGTGTGTGTGTGTGTGTGTGTGTGACGCATGTGTGTGTCTTAGAATGTCATTCACAGCACTCGGGAAGTCAAAGAAGTTGTGTCTCTAATTCAAGGCCAACACTGAGCTGCTCTGTAGGACACCTTACCAAACAAAACAGAGGAAGAAATAAAATAAATGGGAATCGAAAATTCTCTGAATTTAAGGGCATTTATGATTCCAATTTTAGGCTTTGAGAGGCTACAAGATCTTTTTCCAACATCGTAATAGTTATTTCATAATATGTTTCCCATTCATGTTTTTATCAATTAAATTATTCCTTGAGGATTTACTATATAATCACACATTTTTATTTAACGTTGATATAAATGTTTGTTTCATTGTTTTCAATTTTGTGGTTTTTACACATAAAGTTTGAGATGTGTGTTATAAAATCAGTTTACAAAATACCCTCACATTGTCATTTGCTTTGATTTTGTACTTTGTTGTGATGAGGAGATTTCCTTTGTTCTCCACAAAGTTCTTATTGAATTTTGCTTCTCTCTAGCACGACCACCAGAAGGCCCAGTCCATTCCTGGTCTCTTCCACTTTTTCATGGAAAGTACTTCATCTTTTCTTGTCAAGCTGTTAAAACAAGTCATTCCTGCAGTCTTATATGAATTAGAAGAGCAGAATGTAAAGAGGTTAATCTATTTTTTTTTTTGTTAAACAGATTCCAAGGAAATGTTGGCATTATGAGTTGCTAACATATTCTGTAAAACCCTTCAGATCCTTCACTGCTACATGTCCCCTTGGGCTATTAAGTCTCAAGATGAGAACTGGGTGGAGTCAAGAATAAAAAGTAAATAAATATTATGTCATAAGGAAAGAGACACAGTATATGTTACTAGATTTAAATCCCCTTGCAGAGAATGGCTTTCATAGTATAATATTCTTTCCTACATAATAAAGACTTCTATAAGGTGGCTAAATAAGCAAAGCAGAAAAAAATTAAAGAAAGAAGGAAAGGAGGGAAGAAGGGAAGAGGGAAATAAAAAGGAAGGGAAGGCAGGAAGGGGAAGATCGGAATCACTGACACCTTTACTATGTAGCAACTTTATTTCATGCCAGTAGAGGTCCGAGATGTATAAACCCATAGATTTTGCCGTAGCCCACCCGCACTCTTCAGGTCTCTCTGTGACTGGCATTATCATCACTTGCTCAGCAGAAGAGTTGAGAGACATGTAAACCCCAGGAAGCAGGAAGCCATTTCGACGTCTGTTGAGATAATGAGGATTATTTTCAACATTATCAATGGCATAAATGAGGTAAGCATGATGTTTAAAGACTGAGATGCCCCAGGAGTTCTCAATGCCATTGACTGCCTGCTTGCTTAATGCTAATTTTATGTTCTGTTGATATTTTTGTTAACTAAATTTCACCCCATAAGACTCTGAGTTATAGTGATTGGGCTTATGCAATATCTAGTTCTTTGAATGGCAAGAGAAAAGGTGCTCTAGAATGGTGGTATTCTGAACAACTGAGGTGTTATTTACAAGAGCCTCATTATATGAGTGCTATGCATGGGTTCATTAATAAGGGTATTCCTTAAAGAAGAAAAAGCTGGGTGAATTTAATTAACTGTAGCCATGAGGCTGTCATATGGAGGAAACTTCAACAGGGCATCCTGTGGTTGATTTGTGTGTTGATAGATGGCATAGGCCAAAGGCTGAGGGAACACATTAAACACCATCAACCCCTTATGTGCTTCAAGAAACAAGAAACAGCAGGTAAGGTCTAGTAATATAGCTTTCAGCCTCAGCAAGACAGGACTCCACACTCCCCTCTCCCCAAGACAATTATTGACACTTGGTCTGTTCTTTCTCAATCTTCAGCCCTCATGCATGCAATGTTCTTTCAACATTTCCACTATCCTCTTGGTTCTCAATAACAAAATTTAAACATTAAAACTTCACAGAAAGAGAACTGATACTTGAAAATAAACAGTAAGTTAGGGCAGTGGGTGCGTAAGTGCTGTAGCTGGGGTGTGGGGTTGTATGGACTGGGGTGTGTATGTGTTGTGACTGAAATGTGTGTGGAGAGGACTTGGATGCATGGGTGTATGAACTGGGGTATTTGAGTATGGGAACTGGGGTGTGAGTGTGGGGCCTGGGGTGTATGAATGTGGGAGCTGGTGTATGGGAGTGTGGGGTTGGGGGTGTATGAATGTGGGAGCTGGTGTATGGGAGTGTGGTGTTGGGGGTGTATGAGTGTGGGAACTGGTGTATGGGAGTGTGGGGTTGGGGGGTGTATGAATGTGGGAGCTGGTGTATGGGAGTGTGGGGTTGGGGGTGTATGAATGTGGGAGCTGGTGTATGGGAGTGTGGGGCCTGGGGTGTATGAATGTGGAGGCTGAGATGTGTTTTGGGGGAGGTTGTGGTTTGACCTCTTTTCCCACAAATTATATCAATCTACAATAGAATCCATTTATTCTGGAGTTTAAGAAGGCACAGCTTTCCAATTTTCCTACATGAATTATAACATCTTGTGGATGATGTGTGCTTTGTAACAAGTTTCATACTATGTATCTGACTGAGAAACCAGAAATCTTTTGCTACTTTAACAACTGGTCAAGAAATACTGAGAAGGGTTCATGATGGATGCCATTTGAACTTCTATTACAATAAGAAACACTATCCTATGTAATTATCAAAAATATATAAGAAATTTTCAATTCTCTTTCCTAATGAATTAATGACATTTCCATGACAACTGACTACACCCATTCCACTTTATTTTCGGATTACTGTGTTATCAACCATCTTAGTTGTTAGGAGGTAAGTAAGGTTCTGGGGCCATCTTCCTCATTTGAATCCTGGCCCCAGTGTGCTCTGGCCATGTCACCTTGAGCCAGTGTCACCCCTCTCTTGCCTTCAGTTTCTTTATCTCTATAATGAAGCACTGAGAGTAAAACCCCCTTGGGTCTATCATTCAATAAAAGTTCATCAGTTTCCTCCATTCACACAAGAGACTATTCAACACCTCTGTAAATCAGTAAGTGATGAAAGAAGAAGCCTCTACAGCAGTCCACATCTGCCCTTCCAGTCCGTGCTTGCCTAGTCACTGCAGTGGCATAGGCTATGTTTCGAATTCTACTAATTTCCTCACACTATACTGAAGCATGCAGATCTTGTCATCTCATTCCATCTATTAAATTTCACTGGCTATATTCTGAAAGTAATAATTGAATCTTTCCCAAATGATGAATGTAGATGCTGGAAGAGTTGCTTTTGAAACTATCAGTCAGGACTCTTCAGTATTCAGTTATTAATTTATTCATGACAACACAGTAATAATGAATTTAGTTCACATGATTGTACTGAATGGAACACACACACATGTGCACAGTTACATACATATACACACATGTACATACATAAATAATTACAGGACACAAAGAAGTATAAACATATTATACATACACACAATACATAGGAGTAAATGAACATAAAGAAGTATATACACTTACAAACATATACACATTTGTTTTCTGTATCATAGAAGATTTGTTCCAAGATTTCCAACAGGCACTAAATTTCAAAGATGTTTAAGTCAGGTATATCAAATGGATGAGTATGTATGACATCAGACACATGTCATCTTATATAACTTAAGTAGTCTCTAGACTACTTATAAAATGCAGTATAATGTAGTTACTACAGAAATAGTCACTTCACTGTTTTCAATAAATAAGGACAAGAGAAAAAATGCATACCCATTCATCTCAGAAGCAAAATGTTTTACCTAATATTCATCTAGGGTTGTTTGAATTTGAGGGAAAATCCTATGAACAGAATGAGCCAACTCTTTGTGAATAAGGTTTGTTTGGAATGAATATGTGGCTATGTAAGTGATCATGTGTATGACTATATATACATGTATATATAATATATGGTTTATATGTAGATTATATTATTTTTATTCCTGTAAAATTCGACAAAATAGGGTCGTTGTTTTAGATGCAGATTGCCTTCACTCAAAGTCCTGTTAAATTTCTTGCTTCTAAATTAGTGTTAGGATCTCAGTGTGCAAAACAGGTTAATTTTGTGGCAGAATGGACTACTCTTTGAATGGCTGCTGTAGTGCATCTTCCCCCTTTTACCTCTCATTCACTTGCTGCACCACATGATGCTTTAGAAATCTGAATAGGTGTTGGCGACCATCCACAATATGCTAGCCTCCATGTTTCTGAGCTAACCAACAAACCTCTCTCTCTCTCTCTCTCTCTCTCTCTCTCTATATATATATATATATATATATATATATATATATCACAGTTTTAAATATATATATGTAAAATATATATGTACAATAGGATCATAGTTTTACATGCAGATTGCCTTCACTCAAAGTCCTGTTAAAATTCTTGCTTGTTGTATATAAATATATATATATATATATATATATTTAAAACTGTGGACATTATGCTATTACACTGAGAACTGTCAAAGAGACAGGTGCATAGTTAAGTGTTGGCACCATACTTCCATTTTCTATTACATTTGATTCATAATTGGACAAGGCAGAATAACAGGGTGTCAAGAACTCTCGATTGAGAAATTTGTTTTGAAGATTAGATATTCAATTAATTTCTTCCAGATTATTTTAATACTCAGTTCTTCCTTAAAATCAGTACTGTTGCAATTACTCTCATACAAAATAATGCTTATATTGATTCGAAGCTCGTGTCCTATCTCCTGTAGGTGAGTATAGTCCTTTATTCAAGAACCAAAGTTTATGAGACTGTCAGCACAGTAATAGCACTTCTGTCACAGCTCACACAAGTTAGAAAAATCATAGAAATCAGACACAAGTGGGTGAGAATGAGCATATCATGCTCAGTTCTTCATTGAGTAAAGAAGACATGTTAGTTCCAGAAAATGGGAAAGGGATGGTTTTAGAAGCTAAATCAGTTGTACATGGTCACACTGATAAAATTGCGATGAGCAGAAAAGAGATGTCTGTAGTCAGTAGGCTTACTTATGTATGTCTTAACCTGAATCCTAAAGCCTATAAAACATTCAATTTGCCAGAATGACAAGCTAAATCTTAATTACAAAATGCAAAGTGTTTAATTGTAGCCACAATATAATTACTAATAAAATTTCATCACCTTCCTAACTATTCAGAAGGTTAAAGGCCAATTAATGCAAAACTGGTAGCCCCAGAAAGCTCCTCCCTTGAACTAAGCTATCAATCACCTCCTTGAGCCAAATTTCCGAGTAGAATAATTAACATCTGTTGATGTCACTTTCATGCTTGCGCTGACCTCTCAGCATCCTGCATGATGACATCTGCCACCACATTCTATCATTCTACTGAAATGTCTCATTCTCAGGTCACTAATGACTGTCTCGTTACAAAATCTAGTCTGAGACCTTTTCTTATAAAAAAAACTGTGTTTACTAAAGCATTCTGATGCATTAACATAGTTTTATTGAAAATCTCCATGTCTTTATTTCCATGACAACTCTGATTCCTGTTTTCTATTACCTCTGACATCCCTGACTATTTCCATCTCTCCATTATGTCTAACCACACTGGTCCAGCTAGGCTAAAGCTACAGCACAGGTTTCTCTCTCAACAGTCTCATCTACTCTGCAAACATTCTCTTAGGTACCAAAGACTTCAAATGTCTTCACCAGATATTAGGGATGTCTTCTAGTTGGATCTGGTTTGAAACTCATTTTGTAAATGACATTTTATTGTCTGTCTTATACGGCTGTTTTCACACCACAAGACAAAGTTGAACAGACAGGACAAGCTGAATTTGTCCTCTGACCCTTTCTGATTTATAAAAATAAAAAGCCAACATCTAGACCAGATGATGAAACGTTCAGCCTTATGTAAATGCTATCTGAGAAAAATATGTATTTAGGTGCACAGAGATGGGCTTAATGAGAGTGTGCTAACTTACTCATTGCCTTCATTACTTGTCTCTTGTTGGGAATCAATATGTGGTAAATTTAGAAACCTGAGAGTTGTTCTGGATTTAATTTTTTTCTCCACCTTCTATCAATCTTGATCATTTTGCTCTGGTCGTCAGTCTCATTTGCTTGATTTTTGTTATGTAACACAGTCATCACAAGGATTCTTATGGTTGTAGATAAAATCCTCCCAGCACCATCAGCATGTCCTAAGACACAACATCCTCAGCATGTCCTAAGACATAACACATCAGAGCCCTACCCAGGCTCCATTACATAAGACTTGTGCAGCTCTGAAACAAAAAAGAGGATAGAGACTCAGATACTTACATGTCTACATTATATTATGAATATGAAAAGTTTGGGTATTTAGTAGACCAACATGTGAAATAAAGAGTCAGGAAAACCTTAGAGAAGTTCATATACATCCTACAGAAACATTTATGATGAAAGGAAAAGAAAGTAATCATCCACAAATAGCAAAGAGAGGATAGGAGAGGAGAACAAGGAAGAGGAGAGGAAAGGAGAGGAGAGGAGAGGAGAGGAGGGGAGGGGAGGGGAGGGGAGGGGAGGGGAGGGGAGAGGAGAATGGAGGGATGAGGGGAGCAGAGGGAAGGGGAAGGGAGAAGAAATGCTGATGCCAGAAAGTGAGATGCCTGCATAAAGGCTGAAATGATAGAAAGAATTATTGCCTTTCCTAATAAAAGAAAAAGGATCCTAATTTTCAAGCAAGGACAATGTATAGAGAATTTTTATTTATGAAGATGATTTATAGTGACAGATTAAATGGTAAGAACAATGTCACACAGTGAATAATAGGAAACATGTCACAGAAAAAATGTAGATGGCTGAAATAATCTATTAATATAGGTCATTTGCTTACAGTCCATTCATTCCAGTAGGAGTCAGTCAAAGAAGTAAGACCTATGAGGTAATTCTGGGAAGATTCTGTGAATGAAAGAACTGAATATAGATAGGAGGAAGGTGAGGAGAAGAGGCTGAACCGAGCAGACATTGGAGAGGACCAAGAGACAGGTCATCCAGAAATAGAGAGGAGAGGAAAGGAGAGGAAAAGGGGGGGGGAGGAGAGAGGAGTGGAGTGTAAGAGAGGAAAGGAGGGGAAGAGAGGGAGGTAGTGAAAAAAGGAGAAAGGGGAGAGAGGGGGAAAGATGGGAGGTTGGGGAATGGGAGGAGAGGAAGAGAAGTGAGAGGAGGAGAGGGAGGGGAGGGGAAGGGAGAGGGGGGAGGGGAGAAGGAGAGGGGATGGAGAGAAGAGGAGGGGAGGGGAAGGAGGGGAGGAGCAAAGAGAAGAAAAGAGAAGAGAAAGGGAAGTGAAGAGGAAGGGAATAGTACCGGGTCTGATAGAATTCACGAAATTCCTAGGCAAATGGTCAGAATTTGAAAATATCATCCTTAGTGAGGTAACCCAATCACAAAAGAACACACATGGTATGCAGTCACTGATAAGGGGATATTAACCCAGAATCTCGGAATACCCTAGACACAATTCGCATATCAATAGATTTCCAAGAAGGTGGAAGGAGAGACCCCTGGTCCTGGAAAGACTGGATGTAGGGGAACGCCAGGACAGAGAAACGAGAGGGGGTTGAATGGAGAAAAGAGGGAGGGAAGGGGTCTTATGGGACTTTGGGGAGGGAGGAAACGGGAAAGGGGAAATGATTTTGAATGTAAATAAAAAAAAACTTAGAAAAAAAAAAAGAACTTATCTATAGTTCCATTTATTTGGGAATCTGAGGTAGGAGCTTCCTAGCATCCTGTTCCAAACAAAAAGAGAAAGAGTCTTGGGGTACAGTCTGATGATAGAGATCTTGCTCTTTCTGAAAGGGTCCTATGTTCTAAGTCATTAGTGAAAGGAAAGTGGAGAGTCAAAGGATGGATGGAGGCGGAAACAAAGAAAGCAAGGATGAAGGGCAAAAATGGACAGAAGAACAGAAGGGAGGAAGAGAGGGAGGAATGAAGGGAGAGTGAAAGGGAGGGAGGCAAGAAGAGATGGAGGGTAAAATGGAGGGAGGAATGGAGTAATACTGGCTTGATGGAGAAAGAATATGAGTCTATTTTGGGGGGTCCTATATTAAAAATTTTGTGCCAAGTTAATAAAAATTGCCTAGAGAATGTCCAGGAGACGATTGGGAAAACGGGATTAGAAACTGACTCGGAAACAAAAGAGAGAAAATGTATTCACAGATTGAAAATATTCTACAATCAGTGTGGGGACACACACCCAAGCAGTGTACTGTCTTGGATTCTGAATTTCTTTCTGGATTCCTCATCAAAAAGCTAAGCTACAGTCAGGGTAGCAACCTCAATTCACACAAAGGTTTTATCTAGAGATCCTTTACTGCAAGGCTTTAACCACATGATGGAGTTTGAATCCATCAGAGGATCCAGGACAGAACATATTGTTGAAAAAGAAGAAATCAGAAACAGGAAGTGGCAGCAAGGAAGACAGACACAGAGAGGAAGATGGGCTCAGGAACAGGAAAAGTAAACATAAACCCTTTTCAAACAAAGGAAACAATGAAGAGCACAGGTCAAAGGAATGATGTTTCTTATTGTTTCTGTGAACTCTTTGAATGTATTACTCTTCTCTGAATGTATCAAATACTCTTCTGTGAATGTATCAAACACCCTGCCTTGCTTCCATCTAAGTAAAGTATCTAAGGATGGTCTACAACATGCCCATATTTCCAAGCTGTAAAAAATCGAAAACTACTCACCCAATCTTCTAATTATTGTTTCAGTTTTATGACTAATATATTGAAAAATGAGCTTTAAAAGAAAAAATTTATTGTAGCTTTAAATAATGTAGAAGGCTTGCCAAACACTGTGTATAAGACCCAATTCATTGCATTTTTCACTTCTTACAAATGCTTTAAAATCCCATCTATCTTAGCTATCTTTCCTTAATAACTTTTTCCCTATGTGCATTTTCTCTAGCCTTTAAGAGATCAGGGCAAGAGTTAGAGAGTTACCATCTGTTCCATCAGCCCATGTTTCCTTAATCCCTGATTGGTACTTTAATGGATATATTGTAAGGAAACACTCCATGTGATTGTATTCATTTAAATTTCTAAGTATGGTTCTCTGGGTTTTTAAATGCATCCTTCATCGGCACGAGTAGAGACTCATCACTGATACTAATAAATATAAATTTTACCCTATTAGGGATTACTAGGAGTGGAAGAAGCAAGACTTGATGAGGAATAAAAAAGCAATTTTTTAAAATTATAAATTCATTATATTAAAATTTATTTGCTAAATGCTGTGCATGCGTGTGTGGGTTCATATGTGTGCAAGTGCATGTGTGTGTGTGTGCTCGTGTGTGCAGGTGCACAGGTGTGTTGTGACTGAAGTTAAGGTCTTCCTCAATTGTTTCCCACCTTCTTCTTAAGACAGACATGGTACACACACTGAACATGGAGCTCAACGATTTGGCTGACCGCTGGACAGTAAAACTCAAAGATTCTCCTGCCTCCACCATCCCACTGGTGAGATTACAGGCACAAGGCTTTCTATGTGAATGCTGAGCATTGAACTCAGGTCCTAGCACTTACTACATGCTAGAAGATTTATAGATGGAACTTTCTGCCCAGATCCTAGCATGTGTCTCTATAACTTCATTTTTTTAAACCTTTTTTATTGGATATTTTCTTTATTTACAATTCAAATGTTATCTCCTTTCCTGGTTCCTCCCCCCAGAAACCACCTATCCCATCTCCCCTCCCCCTGCTTCTATGAGGGTATTTCTCCCTCCCACCCACCCACTCCTGCCTCCCTGCCCTCGAATTCTCCTACACTGGTGCATCTAGACTTCACAGGACAAAAGGCCTCTTCTTCCATATCAATAGCTGATTATTGAACAAGTTCTAGTTTTAATTCATTGGATAAATTCACTTTAAAATATATAATAATGGTTAAATATATTTAAGAAAGACATATTTGGAATTTGCAAGTATGTATATAAGTGTTCAGGTATGGGTGTGTGTGTGTGTGTGTGTGTGTGTGTGTGGTCGATGTGAGTGTGTGTGTGTGCAATGTTCAATTACCCAATTAAAAAATATAATACTTTATAATTTTAGAAGTTTGATTTAGATAATGTCCAATTAATATTTTATTTATAAAGTGCTGCTTACCATTACACACACACACACACACACACACACACCACATGTATGTATATATACATACATATATATGTGTATATACACACACACACATATATATATATATGCACACAGAGCATATAAGCATACTCTGGATTTTGTATTGTGTTTTGTTTCTTCATAATTTTGGTAACAATCGGCTATAATGTACTCTAGAAGACTGGCAAGCGTTTGCTAAAATTCAAGGTTCTATTATCATTACTTCACCTTATTTAATGGAAAGTAATGGAAATTCAGACTCTCACATCCTTTGTATTGAGAATGTGCATTACAATTGATGTGATTAAGGAGCAATATTTTAGCAACAAAGCAGAATAGCATCTAATAAGTGTTTTAACATCCAGTGAAGTATTATATTAATAAATTGAATCTTTTGGAAGTGGAGGGTGGGATGAGATAGAGTAACTATTCACCAAGTAGTCTCTTCATGAATACACAAAACCTTCACTGAGTATGTTTTCTAAAATGGAAGTTTATATAAGCCTTACAAGAAACTCTATGAGCAACCAATTTCAAGGGATCTTTCTAAGGTAATGGTCGTTAGAGACTACACTGCACAAAAGAGTAAGGACAGGGCTGGCGAGGAGTTTGTCATTTAAGGTCACGGCCCCTGTCAGCACTGAACTATTCATCCAGCAGTGCGTCTGCTCTACCTACCGAACAGCACACATTTATTTTGTCTCTTCTTTTATTATTTTTTTTCAGTTCTCTGAAGACACTGAGTGGGCTTTATTGAGGTTTTTCTTTGCTCCTCTGGGTTCGATGTGCACATACTGCTGATGTTGAATGTGTTGAGAGAATTGTAGGATCATTATTATTGGTCAGGTCCTGTTAGAAGTGACGATCTCATTCATTCTCACCTTTAAGTATTGTAAGGTGGGTTGCTCGGTGATATCCTTTCCATCATTCTTCCATCACGGTTTCCATTTGTTAAGTGTTTTCTTACGTATGACATGGGGGAGGGTGTGTATGTGTGCGCACACAACACAGTATATGTGTGGAGGTTAGAGGGTGACTTGCAGGGTTCAGACCTTTACTTCTGTATTTTGTGGATGGAACTCAGGTCATTAGCCTTTGTGGCAAGTGACCTTACCCACTGAGCCATCTCACAGTGTCCTTCCTATCCTCACAGCTTATAATAATTTGCTTTTGGGTAGAGTCTTTTCACTACCTTAGCTAGCTACCTCTACATATGTCTGGGATCTATTTAGGAAGGAGTTCAGGAGAGTGTATAAGAAAAAATAAAACCCACATTCTGTGCTATCACCCATAAACAAATAGACCATCTGCAAAACAGAAGCGGCGCATGGCTTTGTGTCTTCCAAACATGTTAAGAGAGGCTCAGCTAACTTAGAATTATTTAGGTGTCTATCGGTAAAAAGTAGTTCTTGGGTTTCATTCAAAAGTATTTGAAATAAATTATCATAATCTTGTAAGTCACAAAATCAAGGCTGTACCTCTCACATTCCCAGTTACATTCCACGAGAATAATTATAAATGAAACCTTTATCTGAAAACACGTATAAAGACCTCTGCCTATACCTGGAATGGTGAAAGAGCATTGAAAAGGATCACAGCTCATAGAAGGAAGGATGCAACCAAGTTGAAAGTAACAGGATGACAAGATGAATCAAAACCACGCACTGAAGAACCAGCATGCAACTTCTAAATTAGTGTTCAAGGAATGTGACGTCACGTCAAGATCTTTATTTTATAATAAAATTCTCCTATCATCTTCCAATTATTTATTCTGCGATGAGGTAATTTTTCTCTTTAAATGAAACCTGATCTCTGGCTACATCCCGACACACAGAACACAACATATTGATGTATCTAGACACATATCTGACTTGTCCCATGCCAACAGCAAGGGTAGCTATTTGTCATCTTTCCTGAGTCTAATTTTTAATATAAAGCTTAATGGATGTTTTAAGGAATAATTTGGCATATTCAGCTTAAAGTGAAGTGGAAGAGAATGCTGTGGTCTGAGTTAGTCAAATAGAAGGCAGAGGCTGGATGAGGGGGCCATCAGCAAGGTGTGTGAGAGAATCCACTGACCCTCAACACGCCCCATCTATGACACAGGTGCTCCATACAGAATCAACTCATTGAAAGGATGTATTGTGTGACTCGTTACTTTAGCTTAACTAGATATTACCCTTAAGAAAGTTCTCCGACCCTGAGTTCTGGCTTCCCCTTAGCCTCTTCGCCTCCACAGGATGGTAAGGGTTCGGCTGACAACAGAGTACACAGATTATTGTGTTATTGCTGGCTGATTGCCGGAGTTATTTTGGAGCTTCATAATTCATTTAAAGAGATTTTTGACATTTATGAAATGACTCGTACAATCAACTGACAGTGCACTATGCCATAATTGTTCAATTAAAAACGACGAGTAGTGCAGTCATTTATTAGTAGAATCAGATAATTGTCTTGCCACTAAAGAGTACTTCTCACTTTGCACATCAAATGAAAATGTTTGAGTCTAAATGTGCCACACAGCAGCTGAAATCCTGGAGATTTTCGAGTGCACATGTAATTATTAGAGACCTCAGAAGTAAATATGGTGTAATGTGATAATCTTAAATAGATCGTGTGGGGGCCTCACGATATAAACTAGGACATCTGTTGGAAGGGATGGGAGTCCTTTTCCTACCAATCCAAAGCTCATCATTTTCTTTCTAACATGGAGTTGGATGTGTCTACTTAGAACACAGGATGTCATATTCCCCTTGACTATCCCTTTCCTTCTTCTCCTCTTGCAGATGAAGCTGACTTAGAGGGTTAGAAGCCAGGACTAGTTATCTTGATAAATCAGTTTCATGTGGAATACTTCACCATGGGGGTCAAACTCAGAAGCTCACATTTCCAGATGCATACCAGGAGAGGACCAGATACCCCCACAAAGAAGCAGCTTCATACAGGCGTGCGTGCACACACGCACACACAGCACCATTTCCAGTGCCAGCTTGCTCTAAAATAAAACACTTTGACTCACAGTATCACAAACCATCTGTTAAGCTAAATCATAAATCAGTCTTTAATTAAATAATTAAAGGAAAAGTCCTGGCCACATTGAAGACAGATGAGACACATATCATTTGACTACCAAGATGAAGAAATAACTAAACGAGGAAAACAAAAGCCGCCCCTTTATATGCAACGTTTTCTTTCTTTCTTTCTTTTTTTTTTTTATTTTAAATTACCATTGTGCCTCTTTGGGCAAACTGGCTAAAACTCAGAATTTACATTCAAATAACGATAATTAACGAAATTCAGAGCAGGCGCGGAAAGCAGCACTTAATTTGAGGTTGCAACCAAATAGAATTTAGTAGTGTCATTTCGGAGTTGCAGCTTAATTCTCATCTTTAAATAAATAATCCCATCTCATTGTTTGTTAGTCCCCCCCCCCTTTATTTGCAGGAAAATGTTTTTAAAATGCTGTCAGGTTCAATCGCTCGCTCCTGGTTTCTTTTCAAGCCATCAGCGAGGGTAGACCATTGGATCACAGCTGCTCACTGAGGCTTTTTGGTTTTGTTTTTCTTCAAAATCTTTTATTTTATTTATTTATTTATTTTTTAAACCCATTTTTTTTTTCTTCGTCTTGTATGGATTTTAGAAAGAGTTTTGATAAAGACAGCCCTGGCAGCTGGGTGATAAATATTATTTTCTTAACCTGCCTAGCTTTGTCAGCCACCTGCGACTGCAGCCTGCCACACTTTGGAGCAGCTCATTAACTCCCCCACAGCTTCCCAGGAGCTTTCCTTGTTTTCTTTCACCTTGGGTGTGTGCTGCCTTCTCGCTGAACGGTTAACTATCCGAGTAGGCCGAGCGAGCGGGCTTTGGCAAGGCAGGCAGAGCACGCTCCAGGCAGCTTCCCTGCTAAGGCTCAAAATCTCTCTTAAACACATTAAGCGGCCCATTTTGGATTGATAGTGCAGTAATTATTCTGCATCACCCTAAAAACCATCCTGGGGTAATTGGCGCGGAGGAAAATTACCCAGAGTCCTCTACCACCTGGTAGTTAAGGAACGAATCCAGGGAAAGATAAGTGAAGCAGGGGGAAAAAAAAAAATCGGCACTTATTTGATTTTAATCTCACCACTTTGCAAGCATTTAAATTGCCTTAATCAGGTGCTTGGCTTCCAGCCTAGCTGGTAATCTGTTATCAAATTTGAAACTAGATTTTTTAAAATGTCAGTGTAGGCTGAGAATTGAAGTCTATTAAGTTATGAGCCTCCCTCCTAAACTTTCATAATCTATGTATTAATAATTCCTTTTTACAAAGCTGTCAAATATTACTCATTACAACTTTACATTAATAACATGCATATGGGAGCATGCTTTTATTATTTATTATTTATTTTTATTTTAAAACTGAGGGGACACAATGCTAACATTCTTAACACTAAAATGCTTTAAAAAAAAAAAAACCAATAGCTCCAGTCTATGAAATAACCTTGATAACTGTAATTGAATTTTTCTCTGATAAGATTAACTAGTGGTAATTGTGAATGGAGAGGTCTGACCCACTCCAAATGAGATGTATGACAAGCTGGAAATAATCAATTTTTTTTCTTTTCTTTATTTGAACCTGGATTTTTTTCTTTTTTTAATGGAAAGAGAAAACCTGAGCCTGTGAGGACAATGCATTGTATCTGCAAATGTTTTTGTGTCCACGACTTGTCTCACAAGTCCTCTTAAATCTAATTGTGCTGATCGGGGATTTAAAATGAGATCAACCCATTGAAACCCCAGAAGGCTTAATTAAGGGAGGGACTTAATATATACCCAAAAGGAATTTTTTTTTTGACAGATCTGGCATAAAAATTTACCTGAAACATCCTAACTAAATGTATCCCCAAATTGTTAGGCCCATTAAATTATCTTTTAAAAAAAGGAAGAGGGGGGAAGGAGAATGATTTTACTTTGGAAAAATCTTAATTGCCGTGATAACGGGTTGTGTTGTGGCTTTTGATGATTCCTGTCTGATTTGCATTTTGAGTTGAAGTTTTGTTCTTCACAGCACACAAGCCGGCAATCAGTCGCATATAGAAATGGCTTGATAGATTCCCCTTTTAAACATGCTTATAAAACGTTTTGCCTGTAAAGCTTTCTGTATTACACATTCCGTGGGCTTTCTCACATACCAATCAAGAAGGCATATCCGCTTTCCCTCATTTCCTTGGCAGTCTGAGATCTTGGAAATGTATATTAATAGAGAATAAATAAGATATTTGAAATAACATAAGCTCTCTTGTAAGGGATTTGGTTTGAAAGGCAGAAAACGATGTTGTTATTTGCATTTCTCTTTCCAGATCTGTGTCTGCCCACAGAATGTTCTCAGTGAAGGTGACCATAGAGACCATCTCAACACCACGGATTTCTAACTCTCTTTTCGGTTTCTGTCTGGGTTCTGTGAAAAAGTCTTTCTGAAACAGAAAACCACAGTCTATAAAAGAAAACCGTTGGCAACTGGGAGTTAGACTAGCTTTTCATCTCAGTGTATATGCATGTAAGTATTCTGTACTGTTTTTCATATGTGGGGCCAAGGTTCCTTTCGTGACTTCTAAGCATCTATTACTTTTACAAACATAGTTTCTATACACGAGAATGAAACCTAGTAAAGGTAGCTTGCCTGGTTTTGGAGACTAGGTCTCCTTTAAACTTGGTCATCTCCAGTAGGCAGACAAACTCTTTTTACTGTTGGGTCATTGTGCCTGTCATGTGACATGAAGGAGGAATTTGAGAAGTGTCACAGTGATGTTTCCTGCCGGGTATGCATGAACATTAATGACCACTTATCTTTAAAACACAAAGAATATTTGAGGTTTAAGCTAATGTCCTAAGAAATAATGCGCGTTGCCTATAAAGTAATTTCTTAAGCCTGGCACCAGTCTGCTTGTATGAAATTATGTTCAAGTCACAGCTTTTTTGGTTCACCATAACAGAGAGTGACCTTTGCTTGCCACTGTTTACCTGGGCTTATCTGTATATGAAGCCTGCTTGCTCAGTCTGGCCCCTCACTCATTGACCTGCATGAATAAGAACAGCAGGTACATCAGAGAAATTTCTATCTGGCCACTATCCTGAAGCTAAGACACGAAGCACAGCCACCAGCCAAAGGTTAGAGTAGCAGGACTTGAGATCCACATCAAGATAAGAAAACCTATCATTATTTATTATGTATACAAGACATGTGCATTCATTTCAGATCTATGCTAAAGGACATTAAAACAAATCCATGTAGAACCTAAGTATACTGGAAGGAAGGTTACGCAGTGTACTGGTTGGTTCTGTGTGTCAACTTGACACAAGCTGGAGTTATCACAGAGAAGGGAGCCTCAGGTGAGGAAATGCCTCCATGAGAGCCAACTGTAAGGCATTTTCTCAATTAGTGATCAAGAGGGGAGGGCCCATTGTGGGTGGTGCCATCCCTGGGCTGGTGGTCTTGGGTTCTATAAGAAAGCCAGCTGAGCAAGCCAGGGGAAGCAAGCCAGTAAGGAACATCCCTCCATGGCCTCTGCACCAACTCCTGTATTCTGACCTGCTTAGGTTCCAGTCCTGACCTCCTTTGGTGATCAACAGCAGTTTGAAAGCTGAATAAACCCTTTCCTCCCCAACTTGCTTCTTGGTCAGAATATTTGTGCAGGAATAGAAACGCTGACTGAGACACAGTCTACAAAAGGACTCAGAATCTTTTTCTTTTTCCCATTAATTTACTTATTTGCTTTATAACTAGTTCGATGCCCCTTCCTACTCCCTCCCCCTATCCCATCTCCCCTTGTACTCCGAGAGGGTAGCAGCGTCCCTGGGTATTCCCCCACCCAGGCACATCAAGTCTTTTCAGGACTGGGCATATCCTCTCTCACTGAGACCAGACAAGGCATAGGAACAGGTTATGGGAATGAGATTCACAGACAGGCAACTGAAGGACTGTTCCATCTCCAGTTGTTGGGGGACCCATGTGAAGTCCAAGGTGTACATCTGCTACATGTGTGCAAGGCCTAAGTGATCTACAGAGTCTAATATACAATATCCTCTCTCTTCTCAAACAACTCCTAACCTTTCTTCTCATCATTCCCTCTCCCCTCCTCTCCCCAATTCTCCTCTCCCCACTTTTCCCCTCCTCTTCCCACCCTTCCCCCCACACCCATCTCTTCTCCTTTTGTCTCCTCTCTTCTCTTCTCCCCTCTCCTTTCCGTTTTTTCTCCCCTTGCCTCTTTTCTGCTCTTTCTCTCCTCTTAAATTTCTTCATTTCTATCTGTATGTCATTTGAATTTTGTTGTTTAGATAGGGTTTCTCTACAAACCCTCTCAAATGCTAGGATTATGGGTATACATTATCATACCCTGGGACTTAGCATATTTGCTTCAAGAAAGCAAAGAATTCAGGAAGAACGATAGGCCTAAGAGAATGCAATACCAGAAGTCATTTCATTTAGGCCTAGCCAACAATTGTTCAGCTTATTGTCTACTCTTTGTCAAGTCCCCTGCCAAGTTATGGAAGTAAAACTGGGAAGAATATGTAGCCCTTGCCCTTAGTTACCATGTGCTATTTGAAAAAGTGGGTCTGTGAACCCACACATTAGGATGTGTCATCAACAGCGTCATGAGAGTATGAATACATTCTTTGAGGGACCAGATGGCCAACTTTAACTGGGAAATTTATGCTGACCTCACAAAATAGTTATATCACTTGTTGAATCAGAAGAAGATGAAATACTTTATGGGTGACTTATGAGGCTTATTTCAAAGGAAAATAACACAAATTAGGTAAAAAATATATACTACTCCTTATGGAATTTGTACAGACAATTCCAATGTGATTAAGTACACTAATAACAATAAATGGCTTTTGAGCAATATTCAAAATTTTACTGCATTATTATTTACATTTGACAAGGAAAGAACTCAAAATATCCAAATGCTAAATGATTCTTTGAAGGTCAGAGCCAGAAAGTACCACAGAAAGTGTATAGACACTTAGACAGCCTCTAAAGTCTAATAAAATTAAGAGACATATCAGTCTCTCTCTCTCTCTCTCTCTCTCTTTTCTATCTCTCTCTGTCTCTATCATCTCTATCTCTCTATCAATAGAATTGATGTCTATATATCTAGTAGATCAATATATATATATATATATACTGATAGATATAGATATGTACTATATAGTATATATCACATAGTGTATGTATATTATATACTTATATTAAAATTGTACTCATTTTTATATTATATGCTTGAATCTTTTCTTCTGTGTATGTTTGTGCCCCACATGCTTGCAGTGCCCACTGAGGCCAAGATAGGGTTTTGGATTCGCTGCAAAAGGATTTATAGATGGTTATGTGCTACCATGTGGGTGAGGGGAACCAAACTCAGGTCCTTTGTTAGAGCAGCAAGTGCTCCTAACAGCAGAGCCATCTCTCCAGCCCCAGGGTTTTATTTTCAATAAAATACTTTATGATGGACAAATATTAAACTCTCTATTTTGAATAGTGCTTTCTTGTAAATTTTCTTCAATATCTCAAATGTCTAAAATATGAGCCTGCTGCCCCAAACCACTTCACTGTTCATGCCTTATGAAGTTAGCTTGTCCTAAGCTCCATGGCAATATATCCTTGAGAGCAAACAAGAACTTGGCTTACTTTGTTCCTCAGCACCCGACAACCGTTATTATTTCATTTATCTGCTATTCATCGTGAGATGTGAACAACTTACTTTCCAGCATGATCCTTACAGCCACAGTGGGTCAGTTTAAAATATTGGGAATCAATAAGCTGTAAAACACCAGCGAGCGCTAAAAAGGCAGACCAAGACAAAATTCATTGAGTGTCAAATAAAAAAAATAAACATCAACAGTTAAAAATGTAATAAGATAATAAATAAAAGCATGGAATTAAAAAAAAAAACCTTAACCCCCAAAAGTAATTTGACAAGTAAGATATACCTGTATTAAACACAAAGCCGCTTACAGTACAGGGAGCAATGAATTTTTCATGCGGGTAGACAGAACAATTCTTTTCTAAATTTAATAGACAGAATACATGACATTAGTGCCATTGATGGCAGGGTTGGGGACTCTGGAAAGGAGGGGGGGATGGAAGGAACTGTGAAGACATTAGTTATTAGAGGCTCTACATTTTGTATTGATTTGTGTAGACACTTTGGACTAAGTATTAATAGACTGAGGCTCTCTTTTTCATTCTAGATATGTAAGCTTATATTTCTTTGGTGTAGGTACACGGCTCTGTTTCATTTTTCTTTTCTCTCAAGCCATCTTATCTGCTCAAAATTTCCACTCTCTGATCCCACTATCCACTGGCCAGTGGTTCTATCTGTGTCTATCTCTCAGGCATCTATTGTTCCTTGAACACTTGTCCTGAAATCCCTATGAAAAGGGACAGATGAAGAGGATGCTGGGTCCTTTTGAGGCTTAAATTTTTACTGCTTAATAGTTAACAATCAAAAAGAAATAACTAATCTTGAACCTTACTGCCTAGATAAAATAGAAAAGCAATAGTCAAGCAGGAACTGGGGCCCAGGGGCCCTGGGCCTCTCAATTTACATGGCTAAACACACACACACACACACACACAGAGACAAATATACACACACACACACACACACACACACACACAAATTGTCATGTACAGTAGAACTGAAAAATAAGTGTTCCCTAGAACACTGTTGTTTTTAGATCAACTGTCTCTGGGAGCCATAGACTTCTGCATGGGCATCTCCCTGCTCTTCTTTCTTCCAATACTAAGTGTCCTCTGCATCTGCAAGGTTTTTAGCATGAAATGAAAGAGTGTTCTTGAAAGAATGGGGTTCACATTGTAAAAGGTCAGATCTCAGAGGTTACTCAGAAAAGGCTATTACTTATTTGGGTAGTTTTGGCATTTTACCAAAGTCCCAATAACCATAAACACATACTTATTTTTCATTTTTTAAATGATTTCTATTGAGCCAATTTTATGACTGAAGGACTATGCATATTTCTGCAGATTTTGAGGAGAAACACACATCTATGGTTAAAAGTTTTATGCCTGAGTTGGGAATATATACATTGCTATACATTTGCAATATAGTGTATAAAGATGTACACCCACAGAGGAATGGAGAGATGCATCAGATCAGTGGGTATGTGTTGGACATAATCCTGTGGCCATCAGTCACATGGGGCCAGGCCCCTAGTGTTCTGGCTGGACTCCACCCCTACAGTCACCTGGCTACAGCCAGGTTTTCCCTGCCCCACAGTTACCTGGCCATTGCCAGGTAACCCAGCCCACTATAAAAGGGGATGCCAGACCCCTCCTAGCTCTCATGTCTTTTTTCTCTTGCCCTTACACTCTTGTACTCTTGTCCCCTCTCCCTCCCCATTCTTCTCCCCTCTTTCCACATGGTCATGGCCAGCTCTCACCCCTCTATCTTTTTTTCCCTCTTTATTTCTCTATCTCTTTTCTTTTCCTATTTCTGTATAATAAAGCTTTGAAACTATGAGCTGCCTTTTCTTATCAAAACCTGCCATGTAGGAGTAATAGAACAGGCCTCAGTGTCTCCAGCCACCAGAAAGGACCAAAGACTCTTTCCAGACAGGCTTCCTCTACAGGTACACAGGGCCTGTGCCAGAACAGCACTGCCTTCCTGCTAGCCGGGCAGCCTTCCCTCTGCAGGTACTCGGGCACCCACCATCCCCATATGGGTACACGGGCCCTGCCCATTTTCCCTACAGGTATGAACATTGAATTCAGATACCCAGAACCCATCAAAGTCAGATATGGAGATATGTGCATGTGTAGTCCTAAGGCTACTCCAGTGATGTGGGAGATGTTAAGAGAATCCCTGAACTCACTGACTAGCTATCCTGCCACATACAGCTGTAAACAAAGACCAAGTCTCAAGTAATATGGAAGACAAAGATTAAGTCATACTCTCTCCTCCCCATGTGCACTGTAACATGACCCCACCCACATATGTCTGTCTGTCTGCCTGTCTGTAAGTCTGTCTGCCTGCCTGTCTGCCTGCCTACCTGTCTGTCTGTCTATTCTCTCTCTCTCTCTCTCTCTCTCTCTCCCTCTCTCTCTCTCTCTCTCTCTCTCTCTCTCTCTCTCTCTCTCTCTCTCACACACACACACACACACACACACACTTTTAAAAGAAATATAATTCTACCAAGAGAATTATGGACAAGACCGAGAAGAGACAACAACAAACTTGGATCATTATAGAAAAAGCTGAAAAGTGGTTTGGAGAGCATACCTTAGCTCTGGTCTACAGTGAACAGTAGTTTTGCATCCAGAGGGAAAAAAGGAGAAGTTTCTGTCATGAGTATGAGGCAGTCAGCTTGTAGTATCTCAGATAAGGAGGCAGGCAGCAGTAAAGAATGAAGACTGATTGAAATCCTAGTCCAACCACAAGAACAATAGATGTGATAATATGCAGCAATGGAGGAGATATCTGATAGTCAACTGGACAAGCCAGGCAAAGGAAGAAAGTGGGAAAGAATAGAAGCAAAAGCCCTGCAGGCAACATGCTTGAGGGTCCCCAAGGGCTCTACTTATTGTTTGGGGTTTCTTTATATGGAGGTCAAGAGAAACCATTTGATTACTATAGAGTTTAGCATGGATATTTTCTATTTTAACTGACAGACTAAGTCATGTGATTTTTTTATGTGTGTGTGTGTGTGTGTGTGTGTGTGTATTGGAGAAGGGTCTTGTGCTCTATATATTCACATGCTGATTTCTATGCCCCCAGATCTTGTTATAGTATGGACACAGGCATTGTCATGAGTATTGAATGATCTCCTGTATCAATATGCTATAATGATCATTCTCCAATTATCACTAAATGGTTAATAAATAGGTTAAGAATAGCCAAAAACTGGGCAGAGGGGATAAGAAGACTCACTTCAGGTTCTACCTGGGGTCAGGGAGAAAATTGAGGGAGAAGGAGTTCACCATGAAGCAGATAAGGGTCCAAGAAAAGAAGGGCCATGAGGGAGAAGGAAGAGGAGAGGGAAGAAGAGAAGGAAGAGGAGGAGGAGATATAGGAGGAGGAGGAGAAGGAGGAGGAGGAGGAGGAGGAGGAGGAGGAGGAGGAGGAGGAGGAGAAGAAGAAGAAGAAGAAGAAGAAGAAGAAGAAGAAGAAGAAGAAGAAGAAGAAGAAGAAGAAGAAGAAGAAGAAAGGTTGAGTATGAATGTTGCCAAGGGAGTTCTCAATTAGGGCAGACAGCTACTACAGAACAAGACAAGGAGAGAATAAATGCAAGCAACTCAGGGGGTATGACTGGGAAGTAGCTAGATAGCATACATGTTTAGAGATATCTGCTCAGTGATTGTGCATAAAGCTTGTTAAATAAATCAGTATGGTTCTGTCTTACTTATTTGGGAACAAGTCAGTTTAGAAAAATCTGCACCTTTTAAGTTTCATCCTCTCTCTCTCTCTCTCTCTCTCTCTCTCTCTCTCTCTCTCTCTCTCTCTCTCTCTCTCTCTGTGTGTGTGTGTGTGTGTGTGTGTGTGTGTGTATGTGTGTGCGTGTATGTGTATGTGTGTATGTGTATGTCCACCCCAGCCTACAGTGCATCACCTCTAATCTCATGCATGGCTAAATGTATAAGTACAAGATGCTAAATAGAGGATTCTCCAAAAAGTTTACTTTAGGATAACATTTTTGGCTTAAGGTACATCCACCACAAACCAGTTCAGTCTGGATCAGCCTTGAGATTCTTCAAACCCATATACATCGGGAATGTAGTCTAATAGAAACTGCCCAAGTTTGATGGTTATTAAGAATGAAGAAATTTATCTCCTTCTCCAGAGAAGACTGTATGTATATCCTGACACAGAGAGGACCCAAGTTCTGATAGTGGTATTGTTCTTGGAGGTGTGTGTGCACACTGCATGAACATGACAAAACTAGTCTTCTGAGAACTGCAGTAGATGAGGTTGGTTCACATAGCTAAGCCAGTAGAATCCTAGGACACTAAGACTCTATGTATACCTGTCTCAAAAGCAGAGCACAAAGTGCAGAGATCACTTGAAGTCCCCCTTACTACATGAAGCTGTGACTAAAGACTTTGAACGCTTTCTTCTTCCATCAGTCCTATGAGTTCCAGTTTGCATCTGTAGACTGAGGCATGAGCCTTCAAAGGAAAGACTGAACATATCCTAAAACGATTTACTGCACTATTCAAATACTCTGACTCCTAGGACTGGAAGAGAGTTGGTGCCAGTTAAAAGCTCAAAAGCTGTTAGCCTTAGAGGAGAAAGAGGGAGATTAGTAGAGCAGAGGAATGTGTAGTTTGATGAAGTTGCTCTAGATGATGTAAATGTGGACTTGTGCTATTATGCATTTGTAAAATCTTACAACATTAGGGCACCAAGGGCGAACGTAATAAAAATAGTTGACTCAGAAATAACAGAAACTTTATTTATGGGGACTCCCAAGCTGAGTCTGTGGCACATGGGAATTTGTTTGCATATAATTTGTCCCCTGTAAGATTCATACATCAGAGATGTGGGCCTTTGCACAGCAGCATCACTATGGAGGAACTCCTAAGAGATGGGAATAGTGTTAAGTAATTGGATCTACAGAGGCCTTGGGATGGTTGATGCTGGAGCAAGTGAGTTCACACAAGACAGTGCTGTTTATAAACTGAGACTACTTTCCCCTTTCCATATGCAGTCATTTCTCTTTCTGCTTCTCGGCCATGCTGTACATAGGTCAAAAAGCCCCCAACCAGAGCAGAAACTACGAACTGCTTGTCCTTGGACTTCCAGCTTCCAATGCTGAGAGCTAAATAGAACTCTTTTCTTTATATGTCTAGCTTCAGTTATTTTGACATATCCAGAGAAATGAACTAAGATGTTAGGCAAATTTGTTTTCTAAGACAGTACATAGACAATGATGGTGATCACCATAATACAACAGTCTTATTAGTACAGTATAGTATTAATGCTACTATAATGACTTAGAAAACATTTAAAGTTCTATTATGTTCTAGGCTTCTTGAATACTGAGTCAACAATATATAGAGATGAAGAAAATATTTATTGAAGGCTGAGGATATGGTTCAATGGATGAATTGCTTGCTGCATACATGTGACAATTAGGTCCTCAGAATGTAAGTAGATTCTGGGCAGGTGTAGTACCCTGCCTGTAATTCTAGCATTGTGATGTGGAGACAGAATCATCAGAAGGATCTGGATAATCAATAGTCATATTAGTCATATTAGAGAGCTCTGGACCTAAATAAAAGAGCCAGTCTCAATGATTGAGATAGAGAGAGATCAAAGAATACTTTAAATGTTAACCCTGGGCCTCTGCAGTTTTATAGACATGCATGCACACATGTACACAAACTCTACATACAAACACACAAATATATATATACACAAACATACATACACACATATACTTGTCTAATACTTCAAGTAAAATTATTCTCTTTTTGGTGAAATGTATTAGATAGTTTGGGTCATTTAATTCAGCTAAGAATCTGAGGATGCTCTTGGTCGATGTATATCAGCAATAGGTCTCTTTCTGGAAAGACTATGAGTCATCTATTGACAGTATACAAAGATTAACAGTCAATAACTTCAGATTTTTGTGTTAACAGTTATTTACTCTACATGGTTTCATCAATAATCTTATTAAATATGTACACATTCGTGTACCCAGCAAATGCTTATGTAAGCTGTTCCATCTGAAACTGTGAGTAAAGGGAGTAAGGTTTTCCCTCCTAAGGGAACAGGTATAGTTCAGACATTATATCTCTAAGCTTTATTCCAGTGATGCTGAAGAGAAAATGAAATGGCTGTGATGAGGTTTACGTTCTTATTTATTCATTTCAAAAAATATAACCATACATAGATTTGCTTATGTTTGTAAAGTATGTAGGGATATTTTAACATTAGATGGTTTTGGAAATACTATTGTTTAATTCAGAAAGGAAAACAGGGAAAGACAGACAAATGCGTTCTGTTCTTGTTTCTTCAAATCCACACTACCTTGACATAGCTGTCAACAGCTCAAAAAAAAAGTGCTTAGTGAGGGAGTTTCCCAGACTAATATTAGAAACCAAGTACTAGATTGCTAAACCAGGAATGGGTGAGGCTCCCTGTTTCCCGACTGGTTGGAACTTTGCTACAGAGTCAGTTGTATTTATTTTTTGTATCTTAGCAAAATATTCCTGTTTCGCTTAGTAATTCAAATTTTGCACTTAAATCATTTTTTTTCAATGTAGAGACCTTCCTGGAGA
This sequence comes from Tokudaia tokunoshimensis, assembly GCA_036184795.1. Taxonomy (NCBI): domain Eukaryota; kingdom Metazoa; phylum Chordata; class Mammalia; order Rodentia; family Muridae; genus Tokudaia; species Tokudaia tokunoshimensis. The sequence continues at coordinate 156,975,134 of BTHU01000002.1, forward strand.
GAGGTCTCAATAGTTAAGAGCACTATTTCTTTCAGAAGACAGGGGCTCAATTTCTAGCACCAACATGGGGCTCACCTCTTAAATGTTCATACCTTCAGTTCTAGGGAAGCTTCTAGAATCTGCCAGAAATACTTACATTCAAAATGCCATACATATATTTTTAACCACAGAGATTAACTATGATAATACCAAGAGAAAGTTGGAAATATCATGGGTCTCTACCCCTAGCCAAAGAGGTATAGGAAACTAATAACTCCTGAGGGAAGGAGAATAAGTTTTCCCCAGAGATAAGGATGAACTACCAAATTGGTTCTTCAATACTGTGTCAGTTCCCAAGCAACACAAAATGCAGTCATTTGGTATTTATATATTTCTCTCTCTCTCTCTCTCTCTCTCTCTGTGTGTGTGTGTGTGTGTGTGTGTCTATAACATTAATAATAAAATAAAAAGATGTCATAAATTAGAGAGGTGATGATATGGGGCATGGAAGGGGTCAAAGATAGAGAATATATGGAAGGACTTGAGGGAGGAAAAGAAAGAAGAAATGATGCAATCATATTTTAATTAAAATTAACAAAAATATATAAAATAATTAAGATAATTAATTGTTTTGGAAAAGTTTCAAATTTTAATTGAAGTGAATAAAAAGTAAAACAAAAAATTGAATCAGGAACTAGAAAGTAAATTTCTTGCTGTGAAAACAAGAGTACAGGATGTCCAGAATCCTTATAGATGCTGCATGACCATGGTATCATGCTGTAATTCTAGCTATGGGGTTTGACCACAAGGAAACACAAAAGCAATCCAACTATCAACAGTAGTGAGACAGGGTGAACTTGGCCTCCATGTGCATATACACACACATGAGTGCACACACACACACACACACACACACACACATACACACTCACACGTACACACACACGTATACAAACCAAAGTAAATCAACAATTCGTTTTAAAAAATATTATATGACCACTCTACCCCACCTCAAAAGAATAAAGTGGTTGGGCATGATTGCCAATGCCTTAAATAGGTAGACGTCTGTGTTTGGAGGCAGTCTGGTCTACACAGCAAGTTATAGACTACCATCAAATTTTAGAAGTTCGACCCTGACTCAAAAGCAAATAAACAAAGCAATAATGGTACAAGAGTGAACAAGGAAAATTTGTGATTTTGACCTTCATCTTCTACATGTATGTATACACAAATGCCAGTATTGCTCCATCCACAATGGAACCAAGAGACGAATGCAAGGCTAAGGAGATGATTTATTTGGTTACAGTACTTGCTTATCAGGCATGCAAATTTTAGTTCAACCGCCAGAAACCATGCTAAAAATCATACAAGTGTAATGGCGTCTTCTTCCATCTCAGTGCTCTGTAGGTTAAAAGAGATGTAGCCCTGTGTCTTGCTGGCCAGCCTGGCCTAATTGCTGAGTTCCAGGGCAGAGACAGGTGCTCTATCAGCAACAGGTAGACAGTATACAAAGGATGCCAGCCTAGGTTGTTCTTGGCCTCCATGTGCATACACGCACAGATGAGTGCATACATACACCACACACACACACACACACACACACACACACACACACACACACATACAAGTATACAAACCAACGTAAATCAACAATTCCTTTAAAAAAAATATTGTATGACCACTCTACCCTTGATACAGAGATGGTAATGGATTATAAGATATAAGCTATTTCTTGGGGAGTTTGAGTGAGGTAATTTATTTCCCTGCAGAAGACAAATAAAATATTGAGGAAAAAGCTCATAAATGACCAATCAAACCACAAAAAATAATGACAGCCTTTTTTTTTGAGATTCTTGATCAGAGCATGACTGAAATTGAACGAAATATTCAAAGAAATACAAGGCCATACATTTTATTATGTATATAAACTATATAGTTAACCCCCCTACACACACACGAACCCAAAACTCATGAGGTAGAGGTAGGAGGATATCTATAAGTTTGAGACCAGGCTGGTCTACACAGTGAGTTTCAAGTAAGTTAAACAGTTAAACGACAGCAACCAAAAGCAAACCAAAACTATATTTTGTAAGACTTAATGACTAAAAGAAGATTAATTTAGACATCAAATTTTTTGTTTTCAAATAAAAATGAAAACATTAGTCAACATTTCATTGTTGAGAGAACAACATAGGAAAGGCAGTTCTATCATAAAATTGATTGCATTAGTGCCTGTAATAATATTTACAAAAATAATATTCACTTTGTGGTGATCTGCTCTAATGTTTAGTGTGTTTTCCTTTTTACATGTCAAAATTGTGTTAAAAACATTGGCAAGTCTCCTCAACTGTTTGTAAACAAGAGAAGCAATTAGTGGATGGAAACTTAATTCCCCCAAATTATAGCACATTTCTATGTCTACATTTCTTTTGTATTTAAAGACATAATTAAATGTATTTCATGTGTATTTTATCTCCTTGTATGGATGTGTACTCCCTGAATTCTTGGTGGTCACAGAAGCCAGTAGAGAGTGCCTGACTCACTGGGACTGGGGTCACAAGTGCTTGTGAGTTGTAACATGGGTTCTGGAATTGGACTGGGGTCCTCTAGATGAAAAGCCAGGGCTGTTAATTGATGACCCATTTCTCCAGACCATGTGTTTAGATTCGTTTCACATTACCTAATTTCTGATTTTTCATTCTAAATTTGTGGTTTGGGTTTGGAAATTTTAAGGTTAATTTTTTTTAATTTCATTTACTAACTTTGTAGAGACCAGAGAGGGCATTGATTCTTTTGCAGTTGGAGCTTCAGGCACTTGTGAGTCACATGACCTGAGTGTTGGGGGCTGGACTTGGGCCTCTGCTAAGAACAGTAACTGTTCTTAGTGACTGATAGTTCTTGGACACCACCCTGTCATGGCTTCTATTTTATTCTTAGGATATTGTAGGTAAACTCCATCTACACTTACATCACTTAAAATAATTACTTTTCCATAAACACATATTTGTTCTATGTTAGTGTATAACATTGATTTCTACAAGTTTCTGCCCTAACTCCTAACTTCAGCATGCTTAGCTCTGAATAAAATCTCATTTTAACCTAATGGGATCTGTTCATATCACTGTGTGTATATTCTTTTCTGATGTATTAATAAGCTAGCTACTTAAAGTCCAACATTAAATCATCTCTCAGACTTTCACTGGCAATCCATGACTTTTTCTTTCACTCTACAGTGATCCACAAATTATTTTATGTTTAAAACTCTTTTGACCATGGTTTTGCCAATCAACACTAATAGAATCTGCAAGACTTGATATCTGCAGAGTCAGATCATTGCTGAAATCACGATCAATTACAAATTTTCCTGACATACTGTTGTTTCCATTTACAGCATAAGGTTCATTGAATAAATGTTCTGAATGTTTATCGTAATATTTGCATCTTGCTTATAACAAATTGCTAACTGGTACGTTTATGGGGTAACATATGGGTCTTGGATCTTTAGTTGGCGGTAGTTAAACAAATCCTACATTTTTACACACAAATAAATGCTTGAGAAAGAAACTACCCATTTTATGTAATCATATGTCCATTTGGATGAAGATCATGAAGGACTTACTAGCTCTAGTGGTAATAAAAGCTACCCCATGCTAATTTTTGTTGAGTTCTAGAGGTCGGTTCAGCTACCTCTGCATATGCTCTCATCCATGTATATAAACTTTCCATTTGCAGAGAGGCCAGATGGACCTTCCCTATGTGTCAACACTTTCCTGCCATGTGGATTAACTATGGAGGGCTTTAATTGTTGCACTTGGTTTTCATGAAGTAATGATTCAGGGGCAGAAAGCTTTTTATAGTTATTGGATTTTCCCTCCATGATAAGCTAGCAACTCGTCTTTGTGTAGAATTTTGAAAATAGGCCAGTGCATTCAAAACAAATTACACACAAAACCATTGCTTTTATTATTTCAAGATTATTTCATGAATTACAGATTAACTATTTAAAATAGGTACTTTGGAAGATACATATATATATGTATGTATATATATATATATATATATAAGCATGCACTGATTATTAGTTTGGACTGAACTAAATAAGACTCCTCTAAATATCAGCTTTCATAACATCCAATGTGCAGTAGAGTAAAAAGTTAATAGGATAGTAAAATACTGGTATTTCTGTAAGAAGTGATTTCTTAAGAAGTTAATATAAGGTATCCTATTTGAGACAGTATTCCAGGTACAAGTGTAATTCTGTAAATTATCTTTATTGTGATATAATGATTCAATTTTGAACTTGTGACAAGTTCAAGATGAAGATTATATTTTGGATTGATATTCACTGCTGTATTTAAATATTAAAAAATTATGTAAATAGTGCCAAATTACTGATTTTTAATATTTTTATTAAGGCTTATTAGTTCTATTGACCATGTGATGAATTTTAAATTTATTTTTGTGTTCTTATGGTTTATAACTAGCTGAATCTCAGTACCTATAATTAACATCAAATAACTTGTAAGGAGGTTATAATTACGAAAATGTCAATGCTTTTAGGAGCTTGAACATTGCACATGCAAATTTGTATATGTATATATGTAAGTATGCATGTATGTATACACACACATACATTTTCCAAAAGTAATTTGCAGGGAAATCTGACAAGCAGCTCAGCTCACTGCTCTGACCCCAAACCATTGGCAAATTAAAGGAAATAAACTATGCATTTTTAGGAAGCTGTCCAGTGGCTCTGCCGTGGAGCTCCTCTCAGTATTGATGACATTCAGTTTGTTTTCTTTTTTGTTGTGTGCTTGTTTTCATTCATTAATTATTAATTGACTTTACATCCTAATCACAACTTTATCTCCCTCATCTCCTCTCAGTCCCACTCCCTCACCTCGTCTTACCCCATACACCCTCCTTTTTTCTTCAGAGGATGGGAGGCCTCCCATGGATATCAAGCCACCTTGGCCTATCAAGATACAGTAGGACTAGGTGCATCTTCTTCTATTGAGGCAAGAGGAGTTATCCCACTTAGGGGAAAGGCAGCAGAGTCAGAGACAGTCCTACTTCAGTTGTTAGGAGACCCACGTGAAGACCAACCTTCACATATGTTACATATATGTAGAGGCCTAAAAACATTCCATGCATGCTCTCTGGTTTGTGGTTCAGTCTCTGTGAGCCCCTGAAGGTCCAAGTTAGTTGATTCTGTATGTTTTCTACTTGTGTTGTTCTTGTCCTCTTTGATTCCTTCAATCCTTCTCACTCTTCTGCAAATTTCCCTGAGCTCTTCCTAATGTTTGCCTATGAGTCTTGGCATCTGTTTTCATCAGCTTCTAGGTAAAGCTTCTCAGATGATAGTTATACTAGAATCCTGTCTTCAAGTATAGCAGAATATCATGAATAGTGTCAGGAGTTGGCTCTCCCTCATAGGATATGTCTTAATTTGGACCAGCCATTGGTTGGCCAATCCCTCAATTTCTGGTCTATATTTATAGCTGTATATCTTATAGTTGGGACAAATTGTGGTGAGTCAAATATTTTGTGGATGGCTTGGTGTCTCATTTCACCATCTTACCAAAATCAATCTACAGATTCAATGCAATTCACATTGAATTCCAACACAATTATTTATGGACACCAAAACAACAATACTTGGCCTCATGTAGAAAAACAAAAAAAACCTAGTATAGGCAAAACTATCCTATACAATAAAAGAACTTTTGGAAGTATCAGTATTCCTGATTTCAAGTTGTACATCAGAACAAGAGTAATTAAAAAAAAACTCATGGTATTGGCATAAATGCAGATATGCTCATAGATGGAATCAAACTGAAGATCCAGAAGTAAACCCACAAACTTATAGACAAATGATTTTTGAAAAGGAAGCCAAAACTATACAGTGGAAAGAAAGAAAGTATCTTCAACAAATGGTGCTGGATGTCTGCAGGTAGAAGAATGCAAATAAATCTATATCTATCACTGTGCACAAAATTCAAATTCAAGTGGATCGAAGACCTCATTATTAAAAGGGATATACTAAGTCTGGTAGAAGAGAAAGTAGGGAACTGCCTTGAACACACTGGCACAGGAGATAACTTACTGAACAGAACACATATAGCTTGGGCATGAAGATCAACAATTAATAAATGGGACCTCATGAAAGTGAACAGCTTCTGTAAGCCAAAGGACACCATTAATAGTACGAAACAGCAACCTGCGGAAAGGGAAAGATCTTCAGCACTCCACATCTGACAGAGGATTAATATCCAAAATACATAAGGATCTTAACAAATTAGACAGCAGTAAACAAAATAACCCAATTAAGAAATAGGGTACAGATCTAAACAGAGAATTCTCAACAGACAAATCTCCAATTGTGGGGAAGCACTTAAAGAAACATTCAACACCATTCATCATCAGAGAAATGTAAATTGCAATGATTCAGATTCATCTTACACCCATCAGAATGGCTAAGATCCAAATATCAAGTGACAGCTTATGCTGGTGAGAATGTAGAGTAAGGGGAACACTCCTCCATTGCTGGTAGGAATGAAAACTTATACAACCACTTTCGAAATCAATTTGGCAGTTTCTCCGAAATTATGAATAGTTTTACTTCAAGATGCAGCTATAACACTCCTGAGCACACACCTGCCCCCCTATACCACATGGAGACATGCTCAACCATGCTCATAGCAGCATTATTCATAATAGGCAAAATTGGACACAACCTAGATGTCCCTCAAATGAAGAATGGATAAAGAAAATGTGGTGCACATACAATGGAATATTACTCAGCTATTAAAAATTATAACATCATGAAATTTGCAGACAAATGGATGGAACTAGAAACAAAAATCTTCCTGAGTAAGGTAACCCAGACTCAGAAAGGCAATCATAACATTTACTCACTTATAAGTGGAAATAAGCTATAAATTATTGGATAAACATGGTACAATCCTTAGACTCAAAGAAGCTAAGTAACAAAGAGGGGACAATAGAGGATACTTGAATCTCACTGAGCAGGGGAAATAAAAAAGACATTGGTGTGGATGGAGGGCAGAAGTAGGTTGAGAGATGAAATGGGGAGAGAACAGTAAGGTTCAAGTCTGAGGAAGGTGGACAGTTAGAGACTGGGAGAGAGAACTGATATCGTTGGTAGAGGCAGGAGGTAATCTCTGGGAAGAGCTATGTACCCAGGACAATGGAAACGCCCAAGAACCTGAGTGTAAACCTAGCTAAGTCCACTGGCAGTAAGGATATAGAGCCTGAAGGGGCCACCTCCTGTAACCAGGGAAGGCTTACAATGGACAGAGTTAGAAATTTCTTTTTTTTTTTCAAAGTTTTTTTTATTTACATCCAAAATCATTTCCCCTTTCCAGTTTCCTCCCTCCCCGAAAGTCCCATAAGCCCCCTTCCCTCCCTCTTTACCCCATTCAACCCCTCTCGCTTCTCTATCCTGGCATTCTCCTACATCCAGTCTTTCCAGGACCAGGGGTCTCTCCTTCCATCTTCTTGGAAATCTATTGATATGCAAATTGTGTCTAGGGTATTCCCAGATTCTGGGTTAATATCCCCTTATCAGTGACTGCATACCATGTGTGTTCTTTTGTGATTGGGTTACCTCACTAAGGATGATATTTTCAAGTTCTGACCTTTTGCCTAGGAATTTCGTGAATTCATTGTTTTTAATTGCAGAGTAGTATTCCATTGTATAAATATACTACATCTTCTGAATCTATTCCTCCGTTGAGGGACGTCTGGGATCGTTCCAGCTTCTGGCTATTATAAAAAAGGCTGCTATGAACATAGTGATGCATGTGTCCTTATTGCATGCAGGTAAAGCCTCTGGGTATATGCCCAGGAGTGGTATAGCAGGATCCTCCAGGAGTGTCATGCCCAGTTTTATGAGGAACCGCCAGACTGCTTTCCAGAGTGGTTGTACCAGCTTGCAATCCTACCAGCAGTGGAGGAGTGTTCCTCTTTCTCCACATCCTCACCAACAACTGCTGTCTCCTGTATTTTTGATCTTAGCCATTCTGACTGGTGTGAGATGGAATCTCAGGGTTGTTTTGATTTGCATTTCCCTAATGACTAAGGATGATGAACATCTCTTTAGGTGCTTCTCAGCCATTAGACAGTCTTCAGGTGAGAACTCTTTGTTTAGCTCTGGACCCCATTTTTTAATAGGGTTACTTGCCTCTCTGGAGTTTAACTTCTAGAGTTCTTTGTATATATTGGATATTAGCCCTCTGTCGGATGTAGGGTTGATAAGGATCATTTCCCAGTTAGTTGGTTGCCAATTTGTCTTTTTGACAGTATCTTTTGCCTTGCAAAAACTTTGTAATTTGATGAGGTTGCATTTGTCAATTCTTGATCTTAGAGCATAAGCTATTGGAGTTCTATTCAGGAAATTCTTCCCTGTGCCCATTATGTTCAAGGTTCTTCCCTAGTTTCCTTTCTATTAGTTTCAGTGTGTCTGGTTTTATGTGAAGGTCCTTGAAGCACTTGGAATTGAGCTTAGTGCAAGGAGATAAGAATGGGTCAATTTGCATTCTTCTGCATGTTGACCTCCAGTTGAGCCAGCACCATTTGTTGAAAAGGCTATCTTTTTTCCACTGGATGGTTTTAGCTCCTTTGTCAAAGATCAAGTGACCATAGGAGTGTGGATTCATTTCTGGGTCTTCAATTCTGTTCCATTGATCTACATGCCTGTCACTGTACCAATACCATGCGGTTTTTAACACTATTGCTCTGTAGTACAGCTTGAGGTCCAGGATACTGATTCCCCCAGAGGTTCTTTTACTCTTGAGAATAGTTTTAGCTATCCTGGGTTTTCTGTTATTCCAGATGAATTTTTGAATTGCTCTTTCTAACTTTATGAAGAATTGAGTTGGGATTTTGATGGGGATTGCATTGAATCTGTATATTGCTTTTGGCAAGATGGTCATTTTTACTATCTTAATCCTGCCAACCCATGAGCATGGCAAATTTTTCCATCTTCTGAGGTCTTCTTCAATTTCTTTCTTCAGAGACTTGAAGTTTTTGTCATACAGATCTTTCACTTGTTTGGTTAGAGTCACACCAAGATACTTTATATGGTTTGTGGCTATCGTGAAGGGTATCATTTCTCTTACTTCTTTCTCAGCCTGCTTATCCTTTGAGTATAGGAAGGCTACTGACTTGCTTGAGTTGATTTTATATCCGGCCACTTTGCTGAAGTTGTTTATCAGCTGTAGAGTTGTCTGGTGGAGTTCTTTGGGTCTCTTAAGTATACTATCATATCGTCTGCAAATAGTGATAGTTTAACTTCTTCCTTTCCAACTTGTATCCTTTTGACCTTCTTTTGTAGTCTAATTGCTCTAGCTAGAACTTTAAGTACTATATTGAAAAGATATGGAGAGAGAGGGCAGCCTTGTCTAGTCCCTGATTTCAGTGGGATTGCTTCAAGTTTCTCTCCATTCAGATTGATATTCGCTACCAGTTTGCTGTAAATTGCTTTTATTATGTTTAGATATGGACCTCGAATTCCTGAACTTTCCAAGAACTTTAGCATGAAAGGATGCTGAATTTTGTCAAATTCTTTCTCAGCATCTAATGAGATGACTATGTGGTTTTTTTCTTTGAGATTGTTTATATAGTGGATTACATTGATGGATTTCCTTATATTGAACCATCCCTGCATCCCTGGGATGAAGCCTACTTGATTGTGGTGAATGATCGTTTTGATGTGTTCTTGGATTCGGTTAGCAAGAATTTTATTGAGTATTTTTGCATTGATATTCATAAGAGAGATTGGCCTGAGATTCTCTTTCTTTGTCGGATTTTTGTATGCTTTTGGTATTAGTGTAATTGTGGCTTCATAGAACGAGTTGGGTAGGGTTCCTTCTGTTTCTATTTTGTGGAATAGTTTGAAGAGTATTGGTGTTAGTTCTTCTTTGAAGGTCTGATAGAATTCTGCACTAAAACCATCTGGACCTGTGCTTTTTTTGGTTGGAAGACTTCCAATGACAACTTGTATTTCTTCAGAGGTTATAGGACAGTTTAGATGGTCTATTTGATCCTGATTTAATTTTGATATTTGGTATCTGTCAAGGAAATTGTCCATTTCCTCCAGATTTTCTAGTTGTGTTGAATACAGGCTTTTGTAGTAGGATCTGATGATTTTTTGAATTTCCTCAGTTTCTGTTGTTATCTCTCCCTTTTCATTTCTGATTTTATTAATTTGGATACTCTCTCTGTGCCCTCTGGTTAGTCTGGCTAAGGGCTTATCTATCTTGTTGATTTTCTCAAAGAACCAACTCCTCGTTTTGTTGATTCTTTGTATGGTTTTATTTGTTTCTACTTGATTGATTTCAGCCCTGAGTTTGATGATTTCCTGCCTTCTACTCCTCTTGGGTGTATTTGCTTCTTTTTGTTCCATGGCTTTCAGGTGTGCCATTAAGCTGCTAGTGTATGCTGTCTCCCATTTCTTTTTGGCAGCACTCAGGGCTATGAATTTTCCTCTTAGCACTGCTTTCATTGTGTCCCTTAAATTAGGGTATGTTGTGCCTTCATTTTCATTAACTTTCAAAAAGTCTTTGATTTGTTTCTTTATTTCCACCTTGACCAAGTTATCATTGAGTAGAGCCTTGTTCAGCCTCCATGTGTACGTGGGTTTTCTGTTGTTTTTGTTGCCATTGAAGACCACCCTTATTCCATAGTGATCTGATAGGAGGCATGGGATTAGTTCTATCTTCTTATATCTGTTGAGGTCTGATTTGTGACCAATTATATGGTCAATTTTGGAGAAGGTACCATGAGGTGCTGAGAAGAAGGTGTATTCTTTTGCTCTAGGATGAAATGTTCTATATATATCTGTTAGTTCCATTTGGTCCAAGGCTTCAATTAGATTCACTGTGTCCCTGTTTAGTTTCTGCTTTCCTGAACGATCCATTTCAGAGAGCGGGGTGTTGAAGTCACCCACTATTATTGTGTGAGGTGCGATGTGTGCTTTGAGCTTTAGTAAAGTTTCTTTTACGAATGAGGGTGCCCTTGCATTTGGAGCATAGATATTCAGAATTGAGAGTTCTTCTTGGTGGATTTTTCCCTTGATCATTATGTAGTGTCCTTCTGTGTCTTTTTTGATGACTTTAGGTTGAAAGTCAATTTTATCTGATATTAGGATGACTACTCCAGCTCGTTTCTTGGGACTATTTGCTTGTAAAATTGTTTTCCAGCCTTTTACTCTGAGGTAGTGTTTGTCTTTGACACTCAGGTGCATTTCCTGCATGCAGTAAAATGCTGGGTCCTGTTTACGTATCCAGTCTGTTAGTCTATGTCTTTTTATTGGGGAATTGAGACCATTGATATTAAGAGAGACTAAGGAATAGTGATTATTGCCACCTGCCATTCTTGATGCTATCTTTATGTTTGAGTGGTTATCTACTTTTGGGTTTGATTCAAGAAAGTTACTTTCTCATTTTTTTCCAGGGTATTGTTTCTCTCCTTGTATTGGCGGTTTCCACCTATTATCCTTTGCAGGGCTGGGTTTGTGGAAAGATATTGTGAAAATTTGGTTTTATCATGGAATATCTTGGTCTCTCCATCTATGGTGATTGAGAGTTTTGCTGGGTAGAGTAGTCTAGGCTGGCATTTGTGCTCTCTTAGTGTCTGCATGAGATCTGCCCAGGATCTTCTGACTTTCATAGTCTCTGGTGAGAAGTCTAATGTGATTCGGATAGGTCTTCCTTTGTATGTTACTTGGCCCTTTTCTCTTACTGGCCCCAACAGGCCGTGTCCCAAGCGATGTTATATTGGGCGGAACCTAGATACCTGTCTCCTCAGTGCAGTCGATCCAGGAACAGAGGTCACCAAAGGGAAGCTGGTAGGCTCCCGCCCAGTGCGGGGGGGTCCCTCTGCAAGGCAGAAGTCCCACAGCAGGTCTGGCGTGTCTATTACTGCAGATCTGCCCAGCTCTTGGTAGCAGGGTACACACAAGCTGCCTGAGACCCAAGCGATATTATGCCTGTCTGTCTCTGAGCCTGGCAGTCCCAACTATCTGTACAGTGGATCAAAGATGGCGGAGTGCCGAGAGTTAGAAATTTCAATTGTCAATACTGTATTTCTGTAGTCATCCCTTGAGAAATAAAAATCTAGCTTTTTCCCTAACTTAATAATTTTGATAAATTAGTTTAATCAACGCATTAATAACTTTATTATTAAAGTAGAAAGGTAATTTAGTTTATCTGTTATTATTCATATGTAAAAGGGGGAACATTCTACATAAATAATTTTCAAATTACCACATGTCTTACATTTTGTTAGAAGGGATAATAACCAGCATTATCAAGTGTCTCTGCTTAACAATTGCTTGTGCTTAAGCTGGTATCCATTGTCAAGGAAGCCTGTGTTACTCACCGAGCATGCTCAGTTATGTTCCCAACCTTACTTCGAAGAAGTTGTGGTTCTTCCCTAGTTGTACCAATGAAAACATTGCAATACTTTGCTTTCCTTTCAGGACAAAATCAATTGCAGTCAATTACTGACCTGCTCATTAATACTGAAAAACAAATAATTGTCTATCATTTTAAAAGAAAAAGAAAGAGATCAAATATAGTAACACAGCCAAAACTGACTTTACTCATGTTTCAGGCTAAGATACACTGCTGGACCTTAAGTTTAATAAAGTAGAAAGAAAACTTCAGTGGTCCCAGTTTCTTATTCTGTTCTGTGATGTTGTAGGAACTTGTGTAGGTAGTAACTCTTTGAAGGCATGCTTTTGAAAGGCACTGTGTTCCATCACTCTCTACTTTCTGACCTCCCTGAGGAGGTTAGTAACTTCCTTCCACGCAGGCTCTTGCTGCCATGATGATCTTTCTGACCACACGTCTACCACCATGATCAAACTATAACACACTGAAATCTTTGAAACTGTGTGCCAGAATTAATTTCTTTCCTTTGAAATTATTTATTCCACTCAACAACAGCAACAACAACAAAAAAACCCAACTTATATCAGACCCTTCATACCACACAGATATAAAATTTCAAAAGTTTAGAGAATAATACAGTAAATATAGGGAAACAATCAGATTTATTCTTGCAGTGCAAGCTTTTTACATCCAAAATAACTATTAATGTGATTTGCCACATAACAAAATAAAAGAGAAAAACTAAGATCACTTTAAAAAAGTCAAAAGGCAATTTAATAAAAATATATACTTTTCATACACACAAAAGTAAAATAATGATCAAACTAAGAAACTCAGACTAGGAAGAAATCATATTAATCCTACTGGTAATGTTTATCTGAACTAAAAATAATGATCAAACTAAGAAACTCAAACTAGGAAGAAATCATATTAATCCTACTGGTGATGTTTATCTGAACTAAGGATATTTATAAGAAAAGAAGTAAAACCCCTATGGCTAAGGCCACACATGACATCTGCCCCCATTCCAGCACTGGAAGAAGTTCAACAAGAACATCAGGTGCTTAAGCCCAGCCTTGTCTACTCTGCAAAACACCATGACCTCTTAGGTATGAAAATAAATAAAGAAACAAATGATGTCCGTAAACATATTCATTAGTTTATTTTATTTACCTACAGCCAGGAGAAACTATTTAAAAAAGATTTCAATATCATGTGAATAGTACCAGCTGTTCAAATAAGGCAAGAAAAGGAAAGAAAAGAAAAGCTATAAATATCATTGTGTTAATATTTACAGCTAACATAATTGTGTACCTCAAAACGCTAGACAGTCTACACACTTGTAGCCCAATATGTCAAGATAGTAAGCTCCCAGAAGCTGAGGACCCAGCAAGGGAGGAAGATGAAGGAGAAAGCAGCCAGGAGTGAGCAGAATGTATTGTATAGGTGTATGACCTAGTTAAAGAACAAACTCGATCAATAAATAAGAATCCAAAGTCAGCCTTAAAATTCAATGATTTTTAATACCAGTAATTAAAATAAGGTAAAAACTAAATTATTACAAACAACATTAAAACAAAAACAACACTACAAGTTTAAAAAAATGTGTGAGTTTTGTATACTGACAAGTTCATAAGACCCTGTAAAAGAAAATGATAAAAAGCCTGAGATGAATCATGCTTGTAGCTCTTGAAAGAAATTGGTGTGCTATGCATTCATTTTCTCAATCTCTTGAGTCTGCTGCTGATACATTATTTTTATTATAAGAGTTATCAGTAGTGGGCTTGTAATTAAACTATTCAAGGAGCCATTCCTAGTTTAGAACAACTTCCTGAAACACCAGAAACGAATTCTGGTTCTACGCCCTTCATCCCGTCTGGTTGCTATGCCTTCAAACATGCATCTCTGCATGTTCACATTTCCATTAAACATTCATCCCTCCTCAGGTGCTTGATGTGTTAGGATCAATACGGAAGGGACTGGGAGATTTTATGTATTTGATTTTCAAATGAGAAATCCCATCCTGATTTATTACAGAAAAGATGAGCCTTACAGTATCCTAACACTAACTTCAGGCCAAACTGGCTGCTATAATTTCTGAGTCATCTTTAACCAACATAAGATATTAAATGAAAGACACTAAATTTCAGCCGAAAAATACTACATGTGTTACAGGATTTTTCACACCTTAGATCATAATAAATTTTTTGCTTCTGACTGAGAACATTACTCAGTAGACCAATGTTGAACTATCATGGGATTCGTAAGTTTTTGTAGATTGACTACCTTATTGAATTAGAAACTTTGGATAAAAATCTGGGTGTTAAAACATAACCAGAAAGAAAGTTGACCCTATAAGTTTCCATATGGAGTAGATTAATTCTGTTTCAAAAAGAGGAAAAAAAAATCCCATGTACTCAGTGTGGAAAACCTGACATCATAGGACCTCACCAATTTATAACATCCCGTAGCTCTTGTTACAAATGGACTGAACCTCAGACTCATCCCCAGAATGGACATAACCTTATAGTTAATTGACACTGTATTTTCTACCAGTCAATGAAAAGTCTGATTATATTCTCCTTAAATACATCAAAGAGTTTGTTGGGAACAACCAGACATGGCTCTTGCTCACAGATAATCTTCACAAGATACAAATGGAACCCTTCCCTCTATACACAGTCCATTTCTTTTTGAGACCAGTGAAAACACTGTTACTGGTAGTGCAGACAAACAAGGTGGACTCAGTGTCTTAGGGTTTCTATTCCTGCACAAAACACCAAGAAGGAAGTTGGGGAGGAAAGGGTATATTCAGTTTACACTTCCACATTGCTGTTTATCACCAAAGGAACTCAGGACAGGAACTCAGACACAGCAGGAACTTGGAGGCAGAAGCTGATGCAGAGGTCACGGAGTGGTGCTGCTTACTGACTTGCTTCCCCTGGGTTTCTCAGCTTGCTTTCTTATAGAACCCAAGACTACCAGCCCAGGGATTGCACCACCTACAATGGGCTGGGACTTTCTCCTTTGATCACTAATTGAGAAAATACTTTACAACTGAATCTCATAGAGGTATTTCCTCAAGGGAGATTACTTTCTCTGTGACAACTCCAGCTTGTGTCAAGTTGACACACAAAACCAGTTAGTACACTCAACTAATACGAAAGTATAGTTGGGAATCATTTTAAATAAAACAGGAATTTAGACTCTTACGAGTTACCCATGAGGACATATTGTAGGGTCAGTTAACCCGTGATCTCCACCTGGTCTCATTACCCACCTGTACGCCTCAGCAATTTTTTCTTTGTATGTGTGAGATTAAAAACTTTGCCTAGAATCATCATTGTCTTAGTCAGGGTTTCCATTCCTGTACAAACATCATGATCAAGAAGCAATTTGGGGAGGAAAGGATTTATTCAGTTTAGAGTTCTACATTGCTGTTCATCACCAAAGGAAGTCAGGACTGGAACTCAAGCACGTCAGGAAGCAGGAGCTGATGCAGAGGCCATGGAGGGATGTTCCTTACTGGCTTGCTCAGCCTGCTCTCTTATAGAACCCAAGACTACCAGCCCAGGGATGGCCCCACCCACAATGGGCCCTCCCACACTTGATCACTAATTGAGAGAATGTCCCACAGCTGGATCTCATGGAGGCATTTCCTCAAGGGAAGCTCCTTTCTCTGTGATAATTCCAGCTGTGTCAAGTTGACACACAAAACCAAATAGTACATTATGAACTTTGCTTCCCTCCTAAAAGAATGGCAACCTCACTTTAGAAATGGACATAAAAAAGTTTCAAGTACCAAAGGAAATGTCATTAATATATTATAAAGATCTCAGAGGACTGGGAGAAACTTGTGAATGAAGTTAAGCTGGAATATATATTGGGGCATTGTTGATAGAGTATAGCCACTCAGACAATAACAGATTATTTATCAATAACCTGTGGGGAGCATGGCCTTCAAAGAGTATCATATAGTTAGAAGATTTAATGTAAAATTCTTCCCTAATTTCAATTGGAGTGATTAATGACACTGTGTTGTGGAAGCCAGTTATTCATGTCTGGTTTAACCTACTGGTGATGATTGTTATAGGATAGTAGAATGTTTCAATCACACAGGAATTGCTAATGTGCTCACCTTTCCTAGAATGGATGCCTCGAGCCAAGCAGAAAGGTCAATATAGAAATATAAGTACGAAGCCACCTGGTTTTTTAGGGTGGGAACTAAAGTTTTATAGGATTTGAGTTTAGTCCAGAACCCTAAAGCTGTGGTTGCCATACATTTCTTCAGGATGGCCTCATCCAGATATCTGTAGACAGATAGTATTGCCTTAATTAGATGGAAGTAGCATGCATATTAATCAGCTCTTGCTCATTCTCTCTCTGGGGAAAATACTTTTGAAGTTATAATGACTGGGTGAAAATGGCAAAACAATCCTCCATGCACCTTCAATGTTTCTGCACACATCCTTAGCAGAGACATGAGCAGCTGCCACTCATTTTAAACATCGGTGGAGAGTCAATATCCTTGGAAGATGTAAATAGTGTCTTTAGAACAGACAGTAGGTTTGCTTGCTATGGACAATGCAAATAATATCTCTGGAGCAAATCTTTCCAGGTTTGCTTATAAAAAGCTTTAAATCTCTGTTGTTGAGTTCACTAGTTGTCTGTTGGTGAGGTCATTAGTTGTAAGGAAAATTCATTTCAAGCGTTGCATTAAACTGAACCTCCTGTTATGAACTTTGGGACAAGGATCTGGCTAAGAGAATTTGTACAAATACACAGCTCTTGTTGCTCACTGTGCTTTCAAGTGTTTTGTCTCTGACTCTGGCTTCTCATGGTCTTCATGACCATTCACAAAATTGTGAAGGCTAATTAATAATAATTATTAAAATGTGAAAGCTAGTCTGAGAATTATCTTTCCACAAAAGTAAAGTCTCAGATGCTTCAATTATTCCTTACTATTGTAGATATCATTCTGAATGAGAATTTAGTGTGGACATTTTTTGTTGTTATATTAATGGAAACTATTTGGCACTTTCACCACTAGGTAGGATATTATTTGGTTTAGTTTCTCTCTCATAGAAGGCCTTCTCCCAGACTTAGAAAATTTCCTTTAGTTTCAAAGTTGCTGGGCTTTTTTTTTTTTTTTGGAAAAATATCATCTGGATTTTTCCAAATGTCTTTGCTACGTCTAAGAATATGGTTGTCTCTATTGCCAGTTGTTAGCCATTTAATATGGTGAATTACACTGACTGGGCTGGGCTTTGAATGCTACAAATCCATGAATTTATGGATATCCCACATGTTTTATCCTATATCTCCGTTTGTAATAGACAGGTGCGTTGGGTATAGTATTATTGGTTGAAATCATATTGAATAAATTATCTTAGGATTTCCACGCCTATAAGTATTGAACAAAGAGTTCTAGGGCTATTATAGAAATTCTTTGACTGTCTCATCTATACTCTTCCTATCTCAGAGTCTTCTCTCTACCTTTGACTTATCACTGTTTGGTTACAGTTATAAATACAGTATTGAGGTAGTTTCAATCAAGTTGGACCTGACTATAGGCCTTAGATGTTTACTTACATTGACATAATTTCCTTCCTTTGTATTGAAAGTCTTATGGTACTAACTATTTTTAAAGTAAGTTTTATTTTTAATTACTTCTTTGAGAATCTCATGCAATATGTTTTGATCATATTTATATCCCCCCAGAACCCCTTTATTCTTCTTCATATTCATTAACTTGTATATTTATTCTTTAGATGCTGTCTAATGAGTATTCCAAATCTTTTATCATTCTTTGCTTTTCATATCGACAATATATTTTCAAAGTGTTTTCTTCAGTTTCAAAGATTCTTACATCTGCATGATTAATTTAATTGTAGTTGAATTTCAGGATATTTTTTTCCTTTTTTTTATTGTAAATTTTAACCTCAAGAATTTGATTCAACTAGATGTTAATTTATCCAGTCAAGGCACTGTATTTCTAAGGTTGCTTGTTCATCTTGTTAAAATAAAATAAAAAAAAAATTGAGACAAAATATCAAGTATACAGGCTGGCCTTGATCTCTCTCTCTCTCTCTCTCTCTCTCTCTCTCTCTCTCTCTCTCTCTCTCTCTCTCTTTCTCTCTCTGTTTCTAGCAAAGAATGACTTTGAATTTCTGGTCCTCTTGGGATCAAATGTTCAATGCTTCATGAATGCTAGGCAAATAATTTACTATTTGAGCTGAAATCCAGAGTATAGTTTTCTAACGTTTTGTAAAATATTATTTTTTGTATTGTCTTGAAGCTTGCAGAACTTCTTGTTTTGTTTTTATTTCTGGTTGCTGTGATAAATTACCCTGAAAAATAAAAAGCAATGTAAGGAAGTAGAGAAAGTTTAATACAGCAACATGGCTGCTCTGGCAAGGAATCACATCCAAAGTTCTTGATCTGTGTGGTCTGACTGGAATACAGACACACCCTTAATGCAGACCTTCAATCCCTAATAATGAACAAAAGATTAGTTTGTAAAAGGAAGTGGTGATGTTTCAAAGTGATTTCTAATTGAGGAACAAAGTGATGAGTCAGAGAAAGATTTGACAGAATGAGTCAGAGATAGATTCACCCAACACTCCTAAGGAGAGGAAAGAACTACTGTAGAGCAATAGAGAGAGAGAGAGAGAGAGAGAGAGAGAGAGAGTTGAGTCACTTTTGTTCAGACAGTTGAGCTCTGTGAAGTAGTCAGTCACAGTTGAGCTGAGTCAGTGAGTTGAATGGCAGTTCATGGGAGTAGAGTTTGAGACAGTTTAGTTGGTAGAGTTCAGAGGCAGTTTTTACAGGGACAGTTTTACAGAGACAGGTTGTAGAGAGAACAAGCTAGACAAAGGTAAAGACAGAATAAGCCAGAGAAGGATCCAGAAAATTAGAACAGATTGCTAGAGTTAATTTGAGGCCAAGCAGAGCAATTCAGTCCGAAGCTGAGGGAAGTCAGCTTGAATCAGTCAACATGGAAAGAAGTGTGAGCCCAAACAGCTGAGTTAAACAATCCACAAGTCAGAAAGGGCTAGGAAAGGTGAGCTTCTTCAAGCAATAAGTCTTTGAGATGACAATTACGTCAGGCAAATAAAAGTTACTTTTACATAAGAGAGAAAAAGGGTTCATTTGGTGAACAACTGCCATGTTTTAGACCATTGTGAGAAAGTTAGGAACTTAAAACACCTTGTCTTTTGCCTTCACAGTAAAGAACGGAGAACAATGGATTAAAGCAGATATTCTGGTTCTCAGGTTTATCTTCTTATTGAATAAACCTTAGGCACAGGAAACAATCTCACCTACTATAAAGATTGTTCTCCCACATCAATTATCTTAATCCAAATAATCCCTCACAGATATTCTCAGAGACTAGCCATTATCTAAACAATCCCTCACAGTTGTGTCTAGAGGCCTGATTCCTAGGTGTCAAGATGAATACTAACTATCATGCTTTCTTCCAACAATTGCTTTTAATTCCTTGGGATGAAGTTCATAGATTTCCATTTCTTTAGGTCATGATTTCTGGAATTTGGTAAAGTCATGATTCCCTAATTATTCCTGATTCTTGGTGTCCTATATCTATATGTCTTTATATTTAACACAGTATAGAACTTCTATAGTTACTGGCTGTGTGCAAAATCCTGTGGTGTTAAGAAATGCCAGAACTGCTGGTTCCTGCCAGGTGTTTCATCTGGTCCAGAGCCTAGATTTACTGAAGTCAACCTGGTGTTCATGTGGGACAGAGATGGAATTGTCTATGCAAGGCTAGAACTGTATGTTGCCACCTGGTACTGGGATGCATGCTAGAATTCAGTATTGTATTGAAGTCTGAACTATGGAGCTGTGGAGAGTATTCCTGTTAGGGTCCAAGGCAAATTCTCTTCTTATTCCCCTCTCCCTCAGCATATCTTTATCTACATCATGTTGCATGGAATTGGAGAATAGATGATTCAAGTCCCATCAGAACTTCCTTGCTCTCCTCATCTTTATATGACTGGAACTTCCATGCTATGTTTGCATTTCAACCACTGGTCTCTGGAACAGCTTTTGTAGAATATTGAATATTAATTACCTCACTTTACTAATGATAATAGGCTGCATGTTTGCTTTGTTGTAGTAATGTTTTTCAATTTTATGTCAATTTTTTCAGGTTTTATTCAAGAGATAAATTCAAAAAGCTGGAACTGTAAGGAAATTACTTTTTTTTTCAATAAGACTAGGCACATCTCCTACTATTGAGGCTAGACAAGTCAGCCCAGGAAGGAGGAAGGGATTCACAGGCAGGCCATATACTCAGAGACAGCTCTTGCTCCCGCTTTAGGAGTCCTACATGATTGAATATAGTAAATTGCTAAGTCCTGTGACTTTCAATTTGAATGTCCTAGACCTTATTATATGGTTTCCAAAATAGGGAACAAATGGGAAAAAATGAACAGAGAGACACAAATGGAAAAAAGAAAACATTCTTTTCCTCAGAACTTGCTTCAGTAGAAGAGTTATGGCTTTCAGTAAAAAGACAGACTGTAACAATAACTGATTATCTCTGTGTTAAAATGTCTATAATCAGAACCATCACACAGCATTTATAGTATGTATACACAACATTTGGAGGTCAGAGTCCTTTTTGTGATTGATATTAGCCAATATTCTTCAGAGCTGTTTATTGTTGGGACCCAGGAATCGACTCACAAACCACACAAATGCTGATCTCAGTCAGACAGGGATAGTTTGTTGAGCATAAGACTCAGG
Source organism: Tokudaia tokunoshimensis (assembly GCA_036184795.1). Classification (NCBI taxonomy): domain Eukaryota; kingdom Metazoa; phylum Chordata; class Mammalia; order Rodentia; family Muridae; genus Tokudaia; species Tokudaia tokunoshimensis. The sequence goes on from BTHU01000002.1 coordinate 156,996,304, forward strand.
ACTGATTGACCAGGGCCATGGTCCAGATTTGTAAACTGAACCATGACCCCTAGTTAATCTCCTACAAAGCTTTTAAGCCCCTAAACCACAAACATCTATGCCAAGTTATTTCACCATCAGGATTTAAGGATAGGGAATTTACTTAAAAACGTCTTTGTTGTACATTTATACTGTTTCTATTGGTTGGGGTGTTCAACTGTGGCTGGAGACTTGCCTAGTCTAGTATTCTTGTCTTAAATTGCTTCATCAAGTTAGTTGAAGGTCTGAAGAAAACGAAAAGTCTTGAAGCTCTCCAATTGGGAGAATTCTACCTACATGTCTGCCAATGTCAAACTGAGCCCTTAGCTCTTCTAGGTCTCCAGATGTTCACTCACTTTCAAGATCTTAGGACTTGCATTATTGATAACTTTGTGAGTGACTTTATGTAAATATAAATGCCAGGACCTAGGTAAAATATTAAGGCCTAGATGGAATGTTAAGGTCTATTTAAAATGTTAAGGTAAATGTTACATACCAATTAAATCTATATAAATATCTATTTAATCTCTTTAAGTTTAGTTTTGTAGCCCTGATAAAAAGGGTTATAACTATTAGCCTGTTAGGTATTCCTGAGATCAAGTAGAATAATAAGTGTGAAAGATTCAGCATAGTTCATATGGACTTCTAAGTACTCACTAAGTATATACCCTTGCACCAAGGCTAGATGAGGTAACCCAGTAGGAGGAAGGGGTTTTCAAAAGCAGAAAAAGGTGGAAACAGCCTCTGCTCCAATTGTTAGAACTACCACAAAAATACCAAGCTACATAACCCTAACATATGCAGAGGACCAGGGCAGACCCATATAGAGTCCTTCCTTGTCACTTCAGTCTCTATGGGCTCCTAGTGACTCTGGTCTAAAGCAGTGTTTGAGTAAGTCTGTTTCTAATTTTTTCTTATTCAACACTGATATCTAATGAATGGATTTTTAAAATCTTATAATTGTGCAAAATAGGTAGTTATCACTGAAGGCAAAGAGAGTGTTTGTAATTCAGAACTTTCGATACTTCTAATGAACCAGTTTGATGTATCTAAAAATCTATATGCACATCTTATATTCCTTTTATTGATTAACATAGTAACAATAACTTAAAGAACGCATATGACAACTGTTAGGAATCTATATTCTAAGGAAAGTTACAGAAAGACCAAAAGAAGAGAGAAAAAGTGGATTAATTGAGTTGAATTAATGAATAATTAAGAATAGTTAAAACAACAATGTTCACACATCTTTAATTTAGGGTCTGTTCAATCCTTTTAAAATTCACTTGGATCTGCAATTATTTAAGCTGTGTGAGCTGTGCACCAAAGAGAGTAAAACTATAGATTTTAAGATTGCAGCTGGAGGTAATATATAAAGCCAATTGATCAGCCTGGCAGAGAATTGATGCCACAATTTGTACCCATTGGCACTTTCTCTCTCTTACTCAACCAGCTTTAGAACATTATCAGAAAGTCAATATAGTGTGCCAATACAGTGATATACTTTCAGGCACAAGTCCCTTGTTCCGAATAAAACCTGGGTGCTCACATTGTGGATTCTGGTGGCCAGACAGCACCACATTCAAGGCAATAGGCTCACTCCAAGGACTTGATTCAACCTCACTGGAAGTTTCTAGCTTTCAGCCTTCCCTAGTGGTGGTCACTGGCAGAGGGAGGCTGTCTTTTCAGGATGCATAAAGAGGGTCAGCAAATGTGTATCCAGAATCAGTGTCTGGCTTCTGTCTTGTGCAGCCCCTGTCTGACTGCTTTCCTGATGTTCTGATCAAGTTACCTTTCAAACTGATTCTTGATTTCATGTTTTGAATGCCCTTCTCTTTTAATTTATTAATGTCCTCCTATCTTGGCATTAGCTTTACAGCTCATTCCCTTTAGAGCTTGCTCATTGCCATTAAACTCTGGGAAAGTTTAAATGTCTTTCACTAAATGACATTAGAATTTGATTCTGAAACTTTGTCATGAAGGATTCTCTTCTCTAACCAGCAGAACTCTATGAGGAGATTTCCACAGACTGTATTCTATCCAGATACCATGTTCCTGGCAAATTTCAAGCATAGTGTGTGCATCTTGTTCAATGCTGTTGTCAGAAGTCTTGTCTCACATTCTGTTATATAATGTCTTTCAAATTCTTTACCTAAGCTTCCTGAACCAGAATTCTGTAAGACATATCAAGTTTACATTGTAGATAAATTATGTTTGCTAAATATGTTGTTGAGATATAATTCATTTAAGTAATCAATATTCAATCAAGATTTTCTAATGTTGTATATTATGTGGGCAAGAAAAAGTAATTTTAGAGTAGAAATTTATTTGATTTATGCTCTAGCTAAATTTTGCGTAGCTGTTTGTATATTTCATTAAATATATCTGTCTAATAGTAATAAGTAAAAAAAAAGAGGAGGAAGGAAAAGGAAGGGGGAAGCAATATGGTAATATTTTGATTAAAATGTTTAAAATGTTAACAACTTTAAAATTAAACAAAAATATGTGTGTATTACTTCTAAGTTATGGGGTTCATTTGCTGTGCAGTGGAATGGATCCAGAAAAGGGAGACAAAGTTGATAACTGTGCATTTGAGCTGCATTAAAGGAGTTAAGTAATCATTTTGTTATCATGAATAGAGGATCATGAGAATAAAATACAAAGCTGAGAGAGTGTGGAATCCAGTGAGGTCAAGGATGGAGAGCAGTCACAGGAGCTGTGGGATTAGGGGATGCTTGCAATGGCATTTGGAAGATGGAAAGGATTTAGCTACAGGAGCATGTGGGAAAATACATTCCAAAGTGGGTAAAATTATAAGGTCTAAGAATTGCAGCCTGGTCTAAGGTTCATGGATGATCTGAACACGGGTGTGTCTGAAGCAAATGGAACAAAGGGAAGAGTATTAGACTAGTATCTCCTGAGGGGGAGAACTCAGAGTGAATGATTTTCGGGAGTCTGATGAGGGGAAGGGATGACAAGGGAGCTGAACTAGGGTGCTGACTCCGCCAAAGTCCTCAGCTCTACACAACCCCGATTTTATGAACTTGAATTATGTTACTCAATCTGTACTACTAGGAAGTGTGAGGCCCACATTTCAAACATCCATACCCTTCATTCATAAGCTGTGCTGGATGCTGATTCCTTTACTTTCAGTGATTTTTGGCAGAATACCTTCTGCAGCCCAAAGACATCTGAATGTTGTATGGGTTAGTGTGGGGTTGCTCTGGAAACATGGGCTTAGATTCAGCAATACTATCCTGGAAGATGTAGAAGGATGTAGAATAAGTAGGTATTGGGCTGTAGATAACCATTCATGCTTGCTTACAATGAGATGAAGGTCTGGTATCAAGAAACAAAACAAAACAAACAAACAAAAAAAAACCCAAAACAAAACAAAAAAAGAGCAATGGGTTGTGGACTGTGGGTTCACATGTGGCAAGTGAGAATTCATCTCCAGAACCAAAACAAGTTTGGACTGTAACACTGGTGAGAAAAGAAAAACTATGTGTGATTTTTATGCTTAACCATGCTATTCAGGTGATTATAATGTAGCACTGTATAATTTTTAATTTTCTTTAATTTAATTACCAGGATATGTAATAAATATATATCAGCTAAGAGCTTCTTGTTCGATTTCTAGGAAGACAACCAGAAAGCAGAGGACTAGATTGGTTGTTATGAAAACAGAACAGGGACGATGGATGACTGTGTTTCAGAGTTAATTTTCTTCATTTTCACTTTCATTAGTTAAAAGATTTTTAGTTCTTTGTTTTATTTTGTCTGTTGGTACTATAGTGTGAGTGTACACATGTGTGCCACATGGATAGTGGTACCCTCGAGGCTAAAAGAGGTCATCACATCCCTTGTAGCTGACGTATCACTGGTTGTGAGATGCTTGGCAAGTGTTTAATAAACATAAGACACTGTGCTTGGTTAATAGAAAGGGGCATCGTCCTTAGAGAGGGACTGAAGAACTCCATTGTTCTGCCTGTTGTCTGGATGCTACCTCATACAGAGAAAACTTATAGAGTCTGGCACACTGTCTGGTTAAACCTCAATTCAGAGAAAACACAAGAGTCCAAACACAAAGAAAAACAAAAAAACAAAACAAACAGTTACAACAAAAACCAAAACAAACAATAACACACACATACCCACACAAAACACAACTCTGTAAGGTGTGAGGACACATACAGGCAATTTCAGTACTTGGAGAGTGGAAGCAGAAGTATGTGTTCAAGGTCATCCTGGCTATGCAATAATTTAAAGGCGAGCATGGGCTCCAGGAAACCCTGTTTCAACTCCTGACCTCCTAGTTCTAAGAAAGTGTTTTAGGATAAAATTCCTTTGTTTTGGACAAGTTGAAGGGACTTCATATATGGTTCTGTCTACAGGCAGACTAGGGACAACACCATGGACTCCGACGTGTACACAATGATGGAAGCTTCCTGCATAGTGCCAAGATAAGGGCTGTGTTGATACCCCATGGGTTTGGGAGTGCAGAAAACCAAGGCACTTTCTTTTACATGAAGCAGATATAACAAACGCTTGAATGAGATCTGTGTTGTATCTTTACTTCCCTTCGCAGAGTTAGATTCATTGCATGGAAGTATCTGGAAAGCATCACCTGAAATCAGAAAGGAAGCCAAGATCTGGCCAAAGCACCAGAACGCTAATGGTACTCTATGGTGTTAACAAAGCTGATGGGGCTTATAGTGACCCTAGGTGACTGGTCCCAAGGTTCTATGACATCTGCATCTGTGTTTCATCACCAGAGCTGCTGATATACAGCTTGGAAATTTCCTGGGATCCTACACGGGTAGCTGTTTCTTAGCACATGCATGGATATATGACTACATAGGATTGGGTTTTCATGTGTAGATTTCACCTGAAGTCAGAAGTAGGCAGAGGATCGCTGTGTGAAAATTACTAATTGCAGGTTTCTTCGAAGTTAGTAAAGGGAGGTTTGTTTACTTTTGAAAGGTTCTACTGAAATACCCTCACATCTCAAGTTTCTTAAGTTTGAGATGTGTGAGTAAAACTCCTGATATTTCATGAGAGTTAAGTGGCTTATTCTTCTGTATTTTATAAAGCAACCGTTTTCACCATGTTTTTGATATATTCCTGTCTAACTATGAGATGGAAATCTCAGAACAATCTCATGCCTGGGAAATTCCATATGAAGTTATGCATTCACCATGTCTCTAGTAGAACTACCTCAGACTTTCATGTTTCAAAGTGCAGCTCTTTCCATCATTAAATTTTAATGTTTCCAAGAATCCAGGGAGAAAGACCCCCTATGTCTCAGCCTCCTTTACTTTGCCTCTGGGCTAGAGAAAAAAGTAGATAAAGAAAAAGCTCTTTGTTTGCCTTGAACCCAAAAGAAGTTGGAAACAGAGCCTCAAGTGAAATGACCTTAATGACTGTGGCTGTTATTATAATTGTGCTTAGTACTCAGAGAATATTCAGTTCAGTGGGCACAATTTGAAACTTCAGATGGAAGACCTCACCTTCATAGGGAAACATCTTTCCAATAGAGGCAATTCCATTGTGCCTGGGGTTTAAGCAGGGTGTATGGGGGGCAAATTCAATGTTTGAGAATATCTTAAGGGTGGTCAGAGTAATGGCAAATAGTAGCATAAAATTTATGTCCGGTAATTTGTCTGTATAAATTTCAATAAAATTGTAGTAAGTTACAATTCAAGATCTCACATGTTAATATACTTAGGTCACTGAGAAAGTAGTTAGCAATATTTTGAACTAGTGATATCAATGTGACATTTTAGACAAAGAAAATACAGAGCACAGTATTATATTAGCATATTATGTGTATAAGGGAAACCTAGCCAACAGGGACAACTGTGTGAATGTGTAGGAGACCTATGTATATAAAATAAAAGCCAGTTTATGCTAGTTAGCAATAAACTGTTGATAGGTTAGGAATTTTTTGACCTAGTCATTAAATCTAGCTATAATCAATATTGAATGATGTGCACATAAGTAAATAGGTCATATTAAAAAAACCCACAATTTCAAATACTCCAAACATAGTCATTGCTCATTCTGTGGATGTTATCCATGCTCTTCAGATTTATTGCACCTGTGTGGCTGGAAGACAGTTCAGTCTTCCATTTTTTGCAATGCTGATCACAGGACTTGAAATAGACTCTAAGCACATTATATGAACAGGTATGTCACAGAAATCTTCAAAGGTTTCCAGGCGGAGATGGCGTATTATTTGGCTGATTGAATAAGTTTGTGAACATTTTGGATGTGTTACTAATGTTCGTTTATTTTAGTGGCCATCCACACAAATGAGAACATAATCTACCAAAGTTCAAGACTATTATCTGAACAAGCGGTTCTTAACCTTTCTAAGGCTGCAGCCCTTTAATAACTTTCCTGATGTTGTAGTGACCCCAAGCCATAAAATTACTTAGTTTCTACTTAATAACTATAATTTTTCTACTTTTTTAATTGTAATGGAAATATGTGATATGCAGGATATTTGATATGAGACCTACAAAGGGCTCACAACTCTTAGGTTGAGAACTACAAGTCTAAATTTTTCAGTACATTGATATAATTGCTGATAAAAAAGGGAATTCTGATTTTTACCTCTACTAAGTCATTTTTGCTTTGTTAATTCACTTAAATGACAATAACAACCAACATCCATCAATTTTTATTATATTATAAATGTTAGATTGGTTAGTTCATGAGTGTTAAAAAATATCAAGGAAAATATGCTTTGAGCACCAGTTCATTGTGTGGAACTTAAAATGTAGATATTATATGTATGTGATTGTTATTCATAATTTGTGAATATTTATATTTAGCATGTTTTATTTGTAGGCATCCATGCTATATAATAAGATTAAGTCTTTATTCACAGTGGATGTCCTTACCTTTCATTTTTTTCACCCTGAGCACTTTGGCCTAAATATGACAGAACAACTTTTTTTTTTTTTTTTACTACCAATTTAAATCCAAGGAGGCCTGTGATCTTCAGGCTCTTGGTTCAAGTGAGGGGAGCACAATCTCCTTCAATGCTGGAAATCTCCGTCCTTTGAAAACATGGACTTACTAACTGTTCTTTACATGTGCCTGCTTAATACACCAAAGCCTTAAAAATAATCCTAGTGTGTCAACACTATGAAGGGACAGATTATGTATAATATTTCAAGTAACTGTGTATTTCAACACCTTAACAAAAATGAGATAGAACAATATTGTATAGTGAGAAAACATAATCAACTCTCTTAAACTATAGACAAAGGATGCTCATACACTTGGACACGACACAATTGTAGAATATTAAATGAGCTGATGTACTTCTGTTACTATAGATTCTGAAAGCCTGTTACGTAATACATCATGCTTCAAAACACACATAATGAGCAAGGGAAATATGATGAGTCAAAAGTAAGAGAAGGAATGGAGACTTTGGCCATCAGGTGGGTGGAGACATTGGGCATTGGTTGGGTGGAGGGCTTGGAGATCAGGTTGATAGAGACCTGTATACTTTCATTTTATGAACTGTGTTTCACTGAGGTAGTAAGAAAAACATGGGTTTGACAGGCAAAAGAAAATGGTCAGGAACTGGAGAGATGACTCAGAGGTTAAGAATACTGGCTATTCTTCCAAAGGTCCTGAATTCAATTTCCAGCAACCAACTGGTGACTCATAATCATTTATAATAAGATCTGGTACTCTCTTCTGGCATGCAGATGTACATGCAGGCAGAACACTATATTCCTAATGATAAGATAAATTCTTTTAAAAAAGAAGAAAAAGAGAATGGTCTTATTGTGGATACAGGAGCTAAGATGATATTCTCCTTCCTACTGTGAGTACATTGCCAATTACTGGTCTGCATCCTGCCTGTGCGTTACCCCATGACTCTTGATGGGAGGATTGCTTATATTTCATTCTATTTTATTTTACTTGTGTATTAGGGTTCTCTAGAGTAACAGAACTTATGGGTAGTCTCTAAATAATAAGGGAATTTGTTGATTACTTACAGTCTGTAGTTCAACTCCCAACAATGGTCAGCAGCAGCTGTGAATGGAAGTCCAAGGATATAACTGTTGCTCAGTCCCACAAGGCAAGCAGGTGAAGAAGAGAGCGAATGTTCTTCCAATGTCCTTATGTAGGTCTCCAGCAGAATGTGTGGCCCAGATTAAGGTGTGTGCCACCATGCCTGGATCTGGGACTTGCTATGTCCCTGATGAACTTGAACTCAGATATCTTCCTGTCTTAATTTGGGATTCATAGGCCCTATGCCTCAAGATCTCTAAACCAATATCCAGGTCAGAGTTCATTCCAGATATAGTCAAGTTGACAACCAGGAATAGCCACTACACCTTGTGTGATCTTTGTTGATGTTTCCATAGACCATAAATATCTTGGAAGTTCATCTAATCGAGATTGAACATATTTCTTGTTAGATAATACTGTTGTTTATCCTACCTGTGTAACCTAGATTTGAAAATACAGTTTTGACTATTTTAGTTTACCTGTAATATTGCACAGGCACACACGATGAGTGATGAGGTGAACTAGGGATAGGATTTAAAGCAGTAAAACAGAATCATCTTTTTTCTTTGGAATTTTCCAAGAACAGGTCTCTTTGGTTCTTCCTTCACATCTCTATTTCTGTTGGATTGCTCTTAGAGAGATCATGACACTATTGACTCTCCTTCCATAATATAAGACTTTCAACAAGGTGGCCAGATGCAAGGTAAAAATGCATCTATTCTGCAATGCATAAAATGATCTTAGAGATTGGGTGGTGGTGGTGTTTGAGGCAGATGTTTCTAATTATTCTACCTGGCTGTTATGTGAAGTTTGAGCATGCTCATTAGGAACTATTGAATAGGTGTCAGACACCTCATAGACACTTGTTTCTTTCCATGTTTCTTTTTTTTTATTTTTATTTTACATTCCAAATCATTTCCCCTTTCCTGTTTCCTCCCTCCCCAAAAGTCCCATAAGCCCCCTTCCCTCCCTCTTTTCTCCATTCAACCCCCTCTCGTTTCTCTGTCCTGGCATTCCCCTACATCCAGTCTTTCCAGGACCAGGGATCTCTCCTTCCATCTTCTTAGAAATCTATTGATATGCGACTTGTGTCTAGGGTATTTCTAGATTCTGGGTTAATATCTCCTTATCAGTGACTGCATACCATGTGTGTTCTTTTGTGATTGGGTTACCTCACTAAGGATGATATTTTCAAGTTCTGACCATTTGCCTAGGAATTTCGTGAATTCATTGTTTTTAATTGCAGAGTAGTATTCCATTGTGTAGATATACCACATCTTCTGAAGCCATTCCTCCGTTGAGGGACATCTGGGTTCTTTCCAGCTTCTGGCTATTATAAATAAGGCTGCTATGAACATAGTGGAGCATGTGTTCTTATTGCATGCAGGTAAAGCCTCTGGGCATATGTCCAGGAGTGGTATAGCCGGATCCTCCGGGAGTGTCATGCCCAGTTTTTTGAGGAACCGCCAGACTGCTTTCCAGAGTGGTTGTACCAGCTTGCAATTCCACCAGCAGTGGAGGAGTGTTCCTCTTTCTCCACATCCTCGCCAACAACTGCTGTCTCCTGTGTTTTTGATCTTAGCCATCCTGACTGGTGTGAGATGGAATCTCAGGGTTGTTTTGATTTGCATTTCCCTACTGACTAAGGATGAAGAACATCTCTTTAGGTGCTTCTCAGCCATTAGATATTCTTCAGGTGAGAACTCTTCGTTTAGCTCTGTACCCCATTTTTTAATAGGGTTACTTGCCTCTCTGGAGTTTAACTTCTTGAGTTCTCTGTATATATTGGATATTAGCCCTCTGTCGGATGTAAAGTTGGTAAAGATCATTTCCCAGTTAGTTGGTTGCCGCTTTGTCTTTTTGACAGTGTCTTTTGCCTTGCAAAAACTTTGTAATTTAATGAGGTCCCATTTGTCAATTCTTGATCTTAGAGCATAAGCTATTGGAGTTCTATTCAGGAAATTCTCCCCTGTGCCCATATGTTCAAGGTTCTTCCCTAGTTTCCTTTCTATTAGTTTCAGTGTGTCTGGTTTTATGTGGAGATCCTAGATCCACTTGGAATTGAGCTTAGTGCAAGGAGATAAGAATGGGTCGATTTGCATTCTTCTGCATGTTGACCTCCAGTTGAGCCAGCACCATTTGTTGAAAAGGCTATCTTTTTTCCACTGGATGGTTTTAGCTCCTTTGTCAAAGATCAAGTGACCATAGGAGTGTGGATTCATTTCTGGGTCTTCAATTCTGTTCCATTGATCTACATGCCTGTCACTGTACCAATATCATGCAGTTTTTAACACTATTGCTCTGTAGTACAGCTTGAGGTCCGGGATACTGAGTCCCCCAGTGGTTCTTTTACTGACCAACTATTTTGAGAATAGTTTTAGCTATTCTGGGTTTTCTGTTATTCCAGATGAATTTTTGAATTGCTCTTTTTAACTCTATGAAGAATTGAGTTGGGATTTTGATGGGGATTGCATTGAATCTGTATATTACTTTTGGTAAGATGGTCATTTTTACTATATTAATCCTGCCAATCCATGAGCATGGCAGATTTTTCCATCTTCTGACGTCTTCTTCAATTTCTTTCTTCAGAGACTTGAAGTTCTTGTCATACAAATCTTTCACTTGTTTGGTTAGAATCACACCAAGATACTTTATATGGTTTGTGGCTATCGTGAAGGGTATCATTTCTCTTACTTCTTTCTCAGCCTGCTTATCCTTTGAGTATAGGAAGGCTACTGACTTGCTTGAGTTGATTTTATATCCGGCCACTTTGCTGAAGTCGTTTATCAGCTGTAGGAGTTCTCTGGTGGAGTTCTTTGGGTCGCTTAAGTACACTATCATATCGTCTGCAAATAGTGATAGTTTGACTTCTTCCTTTCCAATTTGTATCCCTTTGACCTCTTTTTTTGTCTAATTGCTCTAGCTAGAACTTCAAGTACTATATTGAAAAGATATGGAGAGAGAGGGCAGCCTTGTCTAGTCCCTGATTTCAGTGGGATTGCTTCAAGTTTCTCTCCATTTAGATTGATGCTGGCTACCGGTTTGTTGTAAATTGCTTTTACTATGTTTAGATACGGGCCTTGAATTCCTGATCTTTCCAAGACCTTTAGCATGAAAGGATGCTGAATTTTTGTCAAATGCTTTCTCAGCATCTAATGAGATGACCATGTGGTTTTTTTCTTTGAGATTGTTTATATAGTGGATTACGTTGATGGATTTCCTTATATTGAACCATCCCTGCATCCCTGGGATGAAGCCTACTTGATCGTAGTGAATGATCGTTTTGATGTGTTCTTGGATTCGGTTGGCAAGAATTTTATTGAGTATTTTTGCATCAATATTCATAAGAGAGATTGGCCTGAGATTCTCTTTCTTTGTCAGATCTTTGTGTGCTTTTGGTATTAGTGTAATTGTGGCTTCATAGAACGAGTTGGGTAGTGTTCCTTCTGTTTCTATTTTGTGGAACAGTTTGAAGAGTATTGGTGTTAGGTCTTCTTTGAAGGTCTGATAGAATTCTGCACTAAAACCATCTGGACCTGTGCGTTTTTTGGTTGGAAGGCTTCCAATGACAACTTGTATTTCTTCAGGGGTTATAGGACGGTTTAGATGGTCTATTTGATCCTGATTTAATTTTGGTATTTGGATTCTGTCAAGGAAATTGTCCATTTCCTCAAGATTTTCTAGTTGTGTTGAATACAGGTTTTTGTAGTAGGATTTGATGATTTTTTGAATTTCCTCAGTTTCTGTTGTTATCTCTCCCTTTTCGTTTCTGATTTTATTAATTTGGATACTATCTCTGCACCCTCTGGTTAGTCTGGCTAAGGGCTTATCTATCTTTTTGATTTTCTCAAAGAACCAACTCCTCGTTTTGTTGATTCTTTGTATGATTTTATTTGTTTCTACCTGATTGATTTCAGCCCTGAGTTTGATGATTTCCTGTTTTCTACTCCTCTTTGGTGTATTTGCTTCTTTTTGTTCCAGGGATTTCAGGTGTGCCATTAAGCTGTTAGTGTATGCTGTCTCCTGTTTCTTTTTGGCGGCACTCAGGGCTATGAATTTTCCTCTTAGCACTGCTTTCATTGTGTCCCTTAAATTAGGGTATGTTGTGCCTTCATTTTCATTAACTTTCAAGAAGTCTTTGATTTCTTTCTTTATTTCCACCTTGACCAAGTTATCATTGAGTAGAGCATTGTTCAGCCTCCATGTGAACATGGGTTTTCTTTTGTTTTTGTTGCCATTGAAGACCACCCTTATTCCATAGTGATCTGATAGGAGGCATGGGATTAGTTCTATCTTCTTATATCTGTTGAGGTCTGATTTGTGACCAATTATATGGTCAATTTTGGAGAAGGTACCATGAGGTGCTGAGAAGAATATCTTTCCACAAATCCAGCCCTGCAATGGATAATAGGTGGAAACCTCCAATACAGGGAGAGAAACAACACCCTGGAAAAAATGAGATAATAACCTTCTTGAATCAAACCCAAAAGTAGATAACCACTCTTTCCATGTTTCTTAAGAAAGACAGGAAAGCATACTCTTGCTGCCCCGTGGATGGTAATCCCTCATGCTTAGGACCTCTGAAGAAGGAATTCAACAACCATGGTCTCTGAGCCAAATATGGTCCCACACCTGTTTGTAAATACATCTTGCTGGAAATGAGCACATATCAACAGAGCTGAAGGGTGTACATCAAAGACCTATGGCCTGCAAATCCTGAAATACTTATGTTCTCACCCTTTAGAGAAATGTTCCTGCATTAAGCCAGAGAGAAACTTAAAACAGTTCAGTTGACTATCTATACTACAGTTTTGTCTGTGACCAGTAAAATTATATATCCAGCGACACTTAGAGAAGGCAATTGTCAGCTTTGGTCAAAGATGTCTTTCTTGAAATTATCATCAGCTGAGTCAAAAAGAGTAGAGAGATGCTTTTCTTACTTAAATTCTTAAGACAACTAGTAATAATCACATATATCACAATAATATCACAAAATATGATTGGAAGAAAAATTATATCAGAAACAAAGGCTCTGTTGGTTTATCTTCTCATTATTTAAATATTATGAACCATGTATTTTCCATGACTACTGTTAAATGTAAGAATATCATGTGCCTAGCTTTTCTAGTTATCCCTTTTAATGTTGTTTCATTCTTTATAGTATAGGTATGATTTATATGGAGGTGGAGGTAAGTGTGTATGCTCATGTAGTTATGTGCAGAGGCCTGAAGAGTATTTCAGATATCTTCCTCTATTCTTTGTTTTTAGATAGCTCACTGGACCCAAGGATTAATGGTGCCCCTACTGACACACACAGTCCACCCAGTTGTCTTGCTATTGATTCACAATAGTCCTCTCTCCATTGCTCATATCAGTGAAGTTACAGATGTGTGAGATGTATCCAGAATTTTATGTCAGTGTTGGAGACACAAACTCAGTTATCCATGGTTATCCATAAGTGTTCTCACCTACTGAGCCATTTCTCAGCCTCTAGAGCTAGCTTTGTGAAGATAGGAGTTTATATATTGAGAAGGAAAATTTACATGTCCTGTTGTATCTCAGTCTCTCATTTTTCTCCCTCTTGTCATCGAAGTGAACATCAAGCAAAACCAAATAAGCCACAAAATGTAGTGCAGTTAACACAGGCCAAGAATCCCTAATCTGGAATTGTGAAATCTGAAATACTTTGAAAGTGAAAGCCTCTGGTATATAATGTTACACTGGAAATTTTTATATCATGAAACTTTTCATGTACAAGATTATAAAAAGTCATAGGATGTTACCTTCAGAGTTGTGTATATTAAGTATATTGAAGCTCAAATATTTGGAATTGAGTCTCATTTCTCAGAATGTGGGCTCTCTCTCTCTCTCTCTCTATCTGTGTGTATTCATATTTCTGATCTCACTCATTTTCTCCCATGTGTATACGTTTTAAACATCCAAGCGTTTACCTGTTTAAAGTCACCTCCCACAAGTACTGACCTATCCAGAATGCTCAAAGCCAGTCCAAAAAGCATTACTAACCTAGGGCAGTATCCTCCATTCCTCTGTGATGCGCATACTTTCCTCATTGGGTGAAAGTTGCTTCCACAGGTCTCCTTCAGCAATTCCTACTTGTTGACCTGCTGGACTTAGGTGCCTTCTTTTGCAGTTTTGACGTTTGCCTTCTGGTCCATGAAAGGTAGGCTGCCGTTAGGAAGTATTAACTGCTCTTTTTCTAACCCAATAAGTGACCATTTGATCTCCCCATCTGTGAACCTTTACCAGACAGACTGGCGCAGAAGGCTCGATGTGAGAGCAGGCTGCATTATTAATTCTTTATGTGCCTTTGACAGGTCTCTCGAATTTAGTTCCCTTGTTAGTACAATGAGGGAAGTGGTTTAGGTAATTCAATCTCTTTAGCCTGAAGTCTGCTCTTGGTTTGGATGATTCTCTTATATGTCTCTCTCTCATCTGAGCGATTCGTGAAATAGACTTTAACCTGGAGGACCTTGTGCTCTGCCTGAGGCTTGAAAGCTTTCAGAACTCACATCCTGACACCAGTCTTAGCTTTTCCTTCTGCCTCATCCCGCTCTATATCCTTTCTTCCTTTCTACTGTTCATCTGCTGGTCTTGCCTTCCAATGACCTCTCTTGCTCTGAAAATATCAAGGATTACTTGAGAACTGAATCCCATGAAATACTTGTATCTTTCAGTTTGTTTGTTTGGTTGGGTTTTTTTTGTTTTTGTTTTTGTTTTTGTTTTTTTTAATTATTCACTTTACATCCTGCTCACTGCCCTGTCCTGGTCAGTCCCTCTCACAATCCTTCCCCTGTTCTGTTTTAACTTATCCAGACACAGATCTTGTTAAGGGCTCACGGTATAAAAACTATATGAAGATACAACTTTTGAGACTTTTCCTAAACAAACGAGCAAACAGAAAAGGGATGAGTGTGTTGGTTGCTCAATATGTCTCTACAAATGAACTCCTGCCTTCTTAGAGAACCACGTCCCGCTCCCTCTTTTTCTGCTTCCTGATAGGTTTTTAACTCGGTACATGCATTTCTATGTGATTATACAAGGGCTTGCGTTCTAACAGGAAAAGGCTTTTGTGGCACATTTGAAATATGCTGAAGGAATGTCATGTCAACCCTTCAAGGAGCTTTCTTCTTTATTAAAAAGGGGCAACAGGGATCAAACCAAAGTACCAAATTTGCATGTTTTCCCCTCACTTTGCTGAAAACATCTTTTCAAACCAGCTTCAAACTAAAGCAATTAGGTGGGTAATTGCCCCAGTGTGAACTTAGCCTTAAAACTTATTCTGTAAAACTAGAGTAATTAGACTTCTTCAGTCTCTTTTTTTCTTCACTTCATTGTTCTTGTGCATTAGGCTAATGTTGGCTTGCTTGGGTTCACTTCAATTGCGAGGAATGGAGGCCAGGGATGGGGAAATAGAAAGACTTAAGTGGATAGGAGACCCTGCAAGCAGAACTGAGGCCCAGCTTGTGCCAGCAATCATGAGACACATGTGCATTCTAAGAGGGCTTGTTAAACAGCATTTTAATTAATCAGAAATTGACAACATACCTGCTTGTCGCCATCCTTTGTAATGACTTAGTTGTTTCGAAAAATAGATGGCCAGCGTCCCCTTCTCTCTACCTGATTATTGACTGGTGCTTAGCAAGAGCTAGTGGATGTTACTTGCTAACAGGGTAACAGTTTTGGTTGTTTTTCCATCGAGTTCTCATGTTGCAATCATTATACAAAGAGAACGTACCAGGTCAAGTGTTAACAATATGTGCATTGCAAAAATAAAAGTTTCAATTCGCCATCTGTTCATAGAAGAGAGCATTGCATTAGTTTCAGAAAGAACCTTCACTTTAATCATAACACCCTTGCTTTTAAATCTCACTTCATGAAGATTAAAGATACATTTATTCTTTTTTTTTTCTGAAGCAAAACTATAATATACAAGAAAGGCATCAAAGTTAAACCATTGGGAGGCAATATAGGATACCTTGGGGGCAATGTTTGAAGAATATAAATTAAATCGTAATTTCTTGGACTGTGCTTCATGGAGGTAAATTTGGGGTTGGAGGTGGCACATGTAATATGACAGCCATTAAGTATTTGTTCAGTTGTGTGTGTGTGTATGTGTGTGTGTGTGTGTGTGTGTGTGTGTGTGTGTATTTATATTTAATGCAAATATTCAGGTTGCACGTTCTCTACTGTAGTCCACTTGTGGCTCTATGGTTAGTCCATGTCTTTGACAGTGTTGTCTTGATTTTTCATCTGCCTAAATATCCTACCTTGCAGCAGTAGTGACAGTATAAGGTTGATTTCAGTTCTTAGTCTCTGGAGAAATGACCATAGTATCCATATGCAATGTTACACAGGGTCACATGACACCTCAGTTTTCAAAGTCATCTCTCTGGCTTCTCTAAAATTAACCAAGAGGATTTGACAGAAATGCATGATGAAGTACACATTAACTAGAACAGGAGTGAATGTTTGTGTTCCTTCTCTTTGTGTTCCCTGAACTAATTGTCTGCTGTAGAGTTATGACAAAACACTTGCAATATGAATGAGGAGATTAGCTTTTCATGGGATGGTGATTTCCATTTCCTATGAAAAACATTCCCCCAGATGTATAAACCTGTAAGGTAGATACATATTACAGACATTCACAAAATAACTCTCAAGGGAGATGCAATGATATTTGTCTTTAAACCCACACACAAATGAAGTCCTCACCCCTCATAAAGAAAACTTCATTTTGCAATAGACTGAGATCATTACAGAAAACCACAACCAATCAAAATCAGATTTTTTGGAGCATTATTCCCAATTAACACTTGCAACAGGATGACTTCAATTAAGGTTCAGGTATTATTAAGGAAGGAGAAATAGAAAGGTTATATGAGCCAGGAAACAGGAAGTTGAGTGTGAAATTGTGACTCCTAGTAATGTCACAAGCTATGCCCATATAGCTTTGTTAGCATTCCTGCCTAAATATGAACTGAACAAACACAACACTAATAGACATGCTAACATTGATGGGAAAAGGTCAGTTGGCCTCAACCTTCCATTGAGAACTACAGACAGCCCAGGAACATTGAGAGTGAGAGAAATGGGCTTTGCTCCCCATGGAAGACCATCTCAGTGGTTATCCAAATCATCATCCTCAAAACATTATACCAACTGAGCAGATTGAATTTATATATAACTACTAATATGTAAAAATGTGTATTTCTATGTAACAATAATTAATGAAAAGTAAGTTATTGATTTAAAAAATAACATGAGGGGGTATATATGAGGATTCAGAGGGAGAAAAGGCAAGGAGAAGATTATGTGAGTGTATTATAATTTCAAACAATAATAAGAATAATTTTTTAAAGTTTTATGGTTAGAGTTGAATTCTGCAACTTGTTGGCTGAGAAAGTTTGGAAAGTTTTTGCTTTCTTTCTCATAATCTCATTTATCTCAAGCAAAATATCATCAGCTACATTTATATTGTGGTGAAGATTAAATGAACAACATCTACTATGTAAAATTTATAACAGGTAGCAATTGAATGCATCAGCCTTCAAAATCCAGAGCTCTTCTAACTGTGAAATCCCTCAGAGCAAGAAAACTTGTGATCCATACTCTGTAATCCCTGTAAGAGATTGAGTTTAAAAAAAAGGATAAGTGACTGTGTAGGAAAATGTATGCGAAAGTAAGTGGTTAAAATGGAAAAGAAACTCATGGAAATACTACATTAGATCAATAAACACAGAGGCAATCTGTAGTCACGTATGTCTGCTAACTCCATGGATGGTGGTAAAGTCATTACTGTCTTATAGAGTGCAAAGGTAGGAAGGGAAAGAGGTTAGGAAAGGGTGCAAAAGTTGCACTCTGCCAGACAATGTACATGAACAAATCAAAATCTATGTGGAAACAAAAGCTGCCCACTGGTAAACTGAGCACCTTGGCATGGCATGATTTGCAGCACACCATCTATCCTGTCCTTTCAGGGTTTCCTGAGGTCTGTCTCCATGAAGGATGTTGATATCTACTAGAGGAATGTGCATCAGGACTCAGGGGAAATTAGTTTTAATTCTCCCAGCTCCAACTTTTAGACCCCTCGCCTCAACCTCTTGAATGAACAGATTTTTAGCAAATAGATTCACGTGATAAATAAACAAAAGTGTAGGAAGGCAGAGATATTTTGCATATGGACTTACTTTCAAGGGAAACTGGAAAGATGTAGCTGAATATGCTTAATTAGCCCAAATCCTGAGAAACTAAATGTGTTAATTAGTCACTAATTTTCATTATCAGAAGGTCAAACTCATACATATAACAATATATAAACCAGAACTTAGAAAAGGATATTTTCTCACATAACCCATCTTCAATAAATTTTTTTCTATAATATTTGCAGGAGATCAACATGTAGGGGTGTTTTTCTGCTTCTTCTTTTTTTATAGGAGATGCTCAGAAATATCCAGATATTGATTATGGTGAGCCTTTAAATATACATATGTCAGATGCATTCTTTTGTATATAACCGCTCTGCTTCTCTTTCCCCAAACACTTGCTTATGTTAGTGGTGTAGTGCACAGATGCTGCTGCTCTGAAGGAACCAGAGCTTCAAGGACTTTAACTTTCTCATCCAAGGTAAAGTGACCTAATTTAACAGCTGTGGTAGAACAAGAAAACAGCATGATGCCCCAGATAAGGGGTTACACAGAAGGAAGTTTGTGCTGGCAAAAACCCTTTCACACCTGTTTTAGGTGTACAGACATGGGGGGGTTGCTGGCTAAAAGGACTCTCTGCAATTGCCCCTCATTTGGACTCATCAAAATGAACCTCATGGATCCTTCTCTTTGGCAATTTCTACAGCTTAGTGGATACATCACTTATCAGGGTGCTGATGAAATGGCTTTGAAGTAGGCAGCTAGGGGGAAATGTACAGAGAACTTATGGAAGTGATTAACACACTCCCTGACTCCACTCACACTCCTGAGCCAAATGCAGTTGGCAAGACTGACTCCTAGAGGAGTTAAAGGCAAGGGTATGGCTAAATGTTCTCTATAAGCACCTAAAACTTCCCAAGGCAACACAGAGAAAGGTAAATTGAGGGTAAAGGTACTTGTTGTTGATACAGAGTACTTAAGTCTGTGTTTTGCTTTCTATTGCTATAATAAAACACCATCATGAGCCAAAGAAACTTGAGGAAGAAACGTTTTTGTTTCAGTCTATGGCTTGCAGGCCATCACTGAGGAAAGTCAGGACGAGAACTCAAAGCAGGAATCTAGACGCAGGAACAGGAGCAGAGACCGTGAAAGAATGTTGCTTACTGGCTTGTTTGTCATGGCTTGCTCAGCTTGCTCTCTCACAAACCAGGGCCACTTGCACAGGGTTGTTACTGCCCACAGAGGGCTGAGCTCGCCCAGTTAGTCATTAATCATGAAAATGAACCAAAGACATGCCCACAGGCAAACTTAATGGGGGCATGTTCTCCTTTGAGGTTCCGTCTTCCTGGGCAATCCTCACTTGTGTCAAATTGACAGAATGAGCCAGCAAACCCTGTTCACTTTTAGATTATTTCTAACAAGCTCCTTCTTTGATAAGAAAGGGTCTTAAATGTAGAGTACAGAATTAGAATATAAATCAACAAATACTAATGACATAAATGGGAGGAAAATTCATTTATTTTCAAACATTTTGACATTTAGTTTATCAAACTGTGTCTCTGATTTTGCTTCATGTTAATAGTTTTAAAATATTGAGCATTTAATTTTATTATGTAATTATTTGAATAAGTACATTTTCTATTTTATTACTATAATAAATATTATACTTTAATCTCATTGCATATCTGTCTTCCCAGCATATTTTTATTAAATTTCAATGTTATATATTATTTTTATAAATAATCCATGGCATTTTAAACCAGTAAATGATAAAAAGCTAAGAAACTGAAATATATAACATCGGACTGAACTATAAAATATGAAATGAAGATCATACATAAGAAATTTTAGTTGCTACTATCATCATGCTGGCTCTATGTCTGAAATTTTATAACCTTTTAATGGTAATGAGATATATTATTGAAATTAGTTCAATTATGTAAATAGTTAAAGGAAAAATATTATAACAAAAATTTTCAAAAGATAATATTTAAAATGTTTCTATACTATATTTCCTTTGACCAAATATTTTAGTTAGGGTTCTACTGCTGTGAACAGACACCATGACCAAGGCAACTCTTATAAGGACAACATTTGATTGGAGCTGGCTTACAGGTTCATTATCATCAAGATGGGAACAAGGCAGCATCCAGGCAGGCATGGTGCAGGAGGAGCTGAGAGTTCTACATCTTCATCTGAAGGCTGCTAGCAGAATACTGGCTTCTGGGCAGCAAGGATGAGGGCGTCAAAGCCCACACCCACAGTGAATTGCCTACTCCAACAAGGCTACACCTACCCCAACAGGGCCATACCTAATAGTGCCACTCTCTGGGTCAAGCATATACAAACCATCACATTCCACTCCCTAGTCCCCATAGACTTGTTCAAACATGTGAGTCTATGGAGGCCGTACCTAAACACAGCATAATGCAAAAAATAGTACGACTTCAAAAGTCCCCATAGTCAATAGCAGTCTCAATAATGTTAAAAGTCCAAATTTCAAAGTCTCTCTGACACTCATCCAACCATTTAACTGTAATCCTCAAAGCAAGACAGGAAATCAGCTGAGCAAACTCCTAACTCTGCAGCTCCATGTCTGGCCACAAAGCAGTCTTCAGATCTCCAACTCCTTTTTTCATCCATTTTGACTTCAACAAAGTGTTTTCTCCTGGGCTGGTTCCACTCCCTGTTAGCATCTTTCTTCAGCAGATATCTCACAACTCTGGCATCTCGAACATCTTGGGGCCTCCAAGGCAACTTCAATGTTACAGCTTCTTTTTCCAATATTTGGGATCCACATGTGATCTTCTGTGCTCCTTAATCACTTCTAAAGCTCTGCCCTCTGTAGCACTCTAAGCTCAGGTTGATCTACTCCATTGCTGCTACTGTTGTTGGTGATCAACCCATAGTTCTGGCATCTCCAATATGCTTGGGGTATTCTGCTGCAACTAGGCTTCAATTGCCTCTCACAGACTCTCTTCATGGTGTCAGGTCACAACTCTTTTGCATGACCCCTTCAGTCCTAGGGGTCTCACAGTGCCAGGCCTCAGCTATTCTTCATGACCCCTTCGTGTCTTCAAAACTAGTACCACCTGGGTGACTCTTACATCTTACCAACTACAGCTGCAGCAAAAGGTACAACCTTGGCTATCTCTGGAACACAGTTTCTTTGTACTCTCAGAAAACACTCTCCAAAAGATTTCCCCTCAGTGATACTGATCTCCTAATCATCTCTAATGGCTTAGCTCTAGCTAACCAGTATCAATTACCCCAATAATTCCTTCTATTCTTGACCCTAAAGCCAGAGCCAAATGGCTGGATGTGCTGAGTTCTACTGCTTTCTGGTGCTGGAACATGCTCCTCTCTTGTTCAACTTTATCAGTGCTGGGATTAAAGGTATGTACTACCACATCTGGACTTAAGCTTTTCTTCACCTAGAACTTGCTCACCCCCAGGCTAGACTTGAATTTAGAGATCTGTTTAGCGATATTTCCAGGGATTAAAGGTGTGTACCACCATGCCTAGATCTAAATTTATCTGGGTAGGATCTTGTGCCTAAATTCTACTCTCTTAATCTGCTATCTCCTTGAACCTAGGATTCAGCTCCATTCTATTTCCTGGTGCTCTTTTAATATTTAAAGCATGTATTTTATATTTTTCCTTTCTAAGCTTGTAACACTTGTTCAAAACACTCTTCATGAGACTTTACCAGTGAACAAAGTCTATGCTGGACATTTCTGAGAATTCCTTTGTCAATATAATTAATATAAATCTCTTTACCTTAGCTTTATGTAGACTCTTCAGATAGAGGCAAAAAGCAGCCACATTCTTCACCAATATATCACAAAACAGTCTCTGGGAAACATACTAAATTTCTTCTCCACTAAAACCTCTTGGGCCATGTCTGCACAGTTCAAATCACTCACTGCAACAACAAAGTCTTCCATATTCCTACTAGCATGACTCTTTAAGCCCCACTTAAAGCATTCCATGGCTTTCCAAATCCAAAGTCCACAAATCCACATTCTTCCAAACATAAACATGGTCAGGCCTAACACAGAAACACTCCATTCCCAGTACCAACTTCTGTTTTAGTTAGGGTTTTACTGTTGTGAACAGACACCATTACCAAGGCAACTCTTAGAAGGACAATATTTAATTGGGACTGGCTTACAGTTTCAGAAATTCATTATCACCAAGGCAGGCACATGGAAGCCTCTAGGCAGGCATGGTGCAGGAGGAGCTGAGAGTTCTACATCTTCATCTGAAGGCTGCTAGCAGAATACTGGCTTCCAGACAGCAAGGATGAGGGCCTTAAAGTACACACCCAGAATGACACATCTATTCCAAGACCATACCTACTACAACAGGGCTATACCTTCTAATAATGCCATTTCCTTGGGCCGAGCATCTCACCAAATTTTAATACTTGAAGTAACTTTAGAGCTCTCTGGGGCATGTGGAATAATCCCACCAGTGCTGTCTCCGTACATGAGGTGTCTTCTGGTCTTTGAACTTATGTACTTCCAGCAGTTGTTTGCCTGCACAAGAACTGTCTGTGGACAAACAGCCCAAATTCCCATCTAGATATGAGAAGTGCTTTCTAGGCTACATCCCATACTGAACAGGTAGTGGCCTGTAATAGTTGCCAGGGAAGAGAGAATGGTTATTTTTCAGGGGATACTGGTAGGTTTCCATGGGCCCATACCCATGCACATATGGGTATCATTAATTGGTTTATCCAAAACTCCCATGTAATCATTAGGGGGTAATGAATATATTTTATTCATTTATGTATAAAATTCTCATGAATTAAGAGAAAATATTTAAAAAAATAAAAAGTATAAGGCATTAAAAATTTAAATTTACCTTTTGTCATCTGGTTCTAAATAGTACATAAAAAAGGTCAAGATGTTAAAGATGTTAAGGTATTAAAAGGTTAGGATGTTAAATAACAAACTACTTTTATGTTACTCTTAAGATTATGTAAAATGAAATAGCTAGCCCAGAGTCACAGATATTCATCGTTCAATTTCATAAAAAAGATTTGTCCTCTCTCCAAAGATCTTCTAGCTCAATGCTTCTGTTATTTCCTAGAGGTATTTTTAGAAGCTAGTTTTCTGTTCTCTGTAGACAGGTATGAGCAGACCAGTGTTTGTGTACAAGCTGACATGTTAGCTTACCACACTTTGAATGTTGGTGAAAGCCACAATTCTCTTGGGTCAGAGACAGAGAATAGCTTACCACTCATGGTACTTAAGCTGGCTGGATTTTCCTCTGATTTTTCACTCTGAGTCCCTGAGTCATGATACTGAAAGGACAAATTGCAGTGGGCCCATAGACAACAGCTCCATTCAAGAAAAACTTCAAGAGGTTGGTTCTTTCATACAAGCTATACCTTTTAAAGAGTACCCTGAATATTATTTGCTCCAGATGGAGGTACTAATCCTATGTCCCAAGACTAAAAAACTCTTTCCGGCCAAACAGTGTCTGTCCATCTTCCCCTTGACTGTTCACTATACAATTACACTGACAAAGACTACCCTTTAGTCAATGTAAATACAAAAGGGTATGAAGAATTATCTTTCAGGATTCACTAGACCAGAGGGGTGCAAGTCACTCTGTGGACAAACATTCTTTCATCTTCTCTGCTTTGTTAAAGAAAAAAAATCATTAGAAAATCTTAATAAATTCCCTACCCATATATTATTACAATATGTTTTGCATATTTAGAACAGGCCCTCATATGAAGGACTTTACTGCTTAATGATTGAAAATTCCCATCATGGGACATGTGCATGGTTTTAGTGGACTCTTTTTTATGCAAAGTTGGCTTACATCCCTGGAGATTGAGTCAATTACAACACATACGAAAATCCTTAAGCCTGATACCATATTTAGATAGCAATCATTTCTTTTTAAAGAAGAGTTGATTTAATGAGTTTTGTCGCACCTGCCAATCAGTCCCAACCAGTAGCCAATTAGGTAGCAAGCCAATGTATCAAGATTAAAAAAAAAAATAATAATGATGATCAACTTGATTTGAGTGACTTGATTTCACTCTCATCTCTTTCATTAAATATGTTTTAAGTGTTATAATTAGCCAAATAACCAACTTTTGCCACATTTCTTCAGCTGAAACGATGAAGAATCACCAGGATAAGTAAGGGCAGTGAGCTAAAACATAGATTTTTTGAAGACAGACAGTCTTGAATTTGATTCTCGGTTTGCAAGAAATAGTAACTTGACAATTAGGAATCTATTACTGGCTTTTCTGAAGGAATGGTTTTCTTTCAATGGTTGCTCTGCGAGTGTTATACAAAAGGGCTTAAATAATATTTTCAAAGTGCTCCATATGTTAGTAACAGCTGAGGAGCTCTCCACATTCTTCTTTTTCTATGCAATGCTTTTTTGCATCTTTATCTCACCACCACCCTTCTTGGTTACTAGGTAATTTCACAAACCTGCAGGGTTTGAGTTTGAGTTTTTACCATATGTAAAGCCATCTTATGCTATTACAGTCACTTAAATAGCAGTGGTCACTGTAACAGTCTTGCAATTTGTTTATCGCACACCAAACATGGGAATGCACAGAAATGAACCAATGAGAGGAGAAAGTGAGAAGGTGAGGAGAAAAGGGAAAACAAAGCTTTAGTGTTACAAAATACAACTCAAATCATAGATTGAACAATATCTGGGTGTAAAAAAATGAGAGTGGGGGTGAAGAAAGCAGGTGTATCTTCTTCCCACTGTATACACATACACATATAATTGAAATGACACTGAACTGAAATAAAGTTTTCCATCTTCTTACTCCGTAGGTGACTTTACAAAGAAAGGATTTCAGGGTTTCACTATTTAAAAGGATCAGATGACAATTCTATCTAAAGTGAGGTGAAGGGTTAAATAATTGCATCATTGTTTTTATACACAAGGACTCATGTAGCCCAGGTTAAACTTGAGTTTTCTATGTAGTCAAGACGACCTTGAATGCCTGGTCTTCGTGCCTCCAACTCCCACAGCTGGATTTGCACACTTGGTCTACACCTGGATTCTGTGGTCCATGGACCTGGAACGCAGGACTCCATGCAGGATGAGTGGGCTCTCTATCAACTGAGCAGCATCTCTGACTCAAACTCCTAATGTTTCTAAATGTATGTTTAGTACTGAAATCCATATTATTTCCAGAAGTTAAAAATATTATCAAAGAAAAATATTCGCAATGTACGCTTTTTAAGTTTTTGAAAACTGTGTCATGGGTTGCATTTGTTGCTTCATGAAGTTTGTCAGTATTGTTGGTAATGAGGCAGCACATTTCTCATATGAGATGACACTTTTACTCAACCATAGTAAAAGTAACCTAATAGTAGCCAGATAGCCAGACAAGCTTTATGCCATCCATTTGGTAAATTACAAACTCAATACTGTTGCCAGTTGCTATCATTGTAGAAATTTTCACATCAAATCAAAGCTATACAGAAGTTTGATTGGGACTTTAAACAGACAAGGGATATAGGATGTTAACAACCTGACCAAAAGCAAACCAGAAATTATTTGGGCCCTAAGGTGGAAACCAAAGGAAATCAGTAATTAGTATTAATTGGTAAAAATTATATATTGTACAGATTCCTAGTCTTAGAGTTAAAGTTTATAGGATTAAAAAGCACAACAGGGGGCTGAGAAGATGCCTGGGTGGTTAAAAGAACAAATTGTTCCTCCAAAGGACACTGTAAGTTCCTGTCATCTACAGTGGTTGTGGCTTTGACACCATCTGGCATCTATACTTCTATGGCAACTGCAATTATGTGCCTTCATCATGCACAGTAATACACATACACATAATTAAACCCCAACAAATCCTGGAGGCTGGAGAGAAGAATGCTCAGCAGTTAAGAGAACCTTAGATTACCAGCATCCATCTTGTATTCCATAACCATCGGTAACTCCAGCTCTAGGAGTCTGAACTCCTTCTTCAGGCATCCACTGTCACTTGTACTCTTGAGCACATACCCACATATGTATAGACATAATTACAAGTAATAACAAATAAATGCTTTAAGAATAAATCTTTAGGACAAGAGAAAGAAGCAGAACTAGAAAAGAATCCAACATGCTGATAGTTTGGAAGTTTCTTCCAGATTTGTGAGAGTTGTAGAACATTATATGAAATAAGTCTAAAGTCTTAATTATTCATTACAAATCTGAGTATTTTCCCTTTTATGCAAAGCATCATTAGTACTGAAGTAGTGAAAAAGATTTATGTCTGCATATAGGTTACTAGAAACTTTCTGGTGTAGCTCTAGTATCTGAAATATCATGAGAAGTGAGAAAATATTTAGTAAGTAGGCTTGTACTTTCATAAGTATCACACACAATGAAAATTGTTGATTTTATTTGTAGGAGAAATCAATACTTACAAGCTTATTTGTATAGCATGAGAAATAGAAAGTTATAATTTTACTAACTCCAAAGTTGGAACCTGGATTTTCATTTTCTTTGTTTTGAAACGGGTTCTTTCTGAGTAGCTTCAGCTCATCTGCATCCATTATGACTTCAAACTTACATGAAAGTCCATTCTCTGATTCCCTAATATGGGGAGTATAGTCATGTCTGGCTAGATTTTCCTTCATAAAAATCTCTTTGCCCTTGGACAGAATATGCTGATTAACTCACCCTGTGTGAACATTGATGGCCCAATTAAGAACTGGGATACAGTTTAGTAACAGATAGCTTGCCTAGAGTGGGCAAGACCCTACATTAAATTTTCCATACCATATGCACAAATTCTTTCCCACAAAACACGCATTGTTTCATATTAAATAAGCTATATCAAATATATTAAATAAATTATTGCATTTAGTCTTTATATCAACTCTGTGAGGAAGAATATCTTGGATAAGAATTTACCATCTAGGACTGGAGAGATAGCTCAGTGGGTAAAAGACTTATTATATAATCATAATAACCCCTGCAAATAATTTTAGAGGCCATGTAGAAGCCAGATGCCATATCCCACATCTATAATCCCACTATTTATACAAGGAGAAGAGAAACAGGTAGGAGCACCCTCCTTAAAGTTCATGAGTCACTAAGAGACACTATTTCAGTGTGGAATGGAAGGGTAAAGGCTGTCCACTGATCTTGTCACACATAAATATGCATGTATAAATGCTACACAAAAGGAGAGAGAGAGAGAGAGAGAGAGAGAGAGAGAGAGAGAGAGAGAGAGAGAGAGAGACAGAGACAGAGACAGAGACAGAGAGAGAGTTTTGCTATCTAGAAGTTTCACTATAAATTCAAATTCTCTTTTCTTCTTACTAACCCTGAGAACTTGGCTTGCTGAAATTCTTATGCCTTAATGCATTTTAAACATATTTGGCTGAATTTTGCTATTTAAAAAGAGATTTATTTTCAGCTATAACATGTAGATCCCATGAGAAGGTATATTGCATGAGGTGATGCAATCCAGTTTATATATGAGAATACTGAGGTGTATGAGCAAGTTGTTTCCCTTTAGGAGTTCACAGGGATGGAGACCTAGCTCAGTGGTTAAGAGGACCTGGTTTGGCTACTAGCACCCAGGTCAGAGAGGTCACATTCTTCTGTAACTCTAGGTAGAAATTAATGTTTTATTTATTTGTTTTCTCATATATTACATCTTGACTGATGCTTCCTCTCCTTCCTTCCAACACCCACCTCCACCTCCCTCCCCTCCCTATCCTCCTCAATTTCCTTTCAGAAAACAGCAAGGTTCCAAGAGATGTCAACCAAATATGTTGCAAGAAGACTAATACATTTTAAGAAAATATTTGAGAACATATAATAAAGAATTGAGACATATCTCTACAAATTTAAGAAAACATTCATGTTAATAACATGCTAATTTCATAGGTGTTCAAATACAAACTAATGTGAAGAAATTGTATCTACCAACCATAATATTTGTATTAATTTTAAGGATATTAAAACTTCAAAATTATGCCATTCACAGTCAACAAAAGATCTAAGTTTTAATATTTTACTGCTTAAGCTGATTTCAAAGTATGTGAGAGTCATCCATGAACAAGTGTTCCTAATAACACACAATCTATAATTAGGCACGCTATTTTTACTCCAGCAATCACAACCAGTATTGAGTTACTAGCTGTTCTTGAGTTATCAACTAGCTGTTCTTTTAGGAGTACAAATTTCTACACATGACCAAGATTAGGTATCAACAGTAGGTGAGAATCACTTCATGTCCATAGGGGAAGGAGAAAGAGTCTGGAGTATCAGACCCAGTTTCGCTTTACATCCTACCAGGGAAGGAGCTGCTCCTGTTGATGCAGTTCGGTGTGTCACTTAAGCAAGCAGCATTGTTCCTTAATGAAGGAATCTTGTAAGCACTAGGCTGGCACTTCCTTGTTGAATGGCAGAGCATAGACATCAAGCATAAGTCTGTCACACTCATAATTTCATTCTTGTTCTAAGCATATTTCAAAGTCAGGAAGAAGGGTGTCTGTTCAAGAATGTGATTGAAATATTTGAATCTCAGATTTAGTTAGGCCACAGGAAATATTGACATTACTATAAGTCATATACATTTAATTGAAGAGCAGGGGCTACAATTGGATTAACCTACTCTTAGATTGAAGCACAGTTTATACATAGATACATACATATGTAGATAGATAAATTGACATGAATTCATCAATGTAATGTATACATATACACATATATGTACATATACATATATACAATACATACATATGTACACATACATATATATGCACATATACATATATACACATACATGTATGTACATATACATATATACACATACATGTATGTACATATACATATATATGTACATATACATATATACACATACATATATATGTACACATGCATATATATGTACATATATATGTATGCATACATTGATGAATTCATATCAATTTATCAATAATCTTAAAAACTTTTTATTGATTTTTTTGTGAGTTTCACATCATGCATCCCAGTTCTGCTCATCTCCACACCCCCTCATATTCTCCCTTCTCCCTTGCAACCTCCCACCAAAATCAAACACAAACAAACAATAACAACAACAAAATAAAGCTTTAAAAGTCATCATATTGTGGAAACTGTAGTATGGCATAACGTGTCTTACAGTATATCATTCTTTCCATGTATCTTCACTTGCACATGTTCATTGCATTGAGACATTGGTCTGGTTCAAGATCCCTAGCTGCTGTGACACCATGAATATTGAATCCTCGTCGGGACTCCTCCCCATTATCCTACTGTTAGCCTGTGTCGTGACGATGCCGCAGCATCGCACTGCAGCACTGGCCTTTTCATGCTTCCCAACTGTTAACAGATGAGACAGACTTGTGGTGGGCCACCTCAGAGCCCTGGACCTAGGCCTGGGTGATAGGCTGAGGTGGTCAGTGAGCAGGCTTTCCCATACCCACACCAGCAGGGTGAACTCTCCAGCTCTTCTCAGACTATGCCACCCAATGCTACCGTCAGCAGGAAGCAGGGTCAGCTCTCATGCCAATTTGTGTGTGTGTGTTCACATGTGTGAAAAATAACATATCTAATGAAACTTTTCCAAAGCTAATGCAATATTTTCATATTCAGATAGATTATTTATAAGTGAGTGACATAACATTGAATGAGAGGTAAATGCTATTATTTTTAAAAAGGTGGAACCAAATGATAGCTAAATGGAAAACTTTTGTCAAAATCGTATAGCAGACTCTCAAGCTTATCCTATGTAAAGAGTTTACAGGGAGAGAAGTGTTTGCTTGAAGCTATCATGGGTTTTACTGAATTATTCAAAAGCTGGTCTTTATTTTTTTTTTTTTTGTAAATGGTTATACTTTTTCCATTTGTTCTCCTCACTGTCAGCAATGGCTTCTCTCATGACATGGGACAGTGTCTCCATCATTCAATGATGACTTTACCTCTTCATTCTCAAGATTTTGTGCTCACTTCAATCTGCCAGGTGTGAAAAAATATTTTTTAAAATGATTTATTTATTCATTTTGTGTATATGAATACACTGTAGTTATCATCAGACGCAGCAGATGAGGGCATAGGATCCCATTACAGTTGGTTGTGAGCCACCATGTGGTTGCTGGGAATTGAATTCAGGACCTCTGGAAGAGCAGTCAGTGCTCTTAACTGCTGAGCCATCTCTCCAGCCTGTGAAAGAACTTTCTTTGTTTTTAAAGAAAATTGTTTGTGTTTTTGCAGTATATCTCACATGTTAATATAAAGATGTACCTAGGTGTTCCCCAGGAAACTAGTGTAGTACAAAGTCATCTCCAGACACTGTTTGCCTACAATTTATTCCTGGTTTTAAAGAAACTAGTATCTTTTTTTTATTATTTATTTTATTTTATTTTTTTAATTTACATTCCAAATCATTTCCCCTTTCCCGTCTCCTCCCTCCCCGAAAGTCCCATAAGCCCCCTTCCCTCCCTCTTTTCTCCATTCAACCCCCTCTCGTTACTCTGTCTTGGCGTTCCCCTACATCCAGTCTTTCGAGGACCAGGGGTCTCTCCTTCCATCTTCTTAGAAATCTATTGATATGCGGATTGTGTCTAGGGTATTCCGAGATAATGGGTCAATATCCCCTTATCAGTGACTGCATACCATGTGTGTTCTTTTGTGATTGGGTTACCTCACTAAGGATGATATTTTCAAGATCTGACCATTTGCCTAGGAATTTCGTGAATTCATTGTTTTTAATTGCAGAGTAGTATTCCATTGTGTAGATATACCACATCTTCTGAATCCATTCCTCCGTTGAGGGACATCAGGGTTCTTTCCAGCTTCTGGCTATTATAAATAAGGCTGCTATGAACATAGTGGAACATGTGTCCTTACTGCATGCAGGTAAACCTCTGGGTATATGCCCAGGAGTGGTATAGCCGGATCCTCCGGGAGTGTCATGCCCAGTTTTCGGAGGAACCGCCAGACTGCTTTCCAGAGTGGTTGTACCAGCTTGCAATTCCACCAGCAGTGGAGGAGTGTTCCTCTTTCTCCACACCCTGCCAACAACTGCTGTCTCCTGTGTTTTTGATCTTAGCCATCCTGACTGGTGTGAGATGGAATCTCAGGGTTGTTTTGATTTGCATTTCCCTAATGACTAAGGATGATGAACATCTCTTTAGGTGCTTCTCAGCCATTAGATATTCTTCAGGTGAGAACTCTTTGTTTAGCTCTGTACCCCATTTTTTAATAGGGTTACTTGCCTCTCTGGAGTTTAACTTCTTGAGTTCTTTGTATATCTTGGATATTAGCCCTCTGTCGGATGTAAGGTTGGTAAAGATCATTTCCCAGTTAGTTGGTTGCCGCTTTGTCTTTTTGACAGTGTCTTTTGCCTTGCAAAAACTTTGTAATTTAATGAGGTCCCATTTGTCTATTCTTGATCTTAGAGCATAAGCTATTGGGAGTTCTGTTCAGGAAATTCTCCCCTGTGCCCATATGTTCAAGGTTCTTCCCTAGTTTCCCTTCTATTAGTTTCAGTGTGTCTGGTTTTATGTGGAGATCTTTGATCCACTTAGAATTGAGCTTAGTGCAAGGAGATAAGAATGGGTCAATTTGCATTCTTCTGCATGTTGACCTCCAGCTGAGCCAGCACCATTTGTTGAAAAGGCTATCTTTTTTCCACTGGATGGTTTTAACTCCTTTGTCAAAGATCAAGTGACCATAGGAGTGTGGATTCATTTCTGGGTCTTCAATTCTGTTCCATTGATCTACATGTCTGTTACTGTACCAATACCATGCGGTTTTTAACACTATTGCTCTGTAGTACAGCTTGACAGAAAACCCAGAATAGCTAAAACTATTCTCAAGACTAAAAGAACCTCTGGGGGAATCAGTATCCCGGACCTCAAGCTGTACTACAGAAGAAACTAGTATCTTAAGGGACAGTGGTACTCAGCAGAAATCATAATCTGTCTATGACACACTGTACTTCTCAGAAGATATTAAGTACAAATTTTTCTTTTTTCTATTTTTCTTTTCTTTTTTATTAGATATTTTCTTTATTTACATTTCAAATGTTATCCCCTTTCCTGGTTTCCCCTCCAAAAACACCCTATCCCATTCCACCTCCCCCTGCTCACCAACCCACCCACTTCTACTTCCCTCTCCTGGCATTCCCCTATATTGAGGCATTGAGCCTTCTCAGGACCAAGGGCCTCTCCTCCTTTTGATGTCCAACAAGGCTATCCTAAAGATCTTCTATATAGGAACCTTTATTTGAATATAAAACTCAAACCCACCTTTAATCCCAGCACTTGGGAGGCAGAGGCAGGAGAATTTCTGAGTTCGAGGCCAGCCTGGTCTACGGAGTGAGTTCCAGGACAGCCAGGGATACACAGAGAAACCCTGTCTCGAAAAACCAAAAAAAAAAAAAAAAACCTCAAACCTAGCCCTTGAAAGTAATGTGCATAGTCTCAAGCCTTGTTTTCTGGAACATTTACAAGCAAAGACATAGGTATCTATTGAAGATAAACTTCACAGAGCATTAAGAATGTCTTTTATTTAATCAAGTTTCTCTTTGGATAAAGAAGCAACCAGGGACTCTTCAGACTCACCTCTTCTTTCCTCTAATAGTTGGAGAGTTGGTTTGAGTCCCAGTGCCTTGAAAACCAAGCATTCAGCTAGTGAGCATAGTTTTAAGGAGGAAAATGGGGGTGGGTATTGTGGAACCTTCAGGTTTCAGGCAGAGGTTATTGAAATAGACCACTAGGAGTGGGCCCTTGAAGGATGTACCAACCCCTAGTTCCAGCCTAACTCATTTTCCTTACCTGGAAGTATAGGAGTAGTCTGCTTCTCCATGGACTTAACTCTTCATCCTCCCACCACCATGAACTGAATCCTTTGGAACTACAATAAACATTCCCTTCCTTTAGTTGATTCTGTCCTATGTTTGTTCATAGTGACATAGAAGGAACTAATAATCATTACTTGTTATCTGTGATAATGATACACTGTAGTCTGAATATTCTTAAAGCCTCTACTCATTCCTTTACCCCTTTCTCTACTTAGCTATCTTCTCTAATAAAGTCCTTACTGGATAAAGTAGCTGATTGTTTAGAAACAACCATGTGAATATTTAGGTGGAAATTTGAAGCTCTTCTGTAGTAAAATCATACATTGATAACCCTTTCCTTTTGTTTTATTCTTTCACTGTTTAGACTCTAGTGTAATGAATTTCATGTGTACCTCGTTTTGCCCAATAGAGTGTTTGAAAACATGGCAGCTCATTAGTTTGAGGCAAAGGTCATGAAGCTCATGACTGGGCTTTTCTACTTGGTCTCTTGCATGGCTACCATTCTCCAGAACATGGAACTAATATATTCATGTGTTCTCTTTGATTCAAAACCAAATGCAAGCAATGGCTGAAGTCGAGTCATATCAATGACCTAAAGGGAAAGGAGAAAAAAAAGAAACGTTCTATATACTGGGTCTCTGCTTCAAAAAAGGAAAAACAAACAAACAAACAAACAAAAAAAAGCCAACCAACCAGCCAGCCAATCAACCAACCAAACAACCAACCAAACACCACATTAAAAACATCTCAACTTTTATCTTTTCAGGAACTGATGTTAGTGTGAATTTTATAGACATCGTCTTCTGGCTAATATATCACCACCAAATTCTAAATGATATACTTTATTTCTATTGAATTTCATTAATTCTGATTTGCTTTGTTTTGGCTCTAAATTAAGTGTTGCTACAGCATGATTTGTAACTCCTCTGAGTTGTTAGCATTCTATTCCAACATTCCTACTTGGAGATTTTTATTGCTCAGGTTTCCCTCCCATATGTGGTAACCTCAGAATTCTTTCTATTTGACTTCACTGAGACTTCTGCCTCTCATGTTCTAACCTAAGCCTATTTCCCAATCTAACTCTAAAATTTTCCTTATTTTCTAATTCTTGCTAAGCATTCCGATCTCTGTTGGCTCATCACAGACTTTTAAATTTCCCATCACTCTATTATCCTTTCTTATGAAGACTTGAGATAATTAAATTATTATATTATAATTATTATTATTATTATTATTATTATTATTATTATTATTACCACACAGCGTGAGAAGTTCTATTCAACACCGGCTAGTGTTGCTTTTGTTGAGTATCAGGAAGTAATGGCAGAGAAAATAGCTTACTTCTTTCTCAGTAAGGAAATAGAAAACAGAAAGAACATGCTCATTTGGTGCATTCTGCAGCTTGCTACTGTGCCCATTCTTGTCTCTGCTTCTCACACTAGCTTTAGACTTAGAATATGGCTTTCTGGTTTTCAAAGTGAACTTCTTTCATCAGCCCCTAAAATATTAAATTAACCTAAGAGAGCAGCTCTTCCAGCGCTGTGCTCACTAGAAGTTTCTGCAACCTTTAGATACATATTTTACATAAAGCATTTCCAATTTTAACCATAATACTCTGCTTGACCTGATTTTGTAGTCATTTCAACATTAAAGTTGAAGATCTAATGGGAGGAGTCCGTATAATCCTTTTGGGACTCCAACTGACTGAGCTCAAGATAATATTGACATGTGCTTCCCCAAACCACTTGAAAATACAAGGAGAAGTCATACATAGAATAGCTTCCATGAAATTCACAGTATGAAAATGTAGAGGTGGTTGATTATGTGGGCACAGTCTAAAAATGGTGCTCATTGCTACTGCCAAAAATTCATTGGCAAGAATCTGGCCACAGCCATACCTAATGGAAATGAAGTCACCTTCAGCTTTAAATAGAGAGGGAAGCAGGGACTGGGTAACCAGCTAGTCATCCTGACCCCGGATCTAGAAAGCATGCTATTGGTGGAGAGTCCAGGTATTAATTGTTCGCAACATTTTTTGTGGGGGGGAGTCTCTTTAAATAGGTTTCCCCATTTTATTTTATTTTTATTATTTTTATATATTTGCTTTATTTACATTTCAAATGTTAACCCCTTTCCACATTATCTCACCGAAAACCCCTATCCCATCCCCTCTCCCCCTGCTGACCCCCCCTCCAATTTCCTGACTTGTATTCCTCTGTTCTACGGAATCAAGCCTTCACAAGACCAATGGCCTCTCCTCTCACTAATGTCTGAAATGGTCATCTTCTGCTACATATGTAGCTGGAGCTGTGGGACCCTACATGTGTACTCTTTGGTTGGTGGTTTAGTCCCTGGGAGCTCTGGGGATACTGGTTGGTACATATTATTGTTCCTCCTGCTTCATTTATTTGTTGGCTGTGAGCCATGGATGTTTTGATCCACTTTCCAATAAGAATCAAAGTATCAACACTTTTGTCTTCCTTCA
Organism: Tokudaia tokunoshimensis; assembly: GCA_036184795.1. Lineage (NCBI taxonomy): Eukaryota > Metazoa > Chordata > Mammalia > Rodentia > Muridae > Tokudaia > Tokudaia tokunoshimensis. Next base: position 157,031,843 of record BTHU01000002.1, read on the forward strand.
TCTTGAGCTTCATGTGGTCTATGAGTTGTATCTTGGGTATTCCAAGCCTTTGGGCTAATATCTGCTTATCAGTGAGTGCATACCATGTGTGTTCTTTTGTGATTGGGTTACCTCACTCAGGATGATAGTTTCTAACTCCATCCATTTGTCTAAGAATTTCATGAATTCATTGTTTTTAATAGCTGAGTAGTACTCCATTGTGTAAATGTACCACATTTTCTGTATCCATTCCTCTGTTGAGGGACATCTGGGTTCTTTTCATCAATCCTACATCCAATAGAGGGCTAATATTTCATATATATATGAAGCACTCAAGAAGTTAGACTCCAGAGAACCAAATAACTCTATTAAAAAATGGGGTACAGAGCTAAATAAAGAATTCTCAACTGAGGAATACTGGATGACTAAGAAACACCTAAAGAAATGTTCAACATCCTGCATCATCAGGAAAATGCAAATCAAAATAACCCCGAGATTCCATCTCACACCTGTCAGAATAGCCAAGATCAAAAACTCAGGAGACAGCAAATTCTGGAGAGGATGTGGAGAAAGAGGAATAGTCTTCCATTGCTGGTGGGATTTCAAGCTGGTAAAACCCTACTGGAAATCAGTTTAGTGGTTCATCAGTAAACTGGACATAGCACACTACCTGAGGACTCAGCTATAGCACTCCTGGGCATATACCCAGGGGATGCACCAACATGTAATAAGGACACATGCTCCACTACGTTGGCAACATTTTATTTATTTATTTTATTTTCTATATTATTTTATTTACATTCCAAATGATTTCCCCTTTCCAGTTTCCTCCCTCTCCAAAAGTCCCATTAAACCCCCCTCCCACCCCCTGTTCCCCATTTAACCCCCTCTCGCTTCTCTGTCTTGGTGTTCCCCTACATCCAGTCTTTCCAGGACCAGGGGTCTCCCCTTCCATCTTCTTAGAAATCATGTGAATTGTCTTGGGTATTCTGAGATTCTGGGTTAATATCCCCTTATCAGTGATTGCATACCATGTGTGTTCTTTTGCGATTGGGTTACCTCAGGATGATATTTTCAAGTTCTGACCATTTGCCTAGGAATTTCATGAATTCATTGTTTTTAATTGCAAAGTAGTATTCCATTGTGTAAATATACCACATCTTCTGAATCCATTCCTCCGTTGAGGGACATCTGGGTTCTTTCCATCTGGGTATTATAAATAAGGCTGCTATGAACATAGTGGAGCATGTGTCCTTATTGCATGCATGGGAAGCCTCTGGGCATACGTTGGCAACATTTTTAATGATCAGTATGTATATCTTTGATTCAGAGTAGTATAATACCTCGGGTCTTTTAGATGTAGGTGCCTATGGTACAAATACTTTACAAAGTATTTTGTTAAGAAAATCTGGAGTGTATGATGTTTTCAGAGTGAAGACAATGATTTATCTTGGAAAATGCCAATGTACTTAGAAGTGGGAAATAATCATATTCATTAAAAAAACAGAGCACAAATCATAGCAATTGGGATACAAGTTTAGAATTGGAGGGAACTCTAGATGTTGGTCTCACTATTTGTAAACCCTCTGTTGTAGAACAGGACAGAATGCAGTATAATGGGCATGTCTAAAGCTTGACTGACAGTTGGCTGAGCCCCACCCCCAGCTAATTCACTGTATTGACTGTCAGCTGAGCCCCACCCCTCAGCTAGTTCATCTAAAGCCAGTGTGATTCTGTTCAGCTTAACGACACTCTTTCTCCCTTTTCCTTGTTTCCATTTCAGCGGTTCCCATTTTGCCCTGTCTCTCATAACGTCACACATGGATTATTTCAACACGCCGCTCGCTACTCTCGCAATCCCGTTTCATGCCAATCCACTCTTCGCAGTGCTTATAAAATTTATCTTCTGGAAACACAGTTTCATCTCATCTCTTTCCATTTCCAGCGTTGCACATCCCTCAGTTTCTTTCTGAATTGAGCTGAGATGACTCACATCTCTCCTTTTAACTCCTGCTTTTATCATAATGTCTCTTTATTGACGTTAATATGGGCAGCAGATCCCATGGTCTCTATTCAATACGTTCCCTTACAGAAATCTCTCAGCACCTTTCTCCCATCCTATCTCTTCCTTACTTCCCTCCTTCCTCCTTTCCTTCCTCTTTTCCTCCCTCCCTTCCTCCTTCCCTCCTCTTTTTTCCTTCCTTCCTTCTCAATTTCATCATTTCTGTCTTCATATTAATTCCCCACTTTAACCACATTTCACCATTTCTTTGAGGACTGCCCAAATATTCATGTTCTCCAAATCTTGATTTCGGGTATCCTCTTGATTTACATTAATTTTCACTAGTGGGTTTGTATTGTCAGACTGAAGTTCAGGGTCAAACATTGAAAAGATGCTGGGAACCTAAGCCTATATCCCCACATAGGACACTATGTTAGGAAGTAATGGGGCATGTGACTAGTACATTTACTGAAAATGCTAATTATTATCCCGCATTTCAAAGAAAGTTTTAGCTGACTACAGTACATTCCCTGTGGTAAAAACAGCAGAGGTCATATGTATCTGAGTTTGGATGGTCTTTCCTTCAGTCTCTGCTCCACACTTTGTCTCTGTATCGCCTCCCATGGGTATTGTGATAAAAACTGCATGGTATTGGTACAGTGACAGGCAGATCAATAAAATTGAAGACCCAGAAATGAACCCACACATCTATGGGCACTTGATATTTGACAAAGGAGCTAAAACCATCCAATGGAAAAAAGACAGCATTTTCAACAAATGGTGCTGGTTAGCGTGTAAAACAATGACAATCGACCCATTCTTATTTCCTTTTACAAAGCTCAAGTCCAAGTGGATCAAGACCTCCATATAAAACCAGATACACTGAAACTAATAGAATATAAAGTGGGGAAGAGCCTCGAGCACATGGTCACAGGGGAAAATTTCCTGAACAGATTACCAATAGCTTATGCTCTAAGATCAGTAATTGACAAATGGAACATCGTAAAATTGCAAAGCTTCTGTATGGCAAAGGACACTGTCAATAGGACAAAATGACAACCAACAGATTCAGAAAAGATCTTTAGCAATCCTATATCCTACAGAGGGCTAATATCCAAGATATACAAAGAACTCAAAAAGTTAGACTCCAGAGAACCAAATAACCCTATTAAAATGGGGTACAGAGCTAAACAAATAATTCTCAACTGAGGAATACTGAATGGCTGAGAAGCACCTAAAGAAATGTTCAACATCCTTAATCACCAGGGAAATGCAAATCAAAACAACCCTGAGATTCCACCTCACCCAGTCAGAATGACTAGGATCAAAAACTCAGGTGACAGGCGAGGATGTGGAGAAAGAGGAACACTCCCTCGAAGCTGGTGGGATTGCAAGTTGGTACAACCACTCTGGAAATCAGTCTGGTGGTTCATCAGAAAATTTGACATAGTACTACCTGAGGACCCAGCTATACCACTCCTGGGCATATACCCAGAAGATGCTCCAACATATAATAAGGACACATGCTCCACTATGTTCATAGCAGCCTTATTTATAATAGCCAGAAGCTGGAAAGAACCCAGATGTCCCTCAACAGAGGAATGGATACAGAAAATGTGGTACATTTACACAATGGAGTACTACTCAGCTATTAAAAAACAATGAATTCATGAAATTCATAAGCTAATGGATGTTACTAGGAAATATCATCCTTAGTGAGGTAACCCAATCACAAAAGAACACACATGGTATGCACTTACTGATAAGTGGGTATTAGTCCAGAAGCTCGGAATATCCAAGATACAATTCATAGCCCACATGAAGCTCAAGAATGCAGAAGACCCAAGTGTGGATGCTTAGGTCCTTCTTAGAAGTAGGGATGTTTCTATCAGCTCCTTTTAGTGCAGCCAGACCATTGAAATAATAGGTGGGAATCAGAAGGGTAGAAGCAGTTACTCCTACTCCTTCTGTTGCCAACTTTGCTGATTGGAACTGTCCAGAACAGGGCTCTTTCAGTTGTGATTATACTTGGAGAGAATTAAATCATTTGTTTTTCAAAGCTGATCATCAAAATTTTGAGGGGGTATAATTTTTTTATATTTATTCATTTGTGGGTGTTTGTGTGCTTGTGTCTGTGAATATTTGTACGTATGTGTATATGTGTGTACCTCTACATTTCTTTGTGCATGTGTCTGTGTGTACACACGTGTGTATACATGTCTTGGAATTCACACAGGGTTCAGAGACCTTGTAAGAGTCATTTCTTTCCTTGTACAACATGAGTTCCTGTTATTCAACTTAGTTCATCTGACTTTGTACCCTGGCCCTTTTCCCATGGAGCCATGGGAGCTGATCTACCTGTTTGTTTTGTTGTTGTTGTTTTTTGTTTTGTTTTGTTATTTTGCCAAGTGTGTGCTACCTCCCTCCCTCTCTTCCACCAACTTTCTCTCTTCCTCCTCTCTTCTCTCTCTCTCTCTCTCTCTCTCTTTCTTTCTTTCCTTGTGTCCATGAATACAGTACATCATGCTCACCTCCATAATGTCAAGTCATAGGAGACACACACTGACGTACAGTCCAGTCCAGTTTTGACCAGTAGTTGGAAAAAATCCAGTTTTCAAGTTGAGTGTGAGAAAAAAAAAGTAGATACTTTCTGTAACTATAGGGTGACTGTAATGAGGAATAAAGAAACATATGGGGTGGTGAGTTGTATTGCTGTAGTTATAGGATGTGACCTGAATAAAATAATATATTAAGAATATTGTATGTGTGCAGTTTGTTTTGTTCTTTCCCATTTTGTGTTTTTCAAGTTTGAAAAGGGGGCCTTTTAAGTAATTACCATTTCTAATCTTGGCTAGTTGACTAAGCTGGAATAAATCTGAGCAAAGCTTTCTGTAGCCTGTCCACTGTGAGAGCCTGAACCATTCGTGACAAAGAACATCTCAGATGAAGAGGGATTTGACAGGACGACTGAGGTGTGAGGCATGGCAGAATTTTCCTGACTTGTTTCTCCCTCCCTGTGCCACAGCCAGTCTGCACAAACACGAAAACAGTTTCCAAGAAGCAACTTTATTGCCTTTCCTTACAATTACGGAGAAGGAGGCAATGGTGTTCAAATGGTGCTGACAGCCTGGGTAACGGCACCAACCATCTGTGCGATAGCAGCGCTATTTGTATTTTTAATGTTTACACATACAGCAAAGATAATTAAAAATAACTATAATTAAAAATGATTACAACAAATTACTTTTCCCTCAACAGTAATACGTGTCTGTAACTTATAAGTTTTTTTTTTCTAAAGTAACCTTGATTAGAGTCTAGAAGAAGGCATTACAATTCCTGCCTTGCTCTGAAACTTCACAGATGGGGGAGGGAAGACTTCCTAAGCATAAAGGCATGTGGCTTATTGTAATTCACAAGCATTTGATGGCAGGGGATCATTCTGTATTATTAATAGAAGGATTGTTTTTTCTTGAGAAGCGAGATTAAATGTGGTGTTTTCATCAAAAAAATTAAAAAGTATAAAACCTGAGGGTAAAGGTTGAAGAAAAAAGGGAAAGGCCTTTAACTCGTTTCATTGTGTTCTGATGCTGCACCTGTGAGGCTTTTGAAATATTTGAAATGTATAAAGTATTCACAACGCTTTGCTGCCTTTTCATGGATTTTAGAATGTCCTTAATATCCTTCTCAAAAGAGATACAGGTTACTCTATTTCGTACGAGACCTGGGAAGTTAACTTAATCTCTGTGTTGTTCCAAAGAGTCAGTCAGGATGGAGGCCTGGCCCAAGGCCTCCTGGGAGCATTTGTTGCAGCACTAGAACCAGTGTTTCCTAAGAGGTCTAATGACATCAATGCCTTCTTTCTCTATTAGTACATGAATGGTTAAAAGAACCCACTTCTACTTGCAGGGCGAACTAAAGGGTGTTGACTTTAGAAGAATGCACATCCTCCAAAGTGGGATAATACTCTACTAACACACTTACATTCCTTTTTTCAAATTGGCCACATGTAAAAAAACATAGGACAAGATGTTTTAAGAGATTTATGTTAAAAACTCTTGTGATTCCAGATCTTTGACAATCTGTGCATCCCTCTTATGATGACTGATAAAGCAGACTCTAGCTGTACTCTTGCTCAAACTCAGACAAAAGCCAACCATGCCTTTCAGTTCTGTGAGGGCTTCAGCAGAAATCTGGAAGAGGCTGAAAGACAAATGAATATCTGCATGGAATATTTACTAATATTTTCTACAGTTCATTTTACTCTTCTAGCTACTGGAGCTTTGACCCCTCTCTCTGATACATAGTGCTTTCCTGGCTAAAATGGTTCTTAGTAGTCAAAAGAGGTCATTGTTTTATTTGTTTGTTTTCCTCATGATTTTTCTTTAAATTCTGAAACATTATCATAGGAACACACACACAGTATATGATACGATATGATATGATATATATTATAATATATGATATATATGAAGTAACATCTCAATTTGTGGTTATTTTATTTTTTAAATTCATTCTAAAGCCAAAGCAAAAGATTCAGTACTCACTTATACAACTTCAACAATTCCTTGATCTCTCTAATATGTTCTAGTAACACTGTCCTGCCCTTCAAGTATGTCTAGTAAGTACACTGCCAGCCACATTAGCTCCTGGTGTCATGAACACACACGTGTCTTGGTTCCAGTAGGAGATAACACATCACCAGCTTTGCTTATCCCTATAAATCATTTTTCTATAGTCTCCTTAACGTGGGCATGCTCAGGAAAAACAACCCAAATTAGGTTACATGAAGTGCAAAGACCCATGTTAACAGAGAAGGGCAACATTCTGTAGGCTACAGTCTCAGGCTTTGACTGCATCCCATCATTCATCCATCACCTCTTGCCACCACAGATACCTTGCAGTTGATTCCTTTAAGCTCCTGACACCACAAACATGAAGGGCCTTCTAACTGTGAGGCAAACTAAACCTCTCCTTCCTTATATTACTTTTGCATGGTAACATTTCCAGGGAGAAAAACAAGTACATAACATTCACTTTAAACAATGCACATTTTAAATGGTTTAAATGTTTTCAAGGAACAAGTTGCAATGGGGCAGTGGGAGGATCCTATAGGTGTTACCCACAGGGAGATGGCTTCTCTATAAGACCAAAGAGTGAAGCTAAGACTAGGGTTGTTATGGGAATGAATATATGCCTGCTACAAATACCTGTACAGACTTATGTCAAAATAAAATAACTATGGCAATTAAGCCTATTATATACTTACAGTACTTAGCCCTGGGAGTTAAGTGCTATACGTTAAATACTAACATTTCAGTAAGAGACATGTGAGTGAGTCAAAATATTAAGTAACAATATTTATATTACTGAAGCAAATTTGAGAGAGATGATATATTTCATTTTTTACATTTTTACATATGTATTTGTTTTCTATTCTCTCTGTGTGCGTATATGTGTTTATGCATGTGCACAGGTGCACATGTATGTGTGTGTGTATGTGTGGTGCCACAACACAAATATGACAGAGGACAATTTGCAGGGGTCAGTTTCCTTCATCCATTATGTGGTTCTGGGCTGGTACTCTAGTCATCAAGCATCATCGCACACTCAGCCAACTTTCTAGTCCCTCAACACATTTTAAAATGAGAAAATGAGCAAAATTAAAGGCACTCGGTCCTCATGTTGTTGTACAGACACAAAACCAAAGCACATACTTATATAGTGAGGACAACCACAACACCCCTGTCATCTCCGCCAACGACAACGTCCAGAGCAAGGAGAGCTGAGTCGGCCATCAGAATTCTGAGAATACACTATTAAGTGTGCGATATAGTAACAGATCTCTCATTTCCACTTAGTTTATGAAAGATAGGCAGGGCCTTCTATTACATTGCAGGAACATAACCAGAAAACTTTGTTGTTGCTGTTCTTTCACACAATGAGGGTAAGATATTTAGATAGACACAAACACATGCACAAAACCACACAGGAACTTCTTTAAATGGTCATAGATGAATCTCTAACCAGTAAGTGATCTGATTCCATTCAGATAATAACAAACATAATAAAGTCATTTTTCCTGGCAAACTGTATTGTACAGAGCACAAGCAACCTTTCCTTATATCAACAAAGATATAAACTTATTTTAATGAAAATATTTACTTCTTTAATTTATTTGTGTTTGCATGACCTTGGTAAATTTATGTGAACTACATACATGCAGAAGCCCTTGGAGCCCGGAGGAGGGCATTGGATTCTCTGGAACTGGAGTTATAAGTAATTGAAAGAGGACAGGGGGATGCTGGAACTGAGCCTGGACCTCTGCAAGAACAACCAATAGTTTCAAGTGCTGAATGATCTCTCCCAATCCCTGATACACGCTATAAACTTTTAAGGGTTTGTCTTTAAGTGTGACACATCAAGGACACAATTTAGCCACTTTTAATGAAGAAGAGAAGTCAGTAGAATATGTAATGTGTAATGTCTATTTTTCCATTCTAAAATATAGTTCGAGACATGTACTTGATCCTTATACTAGAATGTTGACTCGTGATTGACAATAATGTGAAGCTAAAACACAAATAGAAAATCTGGCAACTTTTATGTTTTCTTCCTGACCAGATTTCAAGTGTAATGTGTTAACAAATCCTCTTACAAAACAATAATAAACACAAATCATATCTAAAGTAATTTCTACTTAGTGTGGTAGGACAGGATGACAGAGGGCCAATGCTCCACCAATGGGTTCTTAATGGATGAGAGCACAACATGAGTCACAAGAAAGGAGAAATGACTGAGATCTGAGAATGCGGCAACTCTGCAGGATAGTTCAGAAGATAGTGGAGCTTACTGATCACTGGTGGGCGTCACTTCGAACCCTGAATTCACAGAGTGGAAGAAGAGAACCAACTCCCACAAGTTGTCCTCGGCCCTCCACAAGTACACAAATGGGGGAGGGTGATTAAATAAAAGCAATTTTAAAATAAAATTAACGTAAGCAACTTGGTTGATTTTAATATTTGTAAAGATATTTCTTAAATTTCTTGGAAGTTGCAAATTTGATTATATTTCATGGAAGAGACACAGTCATGTCAATAGCTGTAATTTGTGATATCACATGTTATCATGAAGGAATCCATATTCTCTCCTTCCTTTTACTGCTATCTCAGGGCCTTGCTTCTTTGACCAAATATGTTACCAGAAGCTGCAGGAGAATCTTTGTGTACTTTGTGTGGAAGCTTCAACTGTCAATACAAAAACTGACATCTGACATCCTGTTCACTGGGGCAGGAAATAGAAGGTGGGACATCTGTCAGAGAGATTGGAATTCTGGGAGTTAGTAAAGAACGGGAGATTCGCCACCTGGACTCTGAGGCAATAGACAGATGAAACTGAGGTGAGGTAACCAGCCACATGGTAAACATAGACTTGGATAAATGGGTAATGTAAGTTACAGGTTAGTCAGGGAGTAAGCCAAAGCTTGTAGCCTAGGCCTTTATTCATAAATAATTAAGTCTCAGAGTCATTATTCCGGGAACAAAGAATCAGGGTAATAAAGCTCAAGGTTACAAAAAGCAACTTAAGGATGGCTTACCACTTGAGGGGATTGTCCTTCACAGCACAGGAAGACATGGGGGCGGGGCTGGCTTGGACTGTGGTAGACATATTGGATGCTGTGCACCCGCTGTCAGAGAGGCAGAGGGAAAGAACGCTGCAGCTCAGCCAGCTTCTTCCTTTTGCCATTTATTTAGTCTTGATCTCCAGGCCATAAATAGCTGCTTCCCACATGCAAGATGAGGCTTCGATCCTGGAAATGCTTGCCTGTACCTTCCAGAAAGGTACGACTCTTGGTTGTTTAAATCTTGTCCAGTGATTCACAAACTAGGAAGACTGACTGATCATCACATCCTCAAATTGGAAACTGAATGGTAAACTATTGTCTCTAAGCAACTTACAAAATGAAAATTCATGTTCTTCTGGCTTGTGGTCCATAATAAAAGATATTAAGAATATCAAAAGAGAGTAAAGTTTTAATCAGTACATCAGAATAAAGGATAAAGTTTGCCAGTGTTTCCAAAATAGCTCTCTGTTCGGGTTACCGAAGGTCTAGTTCTTATCTCAATAGAAACAGTATACCAGTGTCAACTACACTGATAAATCTTTATTGACTGCACATTTTTTCATAATATTAAAGGCAATGACTTTGCTGAGAGAACATTCAATTTTTTTTAATTATGTGTGTGTGTATGCATATGATGAGATCAAAAAGGAAAGTAGTTTAAAGAAAGTTTTGAAAATTCCACCACAGACATATATACTTCATAGCATTAACTTTTATATTTACCCTAAATATGAATTCTTATAGAGTTATAAAACTGATTTTTTAAAAGCCATGGAAGAATTGAATAATCAGAGTGTTTTACTCTGCTATTCTCCACAGGAATTATGTATTTATTTGAAATATGCTGATATTTTCTGAGCCATATTTAGAATCACTCTTGAGATTTTATAATAAAAATTGCTATTTAAACAGTCATATAAGAAAAGCTGCCTTGTTGTGTTTTAATTAAGCCACACAGTGAAGAAAGCAAAATTTCTCTTCTGACGCTCCATCTCTCCATCCTCATGGTCAATACTCGCTATGAGAAGTTTTTCATTATTTCTAAAACAAAATCACTCAAGAGATCAAAGTTTCGGAGTAGGGAAGATATCATTGACTAGCAAACAAACTGATAAGATATTGAGTATGTTGTATAAATAAGTAGCCTTTTTTGCTTCAAAAATTAATTCTAAGTTTCTCTTTTTCCCCTTTTCTTTCTAAGAGAGTGCTCAATTATTTATTCATTTGTATGTGTGTTTATGTGTGGATGTATGTGTATAAGTGTCTGCATGTGTGTGTGTTGTGTGCATGTGTGTTCATACCATAGTTCAAGTGTGGAGGTCCCGGGGATTGTGCTTAGGTTGTGAGTGTTGGCAGCACACAGTTCTACCTGCTTGGTCATCCTACCAGTCTTAATTCTAAGAGTTTCAAACTGATAAAGTTTGTTCTTAGTAAAGCCTATTTGCAACCTCTAGACTTTGCCTAGTAGAGTTGGATGAGAACCATTTGCAAGAATGATTCCTAATTATGTTTGTTCAAAGAATATCACATAGCTTTATAGGCACACTGTGGAAATATAAAGCAACTATGCTCCTAAAAAAATGAATGCGATGAGCACGTCCTTCTACCAAAAGGAAGTAATTGTGCAGCATAGCAAGTAAGTACCCTAGTGAAGAGCCCATTTGCCTGTCAATTTCATTCCACACCAGAACTGGAGATAAAGAGAGCTTGGAGATCAATTAGTCCACCCCGTTTACTGTTTCAGAGGAGAGGAAAATGAGGCAAAGAGAAATGGGAGATCTGGGGGACTCTCCAAGGTAGTCCAAGACCTGGATTAGAATTTTGATCCCTTGATCATTAATCCAAACTTCTTGCTCTTATGTCAATCTGCGTTCCAGAAGGATCTATTTAATATGAGCATTACATAATCTGAGGCAACATTTCAATGTTCCGTTATAGATTATGTTGATGTGCCTTCTGTGGACTTCACAAGGATAGAGCAGAGCTGTTAACTTTGTTTCCCTAGCCAGAAACACGACAGTTTTTAAAGTCACATGGGGGTAGTTCTGGGATGTGAATGGCTTCAGAGAAAGTCCCTTTCCCTCTATATCAGTCACTTTGCTGTTGCATTATATCACTACATTGAGCAGGAAAGGTAGGCAGAGGATTCATTCGCTACATTATTTACTGTGTTTCACCCAAGACTAAAACTTGCTGTGTGCTTTAGATTTAGCCACTACTCTATTCAGCTTTCTTAGAGATTAGCACCCTGTCCCCAGCACAAAGAGTGAGAGAAAAAAAATGCTTCCTTTGTAGTTTATAGTTGGCCACTTTCCCACAAAGACATGTTTAAAATGGTGAACGTCATGAGTAGTGACACAGATCATTCAGGCTGCTATAACAAAACACCACACACTGGGTGATTTGTAAGCAAGAGTGTATTGCTCACAGCCCATGAGGCTGAGAATTCCAAAGTCGCGGTGCAGCATAGCTTAGCACAGTTTCACAGTTCCTTACTTCTTGTTCTTCTCCACAAATAAGATAACAAATTCTTCAGGTCTCTTTCATCAAGGCATACCTTAGGAATAAGTAATCTCTACAAACAGTTTACTATCTTTCCCTATCATGACAGGGATTGAATTTCTACATTGAGCTATTTTTTTTTCTGTTTTTAATTTTAATTTAATTTTTTATTTTCATAATTTTAAAATTAGATGCTTATGTGAGTCTGTGTGGGGGGTTTTATATATAAATACAGGTGTTCACTGAGGCCAAAGTGTGCCTTGTACTGGAACAGAAGCATTAGTGGTTGTGATTCACCCAGTATGGCTACTAAGAACACAAACTTCGGGCGTTTGCAAGAGACTATGTACTGCTAGCCACTAAGCCACCAATCCTGCCCCAGAGTTTGGATTTTTTTCTTTTGTAGAGTCCCAAACATTCTTGTCCGAGCAGGTAAGAACAATTTCTTAACACCCTCTCATTTTAGATATGTTCAGAGGAATCTTTGGTAACTAGCCATATTCCTAAACCATATCCCAGTATTTAATTTCTGCCTCTTTGAATTTTACTTTATTTAATTTACTGCTTTGGAACAATATCCTTGTTTTGTTTTGTTTCTTGAACTTAAATCCTTCAAAACCATGCCATTGTAGAAGACCAGTGTCACCTGCATATTGGGTACATTATCTTTTGCCACCGAATGACATTGAGAGATTGAAGACAACAGATGAACATGAGCACAAGTGCCACTTCCTGAAAACCCAACTCCCATCTTTTTGTTGTTGTTAAATTAGAACTATTTTTTATTTTTAAAAAATGTATTCATTTATTATCTGGTAGTTTCATATATCTGTTAATGGTAATTTTTATTTTTTCTTAATTAATTCATTCATTCACTTTATATCCTGATCGCAGCCCCTCTCCTCCATTACTCACCTCCCTTCTCCTCTGAGAAGCAGGAGCCCCCCCCTCCCTGGGTATCAATTAACCTTAGCACATCAAGTCACTGCAAGACTAGGTGTATTCTCCCCCATTGAGGCTAGACAAGGTTTCTCTGTTAGGGGAATGGAATCCACAGGCAAGCAACAAATTTAGGGACATCCCTGGCTTCAGTTGTTGGAGGAGCCACATAAAGACCAAGCTGCACACCTGTTACATATGTGGGGGGGCTACATCCGGTCCATGCTTGCTCTTTGGTTGGTGAATTAGTTTCCGGGAGGCCCCATGGGTCAAGCTTAGTTGACTCTGTTGATCTTCCTGTGGAGTCCTTATCCCCTTTGGGTGTCTCAATCTTTCCCTCAACTCTTCCACAAGACCTCCATGTTCAGAAATGGGCGGCTCAAGGAAGTATAAACTCCTAAAATTATTTTCATCCAATAATAATAAAACTTTCAGGAAAACGTGCTTTAATAAAGACAAGAGGTTTGTTGGTGGTGTTGATGGAAGAGGCCAGATTGCAGTGGGCTGCAGAATGAGTGGGCTGCTGAGAAAAGGGATTATTAAGCACTGAATGTGTGAGGACATTTGTCAGAAAGGGAGGAGGAGGAGACATGTTTCTTGTTGGATACCAATGTGCTATTCAGGGAAAGAAAAAAAATGTAAGATTAGTGGGCTTAAAAATGTAAATATGAAAGTATCAGGAAGATTTATTGAAGGGAGGGGTCTACAGGGAGTGGCAAGCAGATACAAGAGGATTATGGGGGATGAATGAGATCAAGATGCAATACATACATGTATGAAATGGTCAAAGAATCGATAAATAAACAAGAAAGGTGAACAAACACATCCTAGCCATACATACGTCTGGAGTTGTAGGGATTAGCTGATTTTAATTTGCTATAGTTTGATGGTGAAACTTCTTCCATAAGCTTCTGTGTTTGTACACTTGGTCCCGATCTGGTGGCACTGTTTGAAAGGTTGTGCAACCTATAGGAGGTAGAAAGTGGATAGAGAAAGCACATTATAGGGGACCTTTCCTGAGGATTTAGTGTCTCTCTTTCTCCTGACTTCAGGAGTAATGTGATCAGCAGTCTATAATGAAAGCTCTTAAAGATAGATGAGTTCATTGTGACCCAGGGTTAAGGGGTGAAGGAGTGTCACAGAGCTAGATATCCTTTCTGCCAACAAATACAATGACTAATCTGTCTGGCTGTTCACAAGCCTCATAGTAGGACTCAAGAAGAAGAGGCATGGCCTTCTGCTTGCTGTGAAATGAGAGCCTGGGAATCCAGGCATTGGTAAATACCATGGACATAACTGGTGGGAATCCTACTCAATTCCTTAATATATGTAAACACAGAAACAGAATGCTCGAGACACAGTCTAAACATGGCAAAAGGGAGGTAAGATAGAAATCTAACACCTGGCAACTCATTTTAGAGGGTCTTGTTAATTATCAGAAATGAAAGCTGGACGATATGTTATGCTCATGAGGGTCAGAGCACATATGTTGAATGTGATGCTGTTATTCTATGGAACTGCAGACTTTCTTTGGGAGCTTGTGTCTTCTTGTATACAGGTGCAGAAATTGCTGATGACTTTCAAAGCTCCTTTTTCAGAAGGGACAGCAGAAAACAGTAATAGATGGGGAAATCACCTGATCTTTTTAAGACACAAATTTTGTTTGACCTTTTTTGATCATGCAGGACAAAGAGGCAATTCCATATTGCTTCTCAGTTTACATTTTCCTAAGCACGGTCTCCTTGATTGCCAATATTGCAAAATGGTCTTATCACTAATGTTTCTATTTGGTAGGTAAGGAAATACAAATAGAGAGGTTGAAATACATTAGTGTCCACTTAGGCATTCGGACTCTGAGACTAAGCTTTAGAATATGCACGGGAAATAAGAAAAACCATATTTTATTAAATGACTTCCATTGGCATTTACCAGCATATAAACTACAGAATCAAATGCAGCATTTCACTCCTGCAGAAATTATTTTGATAGCACACAAATAAGAGACCAGTTTTTCATGAAATCCAACAAATAGCAAGGTTAGATGCAATACATTATATATATATACATACATACATATATATAATCTTTAAAGAAATCAATAAATCAATCATGAACTCATAGCTCACAATAGAGCCTACTTCCCCTCTTGCAGTAGAGGATGCTCCAATATTATATCACATGACGTTTAGTGAGCACGAGTAACTGAATGCAATATATTTACTGACAAGAGTGCCAAGGCTTTTTTAAGGCACGGTATTGATTTACTTTTTAAAAAATCAAAATGACAGGGAAAGGGGTGAGAAATCACATGATTCGGGGGAAGATATAGAAAGATTTAAAAGGGGCCAAACACAAATCCATTAGTTTTGGAATGGGTCAAAAGACAAATCAGAAAAGCTGTAGACTAGTGAATCAGGGATTCAACATCTATTATAGAGAAAAGACAGGCTATCCTGTAAGGAAGACAGTGGCAGGGGAGAAGTCAGAAAAGGAGACAGAATAAGAAAAGCTTTGTGAATCTTCACTGATGATCACAGAGACTGTACTCTTCTCCGCAACAATAAATTATGGCTCATAATGTTTCATAGTCGACTATATGCATACTTTATTTATTTGCTGTGTTAGAGTATTTATGGAAATGTTTCAATAATTTGCTTATCATGGGAGTCTATATAGCTGACTCCTATTTAGCCGTCCATTTTCTCAGTCACCCAGGATGCTTCAAAGAACACTCTTGGCCTGAATTCATCGTTTTCTGCAAGCTCTGCTCTAAGGTTGGCATAAAGAGTACAATCAACTTGAAACAGCTTGAAGCTTATTGTAAAATGCTCATCAGAGCTTGGTTATACCAAATTCATGGCAAGTTCCTACATATTACAATTTAAGGGGACATGGGAGTAGGTATAGGGTACTGAAACTGAAATGACTAGAGACAGCAGGATAGGACAGAATTCAGATTTCTATTGCCTTGAGCTGTTCCTCCATGCACTTGCTATACCAGGGGTCTTTTGCTGGCTTCATTACCACCAATGTCACCGTTCCTATTCCATGAACTTTCTGGAGCCTTTTACCAATGTGGCATGCTGAAACAGAAAGAGCTTTTCATGTTGTTTACAAGACCGTACCTATTTATTTTCACAAACGAGTCCCAGTTCCCATTGTTGAAGTTCCTTTTACCATGTTTGCCTTTTGCCAAGCTTAGGTTTTTCTCCTTTTGGATTTGAATTCTTGTCGGTTCTTCGACAGACTCTGTAACTAGTGTTTCATTACATTACAGCACTCAAACGCAATATTTTCCAGTATGCCAAGACCACCTGCTTCTCAAAGTGCTCCCTCCCATCCCAGTACCTTCTTAGATGTTCTAAATCAGAGGCTCTGAAAATGCAGCCTTAAAGTCTGTATGTTTAACAAGATCCCTGGGTGACTTTTTAAAGCGTTCAAGGTAATATCCATAAAGACAAGTGCACCGTTCACAGCCATCCGGTGTGCTGAGTTTTCACAATCTGAATTCACTCTAGTAACCAGCTTCCTGAACAGGGGACAGAATCTGTCCATTATCTCATGAATAACACTCTTACTGTCCCTACTAAGAATACTTAGTAACTCCAGTCCTAGAACTGCAAATAAGCTCCACCTGATTCTTTAATTTACAGGCATTAAATCAAACAATATGTACTAGTTTATGAATGAATTCTGGTAGTTTTGTTGTCTTATGTATGTATGTGTGCATATATGCATGTGCGTGTGCCTGTGTGTGTGTGCGCGCGCGTGCGCGAGAGTGTGTGTGTGTGTGTGTGGTTTGGTATTTACTCTCAGGGTCAGTTACTAATCTTTTATGACCAATCTATGATTTGCATATGCATTCGACAACTGATGCACAATGGCTTAGTTTCATGTGTGAGATTATTTTGAAGAGTGCTGTTCAAATGTTCTAAAATGTTCTAGTCCACTGTTTAGAAGTGTCTACATAGTTTCTTTCTGTTATGGCCATTGAGCTACAACTTGCATCTCCCAAAGTTACATAGCTAAAGAAGCACACTAAAGGCTTAGCAGCGGGGTCTGTACAGCAGAGTGGCATCTAATTCCTTCATTCTGCATTATAGGTGGGCAAGAAAGTCATTAGGAGTTGGGGTGGCTGAATCTAAGACACTATTCTTGCATACTTATACTTGGCAGAGATGATAGCTTAGACATTTAGAACTCTGCAGAGATAGAGAGACCAACCTTCTCTTTGATTTTACACTAATTATAATTTTGAAAGATGTTACACAACTATTTTTTAATTGAAAATACATTCTTCTCTCATACAATATACTCCGACCATGGTTTCTCCCCTATCCACATTTCCCATTCCTTCCTTACCTCCTGTCTTCCCCAGTCAAGTTACCTTCCATTTCCCTTCAGACTCAACTCTAGTATATTTCATTTTTATTATTGAAAGCATTTTTTTTCATACAATGACATGTTCTGATCATGGTGGTTTTCTTTCCTCTAACTCCAAGACCCTCCCCTTCACTCCCCACACACCCTAGTCAAATCTTGCCTTCTTATTGTGTCTTTAGAAACAAAACAGACAAACATCAAAATTAAACAAACCAGAATTTAAACAAAACAGAGCACAAGAAATAAACACACGCACCGCCCCCCCACACACACGCAGACAAGCAAACCCCATAAAAAACCAAAACCATATAACTATAACATACAGGCAAGAGATCAGTAGATCAGTAAGACAAAATATTCCCAAACAATATGAGAGGAAAAGCACAAAAATTCCTTTGGATGGGTTTTGATTTGCCAATGTATATCAGGGAATGAGATCTGCTCTTAAATGTATATATACCCAATGAAATTCCATTAGCGAAATGTTTTAGTCTTTTCCAGCAGATTCAGTTGGGGATAGCGTTTTGGTTAAAGATAGGTGCCCAAGTCCACAGCCCCCTGTCAGTGCTGGGTAGTTGACTAGCTTGAGCCTTTGCAGGGTATGAGCATGCTACCACAGTCCCTAAGAGTTCATATGTCCACCAGTCCTGATGTGCCTGGAAGTCATTGTTTGGTGTTACCCATCCACCATCTTCCTGATTCCTATTTTACATAGTTTCCTGAAACTTG
The DNA here is from genome assembly GCA_036184795.1 of Tokudaia tokunoshimensis. NCBI lineage: Eukaryota > Metazoa > Chordata > Mammalia > Rodentia > Muridae > Tokudaia > Tokudaia tokunoshimensis. The sequence continues at coordinate 157,049,998 of BTHU01000002.1, forward strand.
AAGGGGAGAGGTTTGATGAAAACCATAGAACTTGCAGTCCTCTCTAGAGCAATACAACTGAAGGAGTCCATAGAGGTTGCAAATGGGAAAGGAAGAAGTCTATGTATCTTTATTTGCAGATAATATGATTTTTACTAAAAAGAGCCTAAAAACTAATAAGGTTCTGAAGGAACCTTCTCTATATGGTAAACACTTTCAGCAAAGTATCAGGATACAAATTCACAGACAAAAAAAAATCAATAGCCTTCATTTATACAAATCACAGGCTGAGAAAGAAATCAGAGAAACTACATTTCACAATCTCCTCAAAAAAGAAAAAAAAAAAACTTGGGATAACTGTAATAAATTAAGTGAAAGACTTGTATAATACAAACTTTAAGAAACTGAAAAACGCCAGGCAGTGGTGGCACACACCTTTAATCCCAGCACTTCTCCAGAATGCTGGTCTGGGCTGTGAGATTGGCAGTGGTCACTTGAAAAGATTTACATCTGCTCCATAAGGCAGAAGAATAGCTTACAGTCACAGTCTTCTCTCATGAAAATGACTTAAGAAAATGAGGGAAGAACCGAGAGCAAGGCGGGAGTGAGGAAGAACCATCCCTAAACTTTGCTCAGCTGAAGGAAATTTTCTGAACTTCTTCCACAACTAAGAGTAGAAGTGGGAAGACCATTGACTATGTGAATATTCAGCACGTGCTGACTGCATCATACCACTTTCCAAAGTCACTATGGTGATTTATATCGATTACGCTAGGGTCACAAAGGGGTCAGTGGCTCCACATCTTTAACCAAATGTGACAATTTAGCATTTCCTCATTGTCCCATTTTCCCGTTTTAGGGGATCAATGTCTCATATCATGGAGGCTGACCTTGGCTTTGGAATCCGGTTCCCCTTAGTTCTACCTCTGAACTCTTAGGACCTCAGGCGTGTGCCACCACATGTGGCCATCTTTCACTTCTAACACTTAATTTTTAAAATTTCTTTTTGTGTGTCCATATATGATGTGTCTATTTGTGCCTGTGCTTTTGATGTCATGTGAGCATAGTCATGTAGGTGCCATGAATGGACGTGCAAAGATGAGAGGGTAACCATGCTTCCGTGTTTTCCCCTTCTACCTTGTTTCAACGACTCTTATTTGTTATTGTTTGGCACTGTAATCACAAACATGCAGGGCTGCTCCAGTCTGCTTTTCATCCTGGGCACTGGGATCACAGAGGTATAGTTTTGCAACCAGCTTTGTGTAGATATTAGGGCTTTGAACTCAGGTTGTCTTCAGGCAATCACGTTTCTGATTAATCAATTACTTTTAATCATTCTGATGAGTATGTATTAATTATATCTAATCTAATTTTAATTCCCCAAGAAATGTGTAACCATTATGGATTTTGAAAAAATAAATAAAGCCTTCCATCAGGCTTGGGGTTGTTTTTGTGAGTTTTCCTCTTTAATATACTTATATAATTACTTATTTTAAGAGACCCTATAATTATAGACCACACTTGCACTCCTAAATTATTTATAGCAAACATTTCTATTTGACCATTGAATTAGGTTTGATCACATCATATTGATTATCAGTTCATCAATATCATTTTGAGATTATTCTGTAGATTTCCTTTCAAATTTTCGTTTTGTCTATTTATGTATCAAATTGAAAAATTATGTAGAAATATTCACACATTCACAAGGGATGTGTGAAAAGCAGACAAGCCTAATTGTCTCTGTATTGTTTCAGTCTTAGTATTTCTACTGGTGCAGTGCACTCCATTATGTTCTCAACTTGAAGGGGTCATTTTTCTCTTTGCTTTCTATACCTTATCTTTTTCTTTTGATGCTAATGATTCTTTTTCTGTATGCTCCTCTTGGTTAGACCTCTCCTTTATTTATTTTTGCTCTGGCTTCCTTCTTTCTCATGTTTTATTTGTGTATGTGTACATTGTGTGCATGGCAGGGTGTTATGGGGTTCAGAGGTCAATGTTGAGTGTCTTTCTTGACCACTCTCTGAAACCTGTCTTTCAAGACAAAATTTCTCAATAAAATAAAATGACTCGTCCATTCTGCTTGGTCAACTGGCCAGTGGGTACCCTTGTGCCAAACTTCTCAACAGTAGCGCTGCAAACACATCACTGTGTTCAGCTCTTATGTGAGTGCCAGGAATTTGAACTCAAGACCTTGTGTTTGTGCCTCAGGTATTGAATGTACACCCTACCTACCCACTGTTGTATTTTCTTGCCTTTACTTACCATATACCCTTGTACATTATGTGCCTGCAAGGTTTTCTGACATGTTAACTTCTGGTAAATATTCACTTAATAAAATATTTGAACCAATACTTTTATCCCATTTTACTCATATTTATTTCCATGTAACATTTGTATATGTGTGTATCTCTCTCTCTCTCTCTCTCTCTCTCTCTCTCTCTCTCTCTGTGTGTGTGTGTGTGTGTGTGTGTGTGTGTGTGTGTTATGTGTGTTTGTGCATGGGTATGTGAGTGTGTGCATGTATTAATTTAGCAGAGTTATGCAGAAGTCCAATATAAACTATGATAGGGAGAAAAGTTTGGTTCCCTTAGGAATTTGAGGTTGTCAATAATAATCCAGTACTATGTTGATGGTTTATATTTTAGCAGCATATTTTAGAATGTAATGAGCTATGGCAATCTGTTTCTGATGGTGGTTGTTTTTGCTTTATATTAAACTAGGCATATAATACATTTTTTTCTAGTTTTTGTTTTTATACTTTATCCAGGTCAGTATTTAGAGTCTATGCCTAATATTTTTAAATGACAACAGCCACACTTCAAGTACCTGTAGCACTTATGTGAATTTTGCTTGAGATTTTTGCTCTCCAGGGGTCAGAAGTCACACAGTCTTTCCAGGCAATGGCATTTTTAGGCTTTCAGAATAACTAAAATATCCAGGAGCCACAACATAATCAGTGAGGATTCCAGGTTTTTAGTTTAATCTCAGCAGCATCTTTAACAGCTTTTAATTATATTTTTCAAAAATTTTTACAATGAGTATGTTTATTAATATCTTTCTTAGTTCTGAATTTTTCAAAGAGATTAGAAAGTTAATAGAAACATTACAAATATCATAGATAAATACAATGATTTAGTAAGATCAGATGGGTCATATTCACAGTATAGACATTGTATAAGGCATATCTTTGGATTTCCATTTGTTGCTTGTTGTAGATAAACATCATTATCACATCAGAGCTCCTTTCTGAAGTGGCAAGTAGACAGAGCTGCAATGGAAGATGCAAGGTGTTATTATAACCAGATGTAGTCAGGAAGGAAAAAGGAATCCCACTGAGAAGTCATTTTACAGAGTCATAAAAAGAAGGCTAGCCCTCTAAAAGAGTGGCATGTAGAGTCCTATACGAAGGGAGTATAAGATCTACGGAAATAAAAATATCCAGCTTAATTTGAAATATTAAGATGGTTGACCTCTCTTGTCTTTCAGATTTAATGTGTTCTCTTGAGTAAGAATCAGGTTAGTGTTTGGAATTGTAGACAGAAGTGTAGAGAGATAGAGGATCTTCCACTGTTTTAACATTTGCCTTGGAGGAAGAGTTACAAAGTGGTTGTAGTCGGTTATTGAGATGAGAAGAATTTTTTTTATAATGTTTACTTTTATTATTGTTGTTACAGGTTAATGCTTACTAAGTATTCCCAGCTACCTCAGAGCTTATGATCTTCTTTTGACAGGCTCCTGTCATCTAGGGTTATCAATGTGTGCCACCGTATGTGGCCTAATTTTATCATGGAACAAACTGGATCATATTTATAACCCTGAGATTATAAGGGAAAAGACACAGAACACTTTATTAAAAGTAGAGAAATAGAATCCATGATGAATAGAACTAACTGAAGAGACCCTGTAGACTTTGGAAACCCCCTTCTAGTGAACGGAAACTATGACCACTTACAAAAGCCATGACTTTGATGATGCATGTAGAACTGTGTCAGAAAACATTACACGCTTCTCCAAGTGATATTCTCTCTCTCTACTTTAATACATGAGCCATAGTTTTACTAGAGTTGTACCCTTGAAGAGGTCATGTTTGTCTTTAATGGTTTAATGAGGAGTGGCAATATCTGCTGTTATTGTGAAGTGTGTTGCTGCTGCTACTGTTGCTGGAGTTGTTGTTTGAGGGCCTCAAACAGCCAAGAATGATCTGCACCTGTGAAGTCAAGAATGATCTCAAGCTCTTGATTCTTATGGTTCTCCCTTAAAGTGATGAGCTTACCATATGCCAAGATACACCTGGGTTTAAAAAAAAATTCACCTTTGAAGTTATTTAATTTCCTAGGTTTTCTTCCCATTCAATGAGAAAATGAAAGTTTTCTGATATGTTGTTCTACTATGGTAAGAAATAGATGCAACGTTAAAGATTATACTTCTCTGACATCTGCTTTGGTTGTGGTTATTTATCCTTTGGTCCTAGAATTGTTTCTGAGACTACAATGTAAAAGAGGAAAGATAAACTATTCAGAGAAGTAGGCAGTGGGTGGGGAGTGAATGGGTTGAGAACCCAAGGACTTCTTGGGCTGTGTACCCCCTTCATCCATTGCTGCTTCTTTACTGCTCCTAGAGAGCATGATCACTGACTCCATCAAACAAACGCAGCCCTTGGTGGTATTTTGTTGCTGCCCAAGTTATCATCCAGTTGGTTTGAAACCCTTCCTGTTTCTACTTTACTTAAGGTCTGAGAACTTAACTAAGTTTTGGAAAATTGTCTGAAAACACCCCAGATCTCAAAGGTCATAAATTAGAGTAAATACAGTCATTAGTAGATCCAATTAGGAAAGGCACTATAATTGTTTTGTTCCTCATTAGGTTCATGGCTTAGGTTCAACAAATATTCATGCAATAAATCAATAAGGCAGAACCCATTTAGTTCATTTTATGGGAGGCATGTTTTTAATTTTTTTCCTTAGTTTTCAAGAATTTGTCCTGATGAAGTAACTTTTAACACAAATGATATCCACATCATCTAGGACCTGCCTTCCAGGAAGAGCAAGCCTGGATGCTTCTACTTCCCACTTTCTTTTCTTATATACTGGAATCTGGGTGGCACTGCAGTTAGTTGACTTTGATCACACAGAACTAGATCCAAGATGACATTCCTGGAGCCCTGGAGGCCTATTTATAGTGGTATATTTTGTTCTATTGCTTCTAATGTCCATATGGACACAATCCCCCACATGCCATTCTCTGAGTGATGTATGTAGGAAAAGCAAATATGTAATGAAACCCAAAGAAAGTATACATACTAGCCTGAAAGTGGTGGTTATGGCACCTGCTTCTTAACCAGAATAAGACCCCTTGGTAGGATTCAGTGATATTTTGTATGTTGGCATTGGCTATAGACTGTAAGTGGAATTATTTGTAATTATTGTTTTATACACACACACACACACACACACATACACTGAAAGCTAACCCTCTGGACTTTTGTTCTTGCTACCGGGTAGAAGTTATTATGCAAAGTTCCAATGAAGTGAAGCAATCAATAGTCATTACCCATCTATAACACCTATGATCCACAAGAATGATAAGCATGACACAATAATCCCTCAGAAAACTGTGGGTAAACATGGTTTGCATTAACCAATAGCTCTAGAATTGGAATTAAAGCTCCTGCAACAAGAGAAAAACCATGTCTCATACTAGAAACCTACCCAACTACACAAGATTAATGAAGTATGGATCTCAGAGGAGAACCTACAAATACCACTTTACTAAACTAGCCTAATTCCTAAATGCAATCTAAATATTTATTCTAATACCACAGATAAGTGAGGGTATCATCCCTTTTTAAAGAAACTTTTCTTGGCAATAGATGAAAACCATTGCAGACACCACAACCAACCAGAATGCAGAGAACAAGGAATTCTGAGGTGCTGAACCCCAGTGAATGAATCTACAGCACAACTCTGGCACCTAAGGCTCCAGAATGATTGTGGAAGAAGAGGTGAAAAGATCATTAGGACCAAAGGAAAGGAAAATTTGCTGTGTGATATGTCTCTAAGAAGTATCATATGAAACACCCATAAAGTCTTATCAACATGGCTGTCTAAATGTAACTTAATAAGGATATCAATCGACACACTAAAATGGAAAAGGGAAAGATCTCAGTTCTTAAACTTATAGAGGAAAACAGACAAATGAGGAATGTTGGGAGCTAGAGAACTGTTGCTCCCCAGGGAAGAACTACACCCAGTTGGTTATCCAATCCCTAATGGTCAGCCCTGAGGTCATATGCATCAGCATCATATAGAAGCGATATTATATGGACTGATCAGCAGGCTGTATTTAGGGGTGTGTGTGTGTGTGTGTGTGTGTGTGTGTGTGTGTGTGTGTGTGTGTGTGTGTACACCACTCTGTTTTCAGTGTGGTGGTTGATGGGAGGTAGACAAGACCTCTCTTCATAGTTAGTGATAAGGACAAAGGAAACAGAGTATAAATGGGCAACTAACAATTTCAGAAAAAATTCATTCTGAAGACTTAAAAGACTGAGAGACAGAACAAGGTTCAGTCTAGGAGAATGGGAAACATCTTATCAATTCAGCTCTTTTAAGGACTTGTGGCCACACTGTAATTGCTTGGAGAAAACCAACTTGGGGATCTAGGTTTCGTTTCTTTATTGAGTGGTAGTTAGTGGAAGGAAGTCCAGTTGAAGATTCCCTTAGAGCTCTATGAGGCAAATGTTTTGCACCATGAGCTTAAATTTTATATCTTCTTATTTGCTTCATGTGAATAATCTTGTTTTAATACAATGCATAAGTACTGTGTCAAATACAAACTTTCTCTGAAGTGAGATTAGGCACACTCTTATAAACAAACTGTGAAGGTGCCTATTTTTGTACCCTGTTGGCAGCCACCATGAGCAGAGGTTCCTTTGATGGGAGATCTTGACAGACACCAGATTCAGCAATGTTCAAACAGCATAAGGACATTTGCTTTTCTGTACTCAGGGCTTTGATTGAGATTTTCTTGGGCACCTCCCAAGATACATTGCTGCAAGGTCACATGCCAACTTTAAGCCAATAATAGTCATTTCTGAACCAGTCTGTTAGGTATTGTCTAGTCCTTAAAAGAAGGCCCTGGGGTGATTATATCCACTTGATCTTTCCTGTTTGTTTTTTACCAGGAGTTGGGTAAAGGAGGGGAGGACATCTGAATTGTGAGATAAATATGATGATAAGGGAAACAAAATGCACAGATTGTGACAATCCACTCAAGGGGGAGGGGGGAGGGGGAAGATGCAAAGTAATTTCCTTCTCTTTCTTCAAAGCCATCTGAGAGCCTTTCCACATTTACCCATGCAGAGTAAATCATGCTGATTGCATTTATGGAAAGACAGTGGCCCATATGCAAATGCAAGCACAGACAGATATTTATGAAAAACTGGGTTTATATAAAAAATGGAAAGTTGGTGGTTATTTTAAGGTATATTAGTTACTGCTTTAAAGTGGAAACTTATGCCACATATTTAAATGTGCCACTTTTCCTTAGAAAGAGAATGAACATTTCAGGGTAGGTCGTTGTCAAATGTTGGCTTTGGCTGGACAAGCCTCTTGCATTCCCAGCTGTATGAGTCACCTCTGCAATATGTCCTTTTGTTTGTATGCTAGCACTCAGCGGCTGTTCCTGGAGGCTGGGGGAAATGTGTAGAGAAACCTGTTATTTTGTTATCCTATGACCAGATTGTTTCAAGTCTGTGTGTGCATATTTTATTGCAGTGTCTTTCCTTAAAACTTGGCATTCTTTCTGTCTTTCTTGCCCATCTTAAAAGAATAAACCTAGTTTGGCACAAAAAAATAAATTGTATGTTATGAATAAATTAAAATTTGTGAATGCTTACTGTTAAAATTATCTGAGTAAAATAGAAAATATCCTGGACTTACACATTTCACTCCTGAGCATATCGAATCCTCCCCCCTAAAAAGTGTGATTTCCAAAATGCACTTGTGTTTGTGAATGTGAGATCCTATCTCCATTTTAGGGGTGTGCGGTCTGTATCTATATTTACACACAGACAGTTTATTTTAATTATAACATGTATATGCATGGTGTATATACATTCACCACGAGGAACATGCTCCACGCAATTTGCAAATCTGTGAGCATTATCTTTACAAATTCTTATATGGCTGGCGCCAATATTACCACTTTAGAGGCAGAGAGTGAAATCTGCAAATGTTAAGGGGAATTCATTCTGTGATCACTGTGGATCTGCATGAAGAAAACCCGGGCCACTGAGCAGGCCAGATTGGACACTTCAGAGAAGGGCAGGTAAGGTTCAGTGCTGCATCGCGATCAACTTGGAATCTTTATATGGAATCAGGATGCCAGCTCATCTCATCTACATAGTGATTTTCACTCAGCTCAAATGGAAAAAAAAAAAAAAAGAAAGCGTTTTTTTAAGGGAGTCAGGCTTGAGATAGACCTGACATGCTTTGATGTGTGCAGAGTTCTCCGTTTGTCTTGTTGTCCTTCCTGCTTTGACACGTTAGGTGTCCGGCAGTCCCGGGTGCAATTATTCTCTTACGATTTCATAATTTAAACATAATAATTTATGTCCATACATATTCTCTATAGATAGTTGGAAATGATCTAGCTTATCAATAAATATTTCAATTGTTAGATCAAATATTAGGAAAAAAACACTAACACTTGGCTATAATTTTATGAAATATTTTCTTTATAATACAGGACTGTCTTTGTGCAAATTTTTCCCATTTTAAAACTGTGTTTAAAATTATAGCCTTCAAGATGGAATGGTGGGTAGCCTTACTTACCACCAAACCTAAGGACCTGAGTTTTATCCTGAGTTGTACACTGTAAAAGGGGAAAACCAACTCCTGTCTTCTGACTTCCAAACCTGCTCTGATGAACACACCCACAATCATGCACACAGAATAAACAGATGGGATATTATCTCATCTAAAGTGGAGTTGCATTGTAGTTAATAATGAAGCATTGCAATCTTGAGCATTTTTAAGATAACAATCATTGAGATTTCACCACCAAATTGCTAAGGCTCTGAAGGGAAGCAGTATCAAAGAGTTCTCTTGGGACATTCCACAATCTAAACATGTACTATGTAAACATTATAGGAGATTTTTTTTTCTACATTGTCATTCTTTATAAGCCCAGCTTGCTTCCTGAACCTCATCCTTTGTTGTTTGCAGTTCTGGGTTAAGTACCATTTCTTCATTCCAAGCCACTTTCCTGTTTCCAAGGGTCGCATCTGGAAGCTCTGGTGTGTGCATTTCGGCTGGGTGTCAGGTGTTACAATTATGCAGTGCTTTGTGAGTTAGAAAGGCAACCCATCAACTTAGTCTTAAGTATATTTGATTACTCTGATGACTTATTTTTATTTTTACCCTGTTTGGCTTGGAAGTCATTAAGCACACACACCTTGCACTTGTCTGTGAGGATGTTTGAGAGAAGTTTACCTGAGAAAGATAACCCTCCTTGAACATGGGCAGTGCCACCCTATGGCTTAGTCCTAAACTGATTAAGGAGGAACAAGGAAGAAAATGGATTGAGATCAGGATCATCTCTTGCTGTTCAGTACAAACAAGAGAGAAGCTTCCATGCAGTGATGGACTGAGACCCGCAGATCATGAACCCGAATGATCTCCTTCCTTCACAAACTGTTTTTTTCAAGTATTTTACCAGAGTAACAAAACAGAGACTAATACAGTTGTTTACTACTAGAAATAGTTTTAAAAGGTGTTTGACTTCTTTTAGTTCTTGTTGACTCAAACACCTTTCGTTCTGTCCCCAGAGCCTATTGAGAGATCAGAGTTTGTGGCATGAGGGACATACTTGAAGCCCACACAAGACTTCTCACCTCTCAAGCATGATAATCAGGAGGAATTATAAACAAAAGGTCTACTTTCAAATATTTAACGTTCTTTCTTACTTATAATAGGCAGTTATTTATAGCTGAATAGTCAGAGTGTGTGTGTGGACAGCCCTCAAAAACTGTAAAAGGGTGCACTGCATGGCGTGGCTTCCTCACCTCTTTCAAATTTTATCTCCAAAGGAAATCAATATTCAGCTCTTTCCTCTTTATCTTAAAACAAATAGTCTGTATTTCTAGGTGCCTGTTTTGCGTGAACAGAGGATTCAAAATACTGTAAACACATTCAGTCACGAGTCTCCATCTCAAAACTTTTCAATAAAAGACAGTTTCTGCTGGATTTAGTGTTGTAGGCCCTTAATCCAGCTAAGGGAGGAGCTAAGGAAGGATAGTCACAACTTCAAGGTCAATATGGGTTGGGAGAGTTAGGCTAGCAATTTAGCGTGATTGTCTGGAAAGGAGGGCTTGACTACAGTCAAGTGCTCATCTTGCAAGCCTAAGACCTGAGTTTCAGTTGCAGTATCATTAAGAAAACCAGAAAGGTCAGCTAGGCATAACCTTCATGTTTTCATATACATATCTGTCTCATTACTTCTGATGGACATATGTATTCTGCATTGATTTCACTAAATAAGTGCAACTGATTTTGTGGAATCAACACCCACAGCATCTACAAAGCTTTTGTGTTTTCCTTACAGTTTTCTTTTGAATCAAGTGATTACATATATCATGTGATCAGGTTATATTTGCTGCAATTATATATTCAGTCTTTGGATGTTTTGTGTGTTCTTTGCTTCATTTACTGTGGGGATTTAATGCCTTATGTTTCTTGGTCAGTGAACTTATATATTATGGTCTCCTTAAGCTTGATATTTAATTTTAATATTCATTTGTTTACCAATAAAGAGAAATAGAATAAATAATACATTTGTACTTAATTTCTTTTATCTGCAATTCTACTTGTTGGCTATGATTATCTTTCTGTTTTTACTTTCACTCCAATGGAGTATATAGTTTTACATTATCATTGTTTATAAATGATATACTTTAATATTGAACTATTAAAATGAGAATATATTTCTTCCTCATTATTGCTTATCAGATTTTAACTTATTTTTTTCTTTTTTAAAATTATTTTATTTACATTCCAACTATTGCCCTCTTCCAGGCCCCTCCCACAGTTTCCCACCCCATTCTTCCTCCCTCTTCCCTCTGAGAGAGTATCCTCCCCAACTGGTTAGTCTCTCCAGGATTAGGCACATCTTCTCCAACTGAGGCCAGACCAGGCAGTTCTTTGCAATATATGCGTGGGGTCAGGTGGGGTGGCTAGAACCAGCCAGTGTATGAGGCCTGGTTGGTGGCTCCATTCTGGGATCTCCTAGGGGTCCTGGTTAGTTGAAACTGCTGGTCTTCCTATGGGGTTGCCCTCTTCTTCAGCTCCTTCAATCCTTCCTCTAATTTCTCCATAGGGGTCCCAGACTTCTGTCCAATGGTTGGATGTAAGTATCTGCATTTGTCTCAGTCAGTTGCTGGAAGAGACTCTCCAAGAACAGCTCTGCTAGGCTCCTGTCTGTAAATACATCATAGCATCAGTAATAGTGTCAGGCCTTGGTGCCCACCCTGACCCCCATGAGATGGATTCCAATTTGGGCCAGTCATTAAACAGCCTTTCCCTCAGTCCCTGGAGTTCTTTTAGATGTGAACAATGGTGGGTCAGAAATTTTGGCTATGGATTGGTAACCCTATTGCTCTACTTGGGGCCCTGTCTATCTACTTGAGGTGAACCCTCTTCACACAGTTCCCTCTTCACACTGTTGGACATGTTGGCTAAGGTTACCCCCACTAAATCCTGAGAGTCTCTCACCTCTCAGGTTTCTGAGACTTTCTGGATGGTCCCTCTGCCCCCAACCCTAAAAGCTGCATATTTCCATTCATTCACCTTGTCCCTCTCCTGACTTCTTTCCTGTTCCCCTTCCCCATACCTGATCCTGTTTCCCTTTTACCCTCTTGCTCTCATCTTTTTCCTATGTCCCTCCCTCTCTCTACCTCCAATGATTATTTTACTTCCCCTTCTCAGTGGGCTTGAAACATCCTCACTTGGGTCTTCCTGCTTGTTAAACTTCTTATGGTCTGTGGGTGGTATCCTGGATATTCTTTATTTTTTGGCTAATATCCTCTTATCAGTGAGTACATACCATGCCAAATAACCCAATTCAAAAAAATGGGTTCAGAGCTAAAAAGAGAATTCTCGGCAGAGAAATCTTGAATGGCTGAGAAGCACTTGAAGAAGTGTTCAACATCCTTAGTCATCAGGGAAATGCAAATCAAAACGACCTTGAGAACCCACGTCACACAAATCAGAATGACTAAGATCAAAAACTCAAGTGACAGCAGATGCTGGTGAGGTTGTGGAACATGCCTCCGTTGCTGGTAGGATTGCAAGCTGTTACAATCAGTCTGGAAATCAATCTGGCCATGCTCAGAAAATTGGAACTAGCTCTACCTGAAGACCCAGCTATACCACTCCTGGGCATATACCCAAAATATGCTCTGCCATACCACAAGGACACATGTTCCACTATGTTTGTAGCTTCTCAGCATGTGAGAGCTTTTCCTCCTCTTGAAGAGAATTATCCTTTAGTTCCCATAACTTACCTGGTGGATCATAATCTCCTTTAATGCCAGTGTCTGGGACTGATATCCTCTTCTGGTTTCAAGGACACCAGGCATGTCGTGGTACACAGACATACATGTAGGCAAGACACACATACAAATGCAATAAAATAAATAGATTTAATTATTTAAAGAAATGCTCAATTGGACATCACTTAGCTATTAATTCTAATCACCATGTATTTCAGCATCTTGACCTTACTGTTTAGACATACGAGCTATTGTCCTTACATTTTCTGCTCCATCCCTAACTAAAACACCGTGCATGACATTTTGGGTCTGTGTTACCTCACTCAGGATGATATTTTCTACTTCCACCCATTTGCCTGAAGAATTCATGATGTCTTTATTTTAGTAGCTGAATAGTATTATCTTGTATAAAATGAACCACGTTTTCAGTATCCATTCTTTGGTTGAAGGATATCTGACTTGTTTCCAGTTTCTGGCTAATAGAAATAAAGCTGCTATGAATATAATGGAGCACATATCCTTGTGGTATGGTGGAACATCTTTTGTGTATATGCCCAGGGGTGTAGTATAGCTGGGACTTCAGGTAGAACTATTTCCTATTTTCTGAGGAATGACCAGGTTGATTTCCAGAGTGGTTGTACAAGTTTTCAATTCAAACCACAATGGAGGAGTGTTCTCTTTCTCTACATCTCCCCAACATGTGGTGTCACCTAAGTTTTTTATCTTGGCCATCCTGATGGAATCTCCAAGTCGTTTTGATTTGCATTTTCCTGTTGACTAATGGGACTGAACATTTCTTTAAGTGCTTCTCTGCCACTCTAGATTACTCAGTTGATAATTCTCTGTATCCCACTTTTTAATTGGGTTATTTGGTTTTTTTTGGAGGTTAACTTCTTGAGTTCTTTATATATTTTTGATATTAGCCCTCTATTAGATGTATGATTGGTAAAGATTTTTTTTCACAATCTATAGGTTGCCAATTTGTCCTATTGACAGTGTCTTTTAGCTTACAGATTCTTTTCAGTTTCATGAGATCCCGTTTATCAATTGTTGATCTTAGAACCTGAGCTATTGGTGTTCTGTTGAGGAAAATTGTCTCCTGAACCAACACATTCAAGGCTATTTCCTACTTTCTTTTCTACAGGATTTAGTGTATCAGGTTTTATGTTGAGGTCTTTGATCCATTTGGAATTGAGTTTTGTGCAGAGTGATAAATATGATCTATTTGCATTCTTCTAAATACAGATATCCAATTAGACCAGCAACATTTGTTGATGATCATTCTTTTTTCCTTTGTATGGCTTTGCCTCTCTGTCAAAGATCAAGGTTCCATAGGTATGTGGGTTTATTTCTGGGTCTTTGATTCAACTTCATTGGTCAGCAGTTTTGCTTCTCTACCAATACTGTTGTGTTAGAATCACAGCTCATCCAGACAGATCACACTAGGCCAGCACAGTTCCATTGGAGAGAGGTTTATTGTGAAGTAAGGGACAAAAGGGGGCGACAAAGATAAAGAGGGAATAAGAGTGAAGGTCAGGAGGGGTCTGACTTTTACTTGTGCTATAATGTAACTGTGTGCAAAGCTAGTGTAGGTATGGGTGGGCAGGTGAACCAGGTGGATGCTGGAAATGTATGGCAATTTCCCTGATAACAGATATGCAGTCCCTGTCGCCTATGGGTGGTGTCATCGCTGGTTTCAGAGGTAACCTTCGACCTTAAAGCCAGTTCCTTACTGCAAAGACAGTTACTGATGCCAATAAATACCATGAAGTTTTATCACTCTTTTTTCTAGTACAGATTGAGATCAGGGATGGCGATTTCTCCAGACGTTCTTTTATTGGACACAAGTGTTTTAGCTATCCTGGGTTTTTTGACTTTCCACATGAAGTCGAGAATTGCTTTTCAATTTCTATAAAAGGTGTGTTGGAATTTTAATGGGAATTTCATTGAATCTGTAGATTGTTATTGTTAAGATGGCCAGTTTTACTATGTTAATCCTACCTATCCATGAGCATGGGAGATTTTTCCATCTTCTGCTATCTTCTTCAATTTTTTTCTTCAGGAACTTGAAGTTCTTGTCATACAGGTCTTTTACTTGATTTGTTAGAGATACACCAAGATATTTTATATTATTTTTGGCTATTGTGAAAGGTGTTGTTTCCCTAATTTCTTTCTCAGCCTATTTATTATTTGTGTAAAGGAAGGCTACTGATTCTTTTTGGAGTTAATTTTATATCCAGCCACTTTGTTGAAGTTGTTTATCAGCTGTAGTAATTCTCCTTTAGAATTTTGGGGGTCAATTATGTATAATATCAGGTGTTAATAGTGATACTTTGACCTCTCCCTTTCCAATTCACAGCCTCTTCATCTCCTTTATTTGTCATATTGCTCTAGCTAAAACTTCAAGTACTATATAGAAGAGATAGGGAGAGGGTGGCCAGACTTGTCTTGTCCCTGGCTTTAGTGTGATTGCATCAAGTATCACAGCATTCATACACTTGGGAATGTCGATGGTGTGTTATCTTGTCATCACCTTATTGATGGTTGATGGCAGAATGCACCTTCTTACCACCCTTCTTTGTGGAAGCCATTCTGGTGGGTCCAAGTTGGAAAGGATGGGTATGAAGGATTGTGGCCATGGCTTCATGTTTTCATGTTACTAATTAGACTTCTGAAATATCTATTTTCTGCTTCCACCAGTATTCTGGTAGTTAAGTTCTCCTGCAGAATGATGTTTTTGTTTCTGTAAATTTTATTTCTAGATTTGTCAAAGAAAGCCTTTGTCTTTTCTCACTTTTTAAAATCAACTTGTTAATATGGTGAATTGCATTAATCTTGTTAATCACAGTTCAACAGACAAACAAGGAGAACTAATTTAATTTAATATGCTGTTATCAATGTGCATGGGGAAGATTATTTTATTATTTTGTAGATTATGATAAGGAGTTAACATTTAACCAATATAATGTTTCCAGGAATATTTCAAATTATTCTACATTTTGATCAACTTTTGGAAGAATTTGTATTTTTCCTTAAAATTAAATTACTATTCAAACAAGTGACATAAAGTAATTGTACCTTTGAAATGCATTTTAATTTCTCAAGTATATGTTCTTATAAAAACTACTTCAGTTTTATGGTTTTTAAAAGGTAAATATGATAGATTATGTTTTAAGGATTTTGACAATTAATCTGTTTTCAAACTTATTGGCATTAAAATTTCCACATCCTTCTGAAATGAATTTCTAATGGCCTTCCCTCTTCTATGCTTTAGAATGGTATTTGTTTTTTTTTTTCATCTGTGTAAAATCTTACCAGCTAACATTTTGTTCTGTTAATTTTTCCCATTAATTTTAAGTTTCCAATAACTACTGCCCTTTATTACTTTCTTCCAGTCATTGTATTTCATTTTTTCTTGCTTCTTAAGTTGGAAGAATTGATTTTTGCCTTGAGATAATTTATGACTGATTTGAATTTTCCTTCAAATATTAGTTTATCTACAACTCATAACTTTGAAGTTTTGCATTCCAAGTTTATTTAAACTATTGTCTAATATATTTGTTTACTTCTTTGATCTATGTGATATTTAAAAGAATATATTTTCATTTCAAAATAACCATCAGATTTCTTCTTCATAAACAAAAATATGCCAAGTAAAATTCTTTCATGTTCAGATCATTACATTTTCATTATTTAATATTTAATTGACACATATTATTTATGTATGATATTTTCATCATGATAACCTTATACATTTTGATAATAAGTACTTTCAGCATCCTAACATGTCCTATTTCACACCTGGTTATCCCTAGTGTTAATAGTATTGCCTGTCTACTTTTATATATTTGTTTCTTCCTTCAGGATGGGCGTGTGACTCATAATTTTTATTTTGTTTGTCTGTAGAACCATAGGTAAGTGGTTATTACAGACACAGGTGCACCTAGCCAGTGGCTATATCACTGAAAACAATATTACTCTCAACTCTCCACAATTATTGTCTGTAGATCACGAGAAGAGGGTGTGGACTCACAAACCCCTTTACAAGTCACAGTTAATTGTCTAAATAAATGGCAATGGAAGGATTTTCCATCCTTCCCTCCTGTACAACATGACATCCTTCCATCTGCATGTCAAGGTGCTGATGGCTTCAGTCTTTTTCAAGTATTGTGAAGTAATATCAGCTGTGGGTGTTCAAGGGAACCAAACACAAGTCATTCTTGTAGCACAACATTCCACAACAGTCTTTCAGTTCTTAAGTTCTTTCTCTCTTCATTGGTGTTTCTTGAACCTTTGAGAGGTCATTAAAATGTGTTATTTATTTATGAGCAGTTGAGAGTCACATTTCTTAGTACGTTGAAGAATTATGAGTGACTACAGTTACTGCTGCTCACTGCAAAAGGCTTTTTCTCTGACCAATGCTGATTATGGCAGTAATGAATGGAAATAACCATAACTACTTAGAAGGCAATTTGGTGGCCTTCATGTCTATTAAGCAAAATAGCAGCCATGGTTTTACCGGTAATGTCTAGGACTTTCCCTTATGTTTCCAAACTTATGTAGTAGGTCTCAAATCTAATACCAACTCTGCTAATTACTCCCAGTACAGACTTGTTACTATTTCACTATTAAGTATCTCTTATTGGACTACAGCTAATAAGATTATTGATAACATATCTCCCTCAACAGCCTACATAGTACCTTCTGGTGCTATAAAGTTCAGACAGAAGTCATGAAACAGCTAATATTTATATTATTTTAATTCTTTTGAATAACATTAGTATAAAGCCTTTTCCAAACGTTCATTATAGAAAATGAGTCAAGACCATTGATCAACTTTTTACACTCTTCTAGGTTGTATTGCTATTTGCTCAATTAAATCAATAAGATAATCTAATCTATATTTTTAGTTTGAATAACTTTTTATTTATAGTTTAAGACTTTCAGTTTGTTCATTTTATTTTGCTTCTACTTATAAGTTTAAATTTAAATATGTTTGGGTAAACAGCATAAAATTAGGTATCATTTTATTCTTGAATATGATGATTTGTATTGTATAACTTATATGTTATATCCGTGTTAATTTATTGTTAACACAGTTGAACATCTTGCTTTTTACTTTAAATTTTTCACATTGATTTTTTTCCATAACCCTCTGTATTTTTAGAGTAAATCTTCTATATGATTCTTTGAGGTCTTTAGTATTGATTTGTTTCTTATACCATATTTAATTTTAAGTGATAGCTTTGGGATTTAAAGAACTCATATCATAATTATGATCGTCTAATTTTCAAATATAATCATACCTTTTGCCATTTAAACTGGGTAGAGGATTATGGGATGAAAGCTTTCTTTTTTTCTTTTTTAATACTTCAATAAGCATTACAGTTATCTGACTTATGTAATTAATAACAACATACCTGGAAAAATAAATATGAGAAAGGAAAAGAAAAGAAGTGAGAATAACATCATCAGGGGAAATGGGATAGGAAAGGAGAGGTCAGGCACCCTGGCACACACTTCCAATCTAATACTCAGGAGGCTGATGCAAGGGATCCATGGACTCAAAGTCAACCTGGATATGTCTCAGAGCAGTAATCTGCTGGTCATTTAACATCTCCCTCCTGAAAGTATCACTTCTTTTTAATTGGGAAATTAAATTAAAATAAGAAATTAAATTCTGAAATTTTGATAACAGTATAGATGGGTGTGTTTTTCTATATCTAGTTTCCTTCTTTAATGCTCTGAACTCTTTTTTTGCCTATGTACACATACACACACATACACACACACACACACACATATATCATCTCTATATCTCTTTATCTCTATATCTCTTTATATCTCTATCTCTAGCTCTATTTTCATTGGATATTTTCTTTATTTATATTTCAAATGTCCCCTTCCCTGGTTAAGCCTCAGAGACCTCCTATCCCATCCTCCCTCCCCTTGCTTCTATGAGGGTTTTCCCTCACCCATCCACTCCTACCTCCCCACCCTCAAATTCCCCTACACTGGGTTATGGAGTCTTCAGAAGATCAATGGCTTCTCCCCCATTAATGCCTGACAAGGCTATCCTGTGCTATATATGGTGGTTTAGTCCCTGGGAGCTCTGCGGGGGTGCGGGGTGTGTGTGTGCATCTGGTTGGTTGATATTATTGTTTTTTCTATGGTATTGCAAACCCCTTCAGCTCCTTCAGTCCTTTTTCTAACTCCTCCATTGGGAAACCTATTTGGGACCCTGTGCTCAGTACAATGGTTGGCTGTGAGCATCTGCCTCTATATTTGTCAGGCTCTGGCAGAGCCTCTCAGGAGACAGTTATATCAGACTCCTGTCAGCATCCACAATTGTGTCTGCTATATGGATGACTGTGACTGTATATGGATGGATCCTCAGGTGGGGCAGACTCTGGATGGCCTTTCCTTCCGTCTCTGCTCCACACTTTGTCTCCCTATTTGTTCCCATCAGTATTTTGTTCCCCTTTCTAAGAAGGACTGAAGCACCCACACTTTGCTCTTCCTTCTTCTTGAACTTCATGTGGTCTATGAATTGTATCTTGGGTATTTCAAACTTTTGAGCTAATAACCACTTATCAGTGAGTGCACACCATGTGTGTTCTTTTGTGATCGGGTTACGTCACTCAGGATGATATTTTCTAGTTCCATCCATTTGCCTAAGCATTTCATGAATTCATTGTTTTTAATAGCTAAGTAGTACTCTATTGTCCTATACTTTTCTATTCATGATAAGTGATAAACTCTCCATACATGTTAGTTTCTATTTTAATATGGTGATTTACACATATCTTTGATTTCATCTGTATTCTCTGCTATATCCATTTCCAAATGCCTTATATAAAAAAGTCTTTTCATTTTATCTTATGTTTATATATTTGAGATACCTAGAGTTTACATTTGATTTCATTTTTTTTAGTTTCTTATTTAACTGAAGCATCCTTCTTTGTGCATAGTGTCCACTTATCTTTACTTAATTATTTAGTTTAATTCTTTTAAATCGAGTAAAAATTTAGGATTTGGGATATTTAATTCTTCTGCAGTCTGATTCTGTTGACTATTTTGTCTCTTGACAGCATTTTTCCTTCAATTTGGCTGACATTATATCCTTTGCTTGCTCTCACTCTCTGTCTAATTTGTGTGTGTGTGTTGTATATGTGAATGTGTTTGTGTTCAAGACAAGTGTCTTACTAAATAAGAGGCTGACTTCAAATGTATGAGCTATAAACTACAGTCTCCAAGTGTTGAAGATTAAAGCTTGAGCCACCATATCTAGACAACAATATAATTTTTAATTAATTCATGATGGTGTTTTAAATAATAGTAGTTGATATAGTATATATAACTAGCACCTGATTGCTTTTATAATTACAGTTCAAATTCTCTTTCTTTTATCAGTTTATATCATTGGATGTGAGACAATGTAGCCATTAGTTAAACTAGATTTTGTGTTCTTTCTCCTTGAGTGCATGTAGACATGAAATACCCCACACAATGAGTTCATGTTAACATGTGTTTATTATGCAGCTTAGAACTCTGAATATTTCTTCGTGTTTATATTAGTTAATTTTTGCTGTTGTGATAATATACACAAGGAAATCCAACTTATGGAAGAAATAATTTATTTTGACTTACCTTTCCACAGTCAGAGTCCATAATGGTGGATGAGAGTTGTCAGTAAGCAGGTAGCATAAGGGGCTGAGAGAATCAATCTCACCTACGTCCAGAAAGTAGATAAAGTGAAGAGGTAATGAGGCGAGTCTATAATTCACAAAGCCATGTGCTGTGAGGTAGTTCTTCCAGTAAGACACCACATCTTGAAACTTCCATAGCATCCCCAAACAGAGGTTTAAAATGGGCACCAAATGTTCAAACACATAAGCCTTCTGGGCTATGTATCATTCCAACCACAGTAGTGTTCCCTTCCACCATAAGCTTCAAGAGAGGTTCCGTGAAAGTCTTTTAAAGCACTTTTTCCCTTCAGAGAAAGTCTCTTCTTTCTTGCTATTTGTTTTGAGTTTTATGGGATTTTAAATTCAACACATGTTATTTATCATATGTGAATTTAAGTGCTTAGATAGATTTCTGCATTGATGCGGAAGCTCTTAGCCAAGCAAGTCTATTTTTTTTTTTTTGAAAATTTCTGGGTGAGTTAATTTAGCCTTTACATCATTCAAATTATGAAGAGTCAGCAAACAATAGCCCACTCAAATTCTCAAGTTTTTATCTGTTATTTTAAATATTTGGAGTCAGAATAATATATAGTTTTAATATCCTTCCCATAACTATCCATGGAAGAATAATAAGGTCCAGTGAAAGTTTACATTTGAATACTGCATGATCTCTTTATAGAGGCATAATTCTAGTTGCAACAACCAAGGCAATGAAGGCTGCCATTCCAGTCAAGACCTTTATCAGGACGCCTCAGTTTTGACATTACCACTCCAGACAATCTTCCCTGGCTTTGCAATAATCCTCTCAGGCAAGATTGGTCTCTATCTCTAGATGACACCAGTCAGTTTATAGTTATTCCTACTCAGAACTGGAAATGGAGAAGCTCTTCAGTGACTTAGCAAAATCTTCTGTGGTCAGTATAGTGTGAGGTTTGGGATATGTAGAACAGGATGCTGTGCACACATAGGATGTCAATCTAAGCACAGTACGCCACATCCCTTTTCTACTTAAATAAACAGTATGTTTCTTATACTTTGGGAATAATCAAAGGACTTGTCCTGTGTTCTTCACACAGATAGTGCATAAGAGATTTCCTCAATAGTCTTTTGTATCTACTTCCAGTCTTTAAAACATTTATTCATCCATTTATTTATTTATTTATTTATTTATTTATTTTTATTTATTTACTTATATTTTATGTACAAGGGTATTTTGGTGAACACGTCTGTGTAACATGTGTGGAGTGCCCTCACTGGCCAGTAGGTAGTATGATATCATCTGCAACCTGAGTTATAGACAATTGTAAACTACCATGTCGGCAGTGCAAATTCAACCTGGGTCCTCTACAGGAGTTCTTACCATAGAACACTCTCTGGCTACCTTCCTATGCGTGCGCGCGCACACACACACACACACACACACACACACACACACACACACACACACACCATACTTCTAGTGTTTATTTTGAGAAGGAAGGGCTGACTTTGTTGTTCAGTGAGAATAAGAACTCTTGAAAACTTTCAACAACTCTAGACCTACCCAAAAAGCAATAAGGCCTCTGAAGCACTCTAGAGAGTGGTCAGGAATACACATTGTAGAGATTGACTATTGAAGACAAGAGGTTATGAAGAGGTTAAAGTGAAATCTGCAAGTTCCTGCCACTATAAGTTTTACTGAGGGTTCCCAAGTGTTAAGAGCTGAAGGTTGCAACAACTGAGGTGCAGGGTATTAGCATCAGTTGCTTAGTGCTGGGTTAGTGGTATGCAAAGTAGAGAGGATGAAGTCCTGACCTATGCACATCTCTGACTTTGTGATATTAAAGTAAAAATCTACCAGTTCTCAGGGCATATTGCTGTGAACTTCTTGGTTTGTGAGGCATGCCTCTGGTGCTCAGAATCTTTAGTTTGTCCATACTAAGGTTGCCATCTTCTTTACCTTGTTATGATTTCCATCTTGAACGAGCAAAGCAATACTCAGTCAATCAGTCATAGATGACTACTAGCATGTCAGACCGTCATAGTTTTAACTTATCTACCTCTAGAAACAGCTGTTTATATACAACAGGAAGGAGGGACTGGGGGGGGGTGCAGTAGGCAAATTTAAGATTCTGTACCATATGTCATGCCATTTTATTTCTCCTTTGCTGTGTCATTTGTGGTGATTATGAGTTGTTGCAGGATATTTGATCACATTGTGAACCCCAAGATTGTGAACTGAAAAAACCTTATTGTGATATGGCTCAGCCCTAAGACAAACCTTTTATCTAAGATCTTTCTGCTTACTATAAACAAGTCGCTATGCTGTGACTCAGCCCTAGCACATACCTTTAATCCAAGAGCTTTCTTTTTCTAAGCAAGATCTAAATAAAGTCAACCCTAGGTCAAGAGACAAGCAACCACTTGACAGGGAGTGAACATAAGAAAATCCAAGAGGGAGAAAGGAGGCTCTTGGAGTTGAAGTGTATTTAAGCCATTGTGGAGCAGAAGGAGGAAGGTTGGCTGATGCTTTCTTTGCCTCTCTGAGTTAGCAGGCTTTCACCACAGCATCTGGCTCCTGAGTCTTCATTTTGTAAGTCAAATGTTTTGAATTGTGGTTTTATAAAACAACAGTGAGTAGAGAAAAAGATAGTGGTTTTTGTTTGTTGGTTGGTTGGTTGTTTGGTCAGTTGTTTGGTTGGTTTATCAAGACAGGATTTGTCTGTATAGCTTTGTCTGTACTGAAACTTGTTCTGTAGACCAGGCTGGTCTTCAGCTGCCAGACTCTACCTCCTACATGCTACGATTAAAAAGGTAGACTGTTATTTTAATTCATAAATGAAAAATATCTTTTAAACATGGCTAGCATCAGGTGGAGCACAGGGAGTGTTATAGAAGAGTGGGGAATAGAACTAAGCAACTTGGAGGCATCACAGACAGCACAAGGAGACCCACAGAGACAACTAACCTGGGACCGTGGGAACTAACAGCCTGGGCCACCAACCACGGAGCATCTAAGAGCTGGAACTAGATCTCTTACACATTTTTAGCAAATGTGAAGCTTTGTCTTCATGTGGGTCCATTAACAAGTGAAGAAGGGGCTGTCTCTCTTCCCTGCCATTGGTTTCCCTTCCTCTTACCTGGACTCCCTGGTTTGGCCACAGTTAGAGACAATGTGCCTAGTCCTTCTTGTGAACTCTATGATCCAGGGATGATTCAGGGTTGTTTGGAACCCAAGGGATTCTCCCCTTCTCTGAAAGAGGAAGGGCCATTGGGGGAGGGATTTGTAAGGGTGGGACTGGAAAGAAAGGAGGAAGGGGGGCTGTGTTCAGGATGTAAATTCAGTTTTAAACAATGAATAAAAAAATTGTAAAAATGCACACAAATTTTCCTCAGTTTCCTCTAAGGAATATTAGAAAATAAACTGCAACCTAGTAAATAAATGGTTAAATAAAAACATGAAGTTCTGTTCAGGAAATTCTCCCCTGTGCCCATATGTTCCAGGTTCTTCCCTAGTTTCCTTCCTATTAGTTTCAGTGTGTCTGGTTTTATGTGGAGGTCCTTGACCCACTTGGAATTGAGCTTAGTGCAAGGAGATAAGAATGGGTCAATTTGCATTCTTCTGCATGTTGACCTCCAGTTGAGCCAGCACCATTTGTTGAAAAGGCTATCTTTTTTCCACTGGATGGTTTTAGCTCCTTTGTCAAAGATCAAGTGACCATAGGAGTGTGGATTCATTTCTGGGTATTCAATTCTGTTCCATTGATCTACATGCCTGTCACTGTACCAATACCATGCGGTTTTTAACACTATTGCTCTGTAGTATAGCTTGAGGTCCAGGATACTGATTCCCCCAGAGGTTCTTTTACTCTTGAGAATAGTTTTAGCTATTCTGGGTTTTCTGTTATTCCAGATGAATTTTTGAATTGCTCTTTCTAACTCTATGAAGAATTGAGTTGGGATTTTGATGGGGATTGCATTGAATCTGTGTATTACTTTTGGTAAGATGGTCATTTTTACTATATTAATCCTGCCAAGCCATGAGCATGGCAGATTTTTCCATCTTCTGAGGTCTTCTTCAATTTCTTTCTTCAGAGACTTGAAGTTCTTGTCATACAGATCTTTCACTTGTTTGATTAGAGTCACACCAAGATACTTTATATAGTTTGTGGCTATCGTGAAGGGTATCATTTCTCTTACTTCTTTCTCAGCCTGCTTATCCTTTGAGTATAGGAAGGCTACTGACTTGCTTGAGTTGATTTTATATCCGGCCACTTTGCTGAAGTCGTTTATCAGCTGTAGGAGTTCTCTGGTGGAGTTCTTTGGGTCGCTTAAGTATACTATCATATCGTCTGCAAATAGTGATAGTTTGACTTCTTCCTTTCCAATTTGTATCCCTTTGACCTCTTTTTGTTGTCTAATTGCTCTAGCTAGAACTTCAAGTACTATATTGAAAAGATATGGAGAGAGAGGGCAGCCTTGTCTAGTCCCTGATTTTAGTGGGATTGCTTCAAGTTTCTCTCCATTTAGATTGATGCTGGCTACTGGTTTGCTGTAAATTGCTTTTACTATGTTTAGATATGGGCCTCGAATTCCTGAACTTTCCAAGAACTTTAGCATGAAAGGATGCTGAATTTTGTCAAATGTTTTCTCAGCATCTAATGAGATGACCATGTGGTTTTTTTCTTTGAGATTGTTTATATAGTGGATTACATTGATGGATTTCCTTATATTGAACCATCCCTGCATCCCTGGGATGAAGCCTACTTGATCGTAGTGAATGATCATTTTGATGTGTTCTTGGATTCGGTTAGCAAGAATTTTATTGAGTATTTTTGCATCGATATTCATAAGAGAGATTGGCCTGAGATTCTCTTTCTTTGTCGGATCTTTGTGTGCTTTTGGTATTAGTGTAATTGTGGCTTCATAGAATGAGTTGGGTAGTGTTCCTTCTGTTTCTATTTTGTGGAACAGTTTGAAGAGTATTGGTGTTAGGTCTTCTTTGAAGGTCTGATAGAATTCTGCACTAAAACCACCTGGACCTGTGCTTTTTTTGGTTGGAAGACTTCCAATGACAACTTCTATTTCTTCGGGGGTTATAGGACAGTTTAGATGGTCTATTTGATCCTGATTTAATTTTGGTATTTGATATCTGTCAAGGAAATTGTCCATTTCCTCGAGATTTTCTAGTTGTGTTGAATACAGGTTTTTGTAGTAGGATCTGATGATTTTTTGAATTTCCTCAGTTTCTGTTGTTATCTCTCCCTTTTCGTTTCTGATTTTATTAATTTGGATACTGTCTCTGTGCCCTCTGGTTAGTCTAGCTAAGGGCTTATCTATCTTGTTGATTTTCTCAAAGAACCAACTCCTCGTTTTGTTGATTCTTTGTATGGTTTTATTTGTTTCTACTTGATTGATTTCAGCCCTGAGTTTGATGATTTCCTGCCTTCTACTCCTCTTTGGTGTATTTGCTTCTTTTTGTTCCAGGGCTTTCAGGTGTGCCATTAAGCTGTTAGTGTATGCTGTCTCCCGTTTCTTTTTTGGCGGCACTCAAGGCTATGAATTTTCCTCTTAGCACTGCTTTCATTGTGTCCCATAAATTAGGGTATGTTATGCCTTCATTTTCATTAACTTTCAAAAAGTCTTTGATTTCTTTCTTTATTTCCACCTTGACCAAGTTATCATTGAGTAGAGCATTGTTCAGCCTCCATGTGTATGTGGGTTTTCTTTTGTTTTTGTTGCCATTGAAGACCACCCTTATTCCATAGTGATCTGATAGGAGACATGGGATTAGTTCTATCTTCTTATATCTGTTGAGGTCTGATTTGTGACCAATTTTTTGGTCAGTTTTGGAGAAGGTACCATGAGGTGCTGAGAAGAAGGTGTATTCTTTTGCTCTAGGATGAAATGTTCTATATATATCTGTTAGTTCCATTTGGTCCAAGGCTTCAATTAGATTCACTGTGTCCCTGTTTAGTTTCTGCTTTCCTGAACGATCCATTTCAGAGAGTGGGGTGTTGAAGTCACCCACTATTATTGTATGAGGTGCGATGTGTGCTTTGAGCTTTAGTAAAGTTTCTTTTACGAATGAGGGTGCCCTTGCATTTGGAGCATAGATATTCAGAATTGAGAGTTCTTCTTGGTGGATTTTTCCTTTGATCAGTATGTAGTGTCCTTCTGTGTCTTTTTTGATGACTTTAGGTTGAAAGTCAATTTTATCTGATATTAGGATGGCTACTCTGGCTCGTTTCCTGGCACCATTTGCTTGTAAAATTGTTTTCCAGTCTTTTACTCTGAGGTAGTGTTTGTCTTTGACACTGAGGTGCTTTTCCTGCACGCAGCAAAATGCTGGGTCCTGTTTACGTATCCAGTCTGTTAGTCTATGTCTTTTTATTATGCATTCTTAATTCTGCTAATTTATTCGTAAGCTCTTTGTGTATACTTTAATATTTATGCCATGGGTATCTTTGGATTTCAGTTATAGTATTTTATAATTTAAAAATCATTACATCTTCATGTTTTTATTATATAGTAATTGTACCATCATCTGTGTAATGTGTAATTTATAACATGACAAAATACTTAAAGATCAAAAACAAAATTACACCATATATTGTATGGCATACATCATACTTACATTAGATATAAACAAATATACTTTAACAGTATGTTGCCATCTTCATGATGACAATTCTTAAAAGATCAGGTTTTTTATTTGATTGTGTGTGTGTGTGTGTGTGTGTGTGTGTGTGTGTGATTATGAGCATGTGTGTACCTGTGCTCACAGAATCCAGAAGAGGGCATCAGATTCCACAGCACTGGTTATGAGCTTGCTAGGTGAGTTCTGAGAACTGAACCTTGACCTTTGCATGAGTAACAAGATTTCTTACTCACAGACTACATCTCTTTAGCCTTAGAAATGTGACTGTTAAAACAAACAAACAGAACACACAACAATCTATTTTTCTATCATTTACCTTGACTGGTGCATTCTCACATAAATATTTTTATTATTAGATTTACTTTTTACTAAGAATAATAAACTGTAGTGTGGGATTTTTATCTTAGTGAACTATGTGCAAAAGACACATATATAGTTGCTTTGGCCTTAATACAGGCTTATGTTTGAAAATGTGAACTTTATTAACAGCACATAACAAAATAAAGAAAAAATACCATTTTATATTGCATGGGTGTTTCTGGTACCTGGAGACTCACAAATTAAAGGTTACTATGATCGCTGGCGTTGGTGACCTTTAGAAAGAACTGAAAAGACTCATCTTTTCATTTAGAGCTTCACTTTGCAAATCCATAAAGAATGGTGTAAGGTCAGATTCAGCATTTTCATCCCAGAAAGGAGACAAATATATTTCCAAGATTAGCTGAGCTACTCTCTAAGAATAACACAATGAGCTAAGGACCTATGAGTGTGCTAACCTTGCCTAGCATTTTGTCTTGAGGAAATCATTAGGTTGAAGTGCTAAAGTCAGTCGGCATTGTAAATAAAGCATTAATATAAAAGTACCTTTTATTTGCCTAATTTAATTGTCTTGGAGGCTTACAGCTGAAGAAGTTTACCATATCTAGTTCTTTCTGAATTCTTTCTAGCTTGTTCAACTCAGCTATTCTGAGTCAAAACTTTTTTTCTGAGTCAAAACTTCAAGTTGATGGATTCAAACTGGATCCTCTCAGCTTCTTACTGAATTGCTTTGCTTGGTCTCAAACTAACTCTGACAATCTGTTCTAATCTTCTGGCTCCTTCTCTTCTGTGGTTCATTCTGTCTTTGTCTGCAATCTATCATTGTAAAACTGTCCCAATAAAACTGCCTCCCCCCTCTCGGTCTCCATCTCCTCTCCGTCTCACTCTCCCTCTCTTTTCCTTCCTCCTCTTTCTCTCACCTCTCTCTCTTCTTTCCCCCTCTCTTGTATGTTGGGAGTTGACTCATTCTATCAAATATTCTATCTGACTCACTGTGTCAAACATTTCTCTGACTCACCACTTTCTGGACCTCAATTAGATGTCACTGTTAAATATGGCTGTTTCCTTTTACAAACTAACTTTACCTATATTGTTTGAGATTAAATATGTATACTAAAATGTGTCTGTATTCCCAACTAGAAGCAGTAAAGGTGTGTGGCAAGTCTGCATTCCAGTCAGATCACATAAAACTAGAAGGTCTTTGGATGTGATCCCTTGCCAAAGCAGTCATATTTTGGATTAAAAGCCCTCTATATACTTATTCCACCAAGACTCTTTGGACTTGTTAGCAAGGAGAGCACAGCTCTTTTTGGATTGAGTGTATTATTTGAAGAAATATTT
Organism: Tokudaia tokunoshimensis; assembly: GCA_036184795.1. Classification (NCBI taxonomy): domain Eukaryota; kingdom Metazoa; phylum Chordata; class Mammalia; order Rodentia; family Muridae; genus Tokudaia; species Tokudaia tokunoshimensis. The sequence goes on from BTHU01000002.1 coordinate 157,078,514, forward strand.
CTGATGTTTTGCTTGCCTTCTTTCCATTTGAATCTCCTTTCTGAGGAAATAATAAGTAAATCTATCAGTAGGAAGCTTTCCATCCTTGTGACATAAAGGACATGTCATGCAGTTGGAGCAGTTTAGAGACTGTTTCATACTCTCTGTGTTTTTTTTTTTTTGAATTTTAATTTTTTTTATTATTTATTTTATTTTATTTTTTTAATTTACATTCCAAATCATTTCCCCTTTCCCGTTTCCTCCCTCCCCGAAAGTCCCATAAGCCCCCTTCCCTCCCTCTTTTCTCCATTAAACCCCCTCTCGTTACTCTGTTCTGGCATTCCCCTACATCCAGTCTTTCCAGGACCAGGGGTCTCTCCTTCCATCTTCTTAGAAATCTATTGATATGCGGATTGTGTCTAGGGTATTCTGAGATTCTGGGTCAATATCCCCTTATCAGTGACTGCATACCATGTGTGTTCTTTTGTGATTGGGTTACCTCACTAAGGATGATATTTTCAAGATCTGACCATTTGCCTAGGAATTTCGTGAATTCATTGTTTTTAATTGCAGAGTAGTATTCCATTGTGTAGATATACCACATCTTCTGAATCCATTCCTCCGTTGAGGGACATCTGGGTTCTTTCCAGCTTCTGGCTATTATAAATAAGGCTGCTATGAACATAGTGGAGCATGTGTCCTTATTGCATGCAGGTAAAGCCTCTGGGTATATGCCCAGGAGTGGTATAGCCGGATCCTCCGGGAGTGTCATGCCCAGTTTTCTGAGGAACCGCCAGGCTACTTTCCAGAGTGGTTGTACCAGCTTGCAATTCCACCAGCAGTGGAGGAGTGTTCCTCTTTCTCCACATCCTCGCCAACAACTGCTGTCTCCTGTGTTTTTGATCTTAGCCATCCTGACTGGTGTTCTTAACAAGAAAAACAAATGGCTTTATCTCACATTTACATTTATGAGGATGCCCTTGTCAAAGTAATCACAAGAGAGATGTTTCTACAAATACACAGCTAAAGGGGACATTCTTGATGATTTTCTCTCACCTTTACATCCTAAATTTCAACTCCTGAAATTACCTCAGATTGCATAATACTCCATAAATCATTTGCCTTATATTGAATGTTTACATTGACCACCATTGTAGATGCCGAGGGCATGTGGACTGTGAAGTTCTGTTTTCTCCATTAGCCCTGTCTTTGCAAGTTTTCATCCCACCTTTGTCTTAAAGTTGACTTCTTGGTGTTTCTCTTCACCTCTGCTCCTGTTCTGGGCTCTGACAATCCGTTTGCCACTTTGGATTCAGAGTGGTTAATGGTAGATGCTGCCAAACTTTTACAGATTTATTTTCCCTGTAAAATATTTTCCAAACTAGACTTTTAACACACTGTCCTCTTTAATGGGAAGGTTTTTTAACTTGCTGTGTTTTAAATACGACATCTGAAAAAAAAACATCTTTCATTTCTAACAGCTTTCTTGATGAAAAAAAATGGATGATTTTATTCTTAAATCCCATCCCTATCAACCTGAATATTTTCTTTCATTAGTCTTCATGGAAGATGATAGAGATCACCTATAGATAGATTTAATTTAAGAACATTTCCAATGAGGACTCTTTGTCCTGAAGCTGTCAGTAAATAGTAAATAAAAATAGTAATGCTTTATAGCTTGAGGCTTTTCCCAACTTTTGCTATTTCTACTAACAAATCTTGCTTATCAAATTCATGTCCAGCAAACACATTAAAAACAAGAACACGAAAAATCAGCCAGGTTAAACATGTTAAGAAAACATGCTATATTTTAGTAAAACGCAACATGTCCCTGTCCTGTTTGTAATTAAGGAGAATATCTTCATTGATGGCCAATCTACACTCTTTGTTTTATTCATTAGATTTCCATTATGATTGGCTATTCTCTGAACCTGTGGGAACATGTGTGTCTGCCTCTGTCAGTACTTGGATCCTTGCTGGACCTCACAATGTTCACAGAAAGCCAAGACTAGGGCATTCTCATGTTCTAGGAAAAATAAAAAGAATAGAATAAAACAAGAGATGTAGCCAAGTACAGATAATCGAACATTAATTTGAGTTTTAGCAGTACAAGCAGATTTCTCAACCAGTTTTAACATGTTTATATATGGAATATAGCATATTTACTATGAGTTTTGAAATGGTTCTCAGATGTATCTAAATATTTAAATAGTATACCCTATTAAATTGCCTCAGAAAGCCTCCTGGGCTTCTCAGCAATGGAACTCTATGAGATTCTTGAAATGGGTTTGGCCTAATGTTGCTTGTGTCATAATGTTAAGGATGATAGTCTCATGTTCCTTCCATTTCCCTGAAAATTCATGATGTCTTTGTTTGTAATAGCTTAATAATATTCCATTGTGTAAACATACCATGTTTTCTTTATCCATGTTTTTTCAGTGGAGGGATATCTAGTTTTTTCAAGTTCTGGCTATTACAAATATAGCTGTTATGAACATAGTTGAGCAAATGTCCCTGTGGGATGGTAAAGCCTCTTTTTTGTATATGTCCAGGACAGGTATATCTGAGTCTTGAAGTAAATCTATTCCCAATTATCTGAGAAAACACTGAAATGATTGTATAAGTTTGCACTCCCACCTCTGATGGAAAAGCTTCCCCCACGCTCCACACCCTTATCAGCATGTGCCATCTCTTAAGAGTATTTGTACTTAGCCATTCTGACCTGCTTAAGATGGAATCTCGGTGTTGTTTTAATTTGCATTTCCCTGATGACTAAGGGCTTTGAATACTTCTTTAAGTGCTTCTAACCAAGGGAGTGAAAATAACAAGAACTTCAAGTTCATGAAGAAAGAAATTGAAGAAGATATCAGAAGATGGAATTATCTACCATGCTCATGGATAGGTAGGATTAACATAGTAAAAATAGCCATCTTACCAAAAGCAAGCTACAGATTCAGTGCAATCCCCATCAAAATTCCAACACACTTTTTTATAGACCTTGAAAGAGCAATTTTCAACTTCATATGAAAGAACAAAACAAACATACAAACAAACAAACAAAGAAATAAAAGAGGATAGCCAAAACAATCCGAAACAATAAAGAACTTCAGGAGGAATCACAATGCCTGATCTCAAGTTGTACTAGAGAGCAATTAAGAGAAAACAACAATGAACAGACAAAGAAACCTACATGCTATGGGTACAAACCTGACATGTTGATCAATGGATTTGATCAAAAACCTAGAAATAAACCCACACATCTAAGGACACTTGATTTTTGACAAAGAAGCCAAAACCATACAATAGAGAAAAAGAAAGCATCTTCAACAAATGGTGTTGGTCTAACTGGATGACTCCATGAAGACGAATGCAAATAGATCCATATTATGACCCTGTACAAAATTGAAGTCCAATGGGATCAACATAAAAAGGACACACTAAATCTCATAGAAGATAAAGTGGGAAATATCCTTGAATGAGTTAGTACAGGAGGCATTATACTTAACAGAACACCAATGGCTCAGGTTCTAAGATCAAAAATTGATAAAAGGGAACTCATGAAACTGAAAGCACTGTCCATACACATGGATCTGCTCCAAACTATTTCTATGAAAAATAATTGAGATGTCTTGCTTTTTACTTATTAGTCATTTTCAAATCAAAAATAACAGCGATTCTTAAAAGTTGAAGAATATGCTAACTTTATAAGTCAATTTTGAAGCTGTAAGTCTATATTCAAAATCACTGCTGTTCTGTTTTAACTATGGAGGCACTCAAAAGGTACATGATCATAAAGATTTGATATTCATTAGGTAACGAGGCCAATAGATATATTCAGTATATATTTAACATGTAAACTTTATTTCAGAAGACCAGGAAAAAATTTCAGTTTATTTAAGTGATATAATAATTTGTAAATTATGTATATTTTATTTGCTTTAAATTTGAATAATAATGGTAAAACTTAGAAGCAGAAAGGGTGCCTCCTTAGGCTCGGAGAGGCAAGACCCTCACACTAACTTTTCAGTTGTGTGTGAATAGGAATAGAGTTGAAGGCAAAAATTAAGATTTCAAGAAATGATTGGAAGTAAAAACCAAGAAATGCTGAAAGTATTGAAGTCTACTATAGAATTTTTATTAGAAAATACCAACAGCATTAGTTTGAGGATGAAATTGATATTAATTGTATAGAAAATGAGAAGATATTACTTCTTCAGATAGATACAGTGAGAATAAATGCAGGGTAAAACCATGCCATGGTTTTGAGTCTTAATAACAGAAAACATGATGAACTGACACAGAGAAAGAAAAAACAAGCTTATGTGAGGAGGGAAATATTTTGGTTTTGCAGATCTGTAGCTGTAATTAGTTAACCTGCCCTGTGCTCCTGAAGGGTTGCAGGTGTGCACCCTCCCAAGAGCTACCTGTAGTCGCGAATGAAAGACACACACACACACACACACACACACACACACCAGTTAATTTTAATGTGTCTTTTTTCTTTTTTTTTTTTTTTTTTTTGGTTTTTGGTTTTTCGAGACAGGATTTCTCTGTGTAGCCCTGACTGTCCTGGAAAACTCACCCTGTAGACCAGACTGGCCTCGAACTCAGAAATCTACCTGCCTCTGCCTCCCAAGTGCTGGGATTAAAGGCATGCACCACCCCTGCCTGGCTTTTGGTTGAACACTTCTAATCCTTCCAGCCACTAGCAAACACTCCCCTCTGGTAGTCCAGAGTGAACATTCTTTATTACCTGTATTGCACCTCTGCTACCCCATACTCAACTGGGGAAGTGGCCACTAGAGCCACTTACCTGAATTCTTACATGACTGGCCTGTCTTACACCCCTCTCATGGCCATTCTTCTTGTTCCTCTCCTCTCTCCCAAGCCTGAGAATCCTAAAGTCCCACCTCTGTCTGTCCTGACCAGTCATTGGCTGCTGACAACTTTGTTTAGCAATCAGAGCCACCTGGGGACAGGGTCTCTCAATGTCTCATATGCAGACACTCCTGTAAGCAGATTTGGGGACCAAACTTAACATTATAACACAAGCAACATTAGGCCAAACCCACTTCAAGGATCTCATAGAGTTCCATTGCTGAGAAGCCCAGGAGGCTTTTATGAACACAGTCTGTACACTAACCAATGAAGATTGCTTTAATTATGGCTGGATTTCTCTGTCTCTGACTGTCTCTCTCTGTGTCTGTATCTCTCTCTCTGTCTCTCTCTGTCTCTGTCTCTCTCTCTCTCTTTCTGTGTGTGTGTGTGTGTGTGTGTGTGTGTGTGTGTGTGTGTGGTTTTGTTTGGCTTGGATGCTTTTTGTTTTTTGTTGTCTTGTTTTGTGAGAAAGAAACCATGAAATGGAATGAGTTCTCCATGACTCTACATGACTCTACTGCCCACTTAACCATTACATGTACATTCCACCATGTGCAGTAGGAGGGGTTAGAAGTGAGGATAAAGTGGCAAGAAATGTAGATGTAATTCATGTCCTCTATTGACATAACATAGTTAGGCAAACAAGACTCAAATAATTACACTGATACAAAACAATATAGTCTAAAAATGATATATCAGATCTATTTCTATGATTTGAAGTAGCATTAGCATTATTTGGTCTTGAACCGACACTATAAAGGGGCTTCCTTGAGAACACAGGCTCTGCCAGAGTTTCTCAGATGAGAGGAGTTAAAGCAAATATATAGTTCTCAATGGAAGGTTTTTTCCTTATTAAGTTTTTAAGTATTTATTTTCTCATTTTTTTAAATGCAATGATATCACCCAATAAAGTCAGATATTACTAATCTATTTATGGATTCAAAAATGTGCCTTTCTTCCTGAGGAGCCAGAGAACAAGTTGGGAACAAAGACACCCATGGAAAAAGTCTTAAAATAAAACTCTGAGGAAGGATTTGCTGCTTGAATATTTTAAACCTTCAGGTAAATTACTGGGATCCTAGAATATAGTATTTACATGTGTAACAGTGTGCATGCCCAGGGATGAACTGGAGTTTTCTGATATCATCTTTAGCTAACCTTAAGTAAGAACCTTAAGTAATAAATAGGAGGATCAGTTGTTCAAGGACATCTGTACTGCATACCAAGTTCATGGCCAACTTGAGACATGTGAAATACTGGAGGAGAATAAAAGAGAGGAAGGTATGGAGAAAGGGAGCAAAGGAGTGAGACAGAGAGAGAGAGAAAGAGAGAAAGACAGAAAGAGAGACAGAGACAGAGACAAGGCAGAGAAAGAATGAGTTACATTGTAAGGGCGAGTCAGTTCAGGGTGTGTCTGATTTAGATTATCTCTTTTAAAAATCAATCAAACAAGTCCAATAGAACATGATGCTAGTCAGTTTTAATTTTTCACTTACCACATCTCCTGCAGGAGAGAAACACAAAATGAATTTAGGGATTGTAATTCAATTCACATTATTTTCCCGGTCTTCTGAATGTTGTGCTGATAGATGAAGTCATCTAGAGACAGATGGCTAGGATAGAAGGAGATCCAAAAGCTTAAGTAATTCATCGCCTGTAACAATGGCCCCCGAAAAGAGAATATTCGTGGTTGAAGATGTTCTAAAAAGAGCGTTCCCATTTTAGAATTAAAAGTTGCATAAAATAAACTTATAAAATTTTGGGCGGACAAATGTGACACCTGATATCCTTCCTTTGATTCTTTCTTCTAATACTGTCACAAATAGCTTCAAAAATGAATAAATGCACTGAACTGAATATAACATTGTTTGTCTATCACCAGGCACCTAAATCTATAGTTCTGTGGTGTATGTAGGTGTTCCCATAATATAGCAATTGAAAAAAGGATAGAATAGAAAGGTTTTCATGATTATTGCTTTATTTTAAAGTTTGCATCCAAGTAGTGATTGACAAAATAATAGTAGAAAAGTAGAAGTAAAGATATAGAAAAAGTATTTTACTGACTAGCTGATGAATATACCATAAAAGTGTCAATCATTCAAACATTGAAGTAGACTTGTTATTTCAGACTACAATGCCTGTTTGAGACCTGGGATGGTGACTAAATGGATAATTATGAACATAGATCTGAGAAAATGGATTCTTTTGGGTGAATCTGTTATGTGGCATAATTTGTTCTATTAAGACCTAATTGATCAAATAGGATCAAATATGCTAAGGAGAACAATGATACTCTCTTTATAGGTATCTCAGGCTTGTGTTTTGCTTTGGGAGTGGCCCAGTTTATGACATCATTAACAATTTCTTTACTGCCAAGATAACATATTTGCAGAAATTTTATTATTCATTTTTCAAAAGAGGACTGGGAGCAGTAAACGCTTAAAGTAGAACTTTTGAATTATGTTCTTGTTTTCTTCTAGGTTATCTGGCTAGGTGTCAGAAGAGTAGTAATGAATGAATGAATTAATGAATGCAGGAAATGGAAATATTCTCAATTCAAGACTTAGGGTTAAATATGAGTAATCAATAAACCTTTAACAACTTAGAAGTAGAATACTCAGGATCTACTCCATTAGTTCTTAGGTTCCTTAGGGCAATTCACTCTGTAGTTCATGGGAAGATGACATAAATTTACCAAAATATCTTACAATGAGCAAGGAAACAACCATCTCACCACCTGGTAACTCAGAATCTTCATACGACTCCAGCAAGCTTGCTTCCTGTATTCCAAGGGCTCTGATTCCAATCATGTATGTGCAGCAGTGGTTTTCCCACAGTTTACTCTATGGCATATCGTGTTGTCTGAAGTGTTTAGACTAGATCACCTACTTGATCATGCATCTGTCAGAAATGGTTGCAGCATCTCAGCCTTGGAATTGACTCCTGAATCAGATGGCACAGAAGGCAGCATTGTTCAGTCTCTACCTAGATGTTATTATTCACTTTATTGCAAGCCCTCTCAAGATAAACTGGACTCATTGCCTCTCTCCTTCAGAGGGTCTATGCTGTGTTTCTGAAGCTCTTAATAAAAGTCTTTAGAGACACCAGCTTGGGAAAGATATTTTTATACATTCTTCTTATTGAATACATTTTAAATTAAGGAAGTTATTGTCAGCAGGGGTGGCACTGATATTTTTATTGGGACCAATTTTTATTTTACTAGACAACCTAAAATATCCACATTCTCAATGCCCCCCACCCACCTGTAAAGACTCTGTTTTCTGGTTCTGGAAGCCATTCAAGTGAAGTTATATTTGTGGGTTATTTTGACAATGAAATGGAACTGCTGGTTTGTGTATATTGTATATGTTTAACTGAACTGTTTTAAACAGTAGGTGATGGATAATGGTTATGTTCCAAATTCTCTGTTCAATCTTCTGTACTTCTCAAATGCCTTAGGAGAGAAGGACTTTAAAAACCTCAACAAAAATTTGAACATACTGAAAGTTATTGCTAATATAACTTTATTTCTTTCTTACACTTTCAGTATACAGCAGGGGGGTTGAAATCTGAGTCTATGTGTTAGTTTCACTGGAGAAATATTCATGGAATTGATACAAATAAATGCTTTAATAATATTCAAATCCAGAGAGTATGTGAGGAGACATTCACATAATATGTTAGAACACTTGAATGATTTTTAGCAAATGTTGGAAAACATTCACTGTGGCCCCAAGTTGTCTGATATCAAATAAAAAAAGACATCCATCTCAGAAATAATGTTGTTTCCTTTATTTTATAAGCCTATTTTGGTTTACATAATATTTTTTATTTATCCAGTATACATGTTAGAGTACTTGCTTGCAATGGACTTTCTTTTTTATCAGAATTTTCCACTTTATTTCTCCCTCAGCAAGGATGAGTCACTGTGTATTTCTTGTCTTTTCCTTCTTTATCTGTGTCTGTGGGCTGAGAGTGCCTGAGTTGACTTTTCCAACTCTCCTAGTGGGGGAAACATCACAGTCAATAACTTTAATGAGAACATTTGATGCATAAATATTACAAATCTGGGATCTCAGTGATGAGACGGTAGAAGAAGAAATAAATATTGTAAGAGAAGCAAGTGGGACCTTAATGGAGCTGCAGGAGATGTAGTTAGTTAGGAGGAGAACAAATGACCCAGGAGGTTTAGTCTTTACTGATGGTAATGGAGGCTTTGCAAGGACACATTTTGTGTTCTACAGCAGAGAAAATCAGGAGAATGATGTAACTATTATTGAAATCCTCCTGGTTTTACTATTTGTATATTTCTTATGAAGATATAACTAGAATGAAAGAGGAATTAAAAATTGAAAAGCTGAAAAGCTATTAAAATTTAAAATAATTATTAAATAGAAATCAAGACCAGCTTTTTTACATTTATCTTGACAGGTTTTGAGACAGTGTCTGGACATAAAAAGAAATGTGCATCAAACTGTGTTGGAATGAATTCTGTCCATATTTTTCCTTTACTGAATTACAAAAATCCAGAAGCTAAAGTGGGCAGGCGCTCTTGGACATAAGCCCTCTTCTCCTACTTCACATGTAATGTGTTTGCACCTGTTTTGAGCTGTAATTTTACCAATGAGGGGTCTAGGGAAGCACTGTTCATACCTGGCCTATGGCCAACCCAATAAACACGAATGTCATTAATCACTGTCACTTGTCAATTCTCCATTTAAGAAATTGTCTCTTTTCATTGTTACTACTAAGAACACAAGAGAATTTGATAAATTTTGTTTTGGAGAACGAAGGCTGTGCTTTCAAAGGTTGAAATGTTTTCTGTTCTTTTTTCTTTCTTTTTCTTCTAAAGAGACTGTGTTATTTAAAGATAGATTACCACTGCTACTAAATATATCTGAAGAAACAAAGACATGATCTTCAGGCTTGCCGTCCAATAGAGATTTTGGTAGATAGATCTGCATGTGAGGTGTGTGCTATTTCTACAAGTCATTTCTTATAGGTAGTGGTGAAAGCTTAGTTACACCTTAGGAGTGTCGAGTCTGTGTGCTCTACTGTTGCTCAACATGCAAACTCAATGTTATAGTTGGAATTAATCAAGAGAGGAACATTCAAGGGTCTTCAAAGTCCTCACTGCCCAAAAGAGTTAGGTAAATAGGCATCCCTTTCCAAAAGCCAAGCAGTTGAATTATCCTATATGTGAAATTTTCATTTCCCCTTGGAAAAAAAAATATGGATCAAGCAGGGAACATATTCTCCACATTATCATCCTAACTGCATGAGTTCAGAAGACCATAACAGACAATCTTCAATTCTACCTTTCATTCATTGCAGAAAGGCTGCACTCTCTGGCCCAGTAGTAATGAAAGTGAAATACACATTGGAGATGGAAAGGGAAAGATTCTATGAAAATGGTGATGTCTCAATGCAAACCATGCCAAGTTTCTATTATTAACTGTCCACCAAGTAAACTTATTTGAAGTGTAGTAAATAGTATCTGCCTTTCAACACACACACACACACACACACACACACACACACACACACTCACTCACATGCACCCCACATCTCTCTGTCCTACATCTCTCTCCAATAGTACAGCAGCTAGTCAGTAGCAAGTGTTTTATTGTTATATAAAAGTATCTTATATAGAGATATACAGATAGAGTAGAAGCTTGTGGACCATATAATTTGTAGATTAAATTTTAATTCTTTTTATTTTTGCACATTTACAATAACATCAGTCCTTATAACTGTAGAATGGTGAAATAGAAGAACATCATTTGGAGATTTTTGCAAGAATTAATTCAAATATGTGTAGAAAGGCTCAGTACAGTATCTTACTAAACAGAGACCATTTTAAGTTGGTTATAGATGATTTTCTATTTGAAAGATTTTAAGACTTCTTTATCATATCTAGAACATTGCAGGAACTTATAGTTCAAACGACAACAAGCTAATAAAACTCGACTATGAATCATCTTGTCTCAGTGACATTTAATTGAATCTCAGTGCTCAAGTAACATCAAACACATAGTTGATCAAATTGGATATTCTTGTTATTTGAAATCCAGAGTACTGAGGAGAACATGCCAGTGTAGAAGTCAAGGCCAAGTGTTCTCATTTGCCATAAGGAAAATGCAGCCAAGAAAGTTTACATGGGTCACTCAAGATCAGGTACCCTCTTATACTTCTCAGGACATTTGAAAGCCTATTGATCACAGCTCTGAGATTATTTTAGTGATACCATGAGTGGTAATAACATGAATAATTGGTCCTCAGTTGAGCTACTTAAGCACTGTTAGGGGAGAAAGTCTGAGAGGCTTTGGTGAGGAAACATTGACTAAGCATTGAACAAGTTTACGATTCAGTAAGTATCCAGATTCTGAAAACTGTTTAAAATGAGGTTACAAGTCTATGTAGCAAGAGACATTCATGTTAGAAGTCTTGCTAACTTAAATATTATCTAAGATTTTGGGGGAGTCCCTAATTGTTTCTAATGTGTCTTTACAAAATAAGTTATTTGGAGCAGAGTTTATTTACCTTCAAAATGGAAGGTGGGAACATACTGGCATTTAGATTTTCATTGTGTGGTTTTCAAGAAAAAACTGGTTTTCTAATCCTGATCAGTAAACCACCCTTAATAGCTCCTAGCCTGTTTTGACAGCTTTGTGATAGATTTTTGCATTTTTCTAAAAAAAACCAAATTATTTAACTTCTCAGCTCAGGTGTGCTGCTACAAGAGTTGAGGAACAAAAACACTTTATCTGAGGACTAAAAGTGTTTTTTTTTAATATCAAACATACTTTAACCTCTGTGTGCATATGAATAAGTTTATACTCAAAATAGTACAATCTGCCATCTACTTCATCAAAGTATTTTTCTTAAGGTAAAATATTTACTTTAAACTCACTTCAAGCTCTTTCTTATATTTCTTTTTATTGTTGGAGTATTGATTTCTATTAACTAGTATGAGAAATCACCTATATAAATATGTTAGTGATATTCCCTAGGCAGAACACAGATATTTTTACTTTTTCATATATAAGGATAGCAATCAGATATTGGGAGAAGCCAGCTATTAGCTACCTGCTGAGTTTATTTGCACACGGCCTTCTCTGTTTGGTGCAGGCATCTAAAAATTAATTTGTTACTAGATTACTTTTTGGTACATAATATTGTATTGAATAATATGAGATTTTGAGAAAAAAGGGCAATTCAAAAGCATTATTTTAGGTCATTCACCCTCTAATCTTTTCTGGGGCTCTTTTGCATGTAAAGTGCCTTTTATTAAGTTATGGAAATTGGAACCCATCTCCTGGTTTTTGAAAACAATGATTATATTTGGTCTGTGTACTAGAGGTGTTTATGCCTTTTCTCTTTTCTATTACAATGCCTTTTCTTCTCATTACTTCAAATGTTCTGCTTTCTGGCTGAGATGTCTGTTTTTCAGGTCTTGCTTTGATTTTTTTTTTTATTCCCCATCTTCTTGGGTACTTATGCTTTATCAAGGTTTCTTCCATTTGTGTTGCCTCAGTTAAAAGAATATTTCCTGCAACCCTGACTGACATTGGCTCTCACTACAGATAGCACATGGCGTATTGATATGTATGTATTTAGACTTCTATATAAGTATCTGTACATGTAAACTTTCCAAATGCACATTTTATAATTGTATAGAAAATCTTTTAAGAAAATGCTAAAATTTTTAAATAAAAGTTTCCAAAAAAGGAAAAGAAAGAAAATGCTGAATATTGGTAAATGCATTGAAGGATAGTATCATTTTTTCATATTCCAATTTTTTGTGTTTGGATGGACTAAGATCTCTTACATTTGACATCTAAGATTATGATCTAAATAGGGGCTACATTGTGTCTCTACTAGAACCAGGAGTGATCATGACTGTAACAGGAAAACTTGATGCAGGTAGTTATTGGTGTTACCTTGAAATTGTCATTCCCTCCTTCATGTCTAAATTATTGAAGCAAATTCCTCAGTAATTACTCTTCTTTTTATCTTTTTTCAAATTCAGGACATTCTTCCCACCTAAATTAGCTATTTGAAACACCTTTTGTATGAGTAGTTCTTTGTATTCTGTCTTCGCTGACTGTTGTGCTTGGAGAAAAATATATTCAAAACACATGGCATTGAGAAGCTTGCTAATTAAAAAGGCCAAGCCAGTTATGACCTTGCTCTTTCTGATTCAAAAGCACAGAAAACATTTGCTCAACAGATTACATTATGAATTTGGACACGTTTGTTTTGTTTTTTATTGTTTTGATTTTTTCATGTCATCTGTCTCTTCAGAGCTAAGTTTGAGAGAAGCAGAGTATCCATCTCAGAGGGTTGTTAGCATGAAGCATGTTAATAAATGGAAGGTTAATAGCAGATCATGGGCAAGAGATCTCCATATAGGTCCATATTAAAATTTTCTATTGCTTATTAAACTTAACATTTCTTTTCATTATATGCTTCTCATTGTGTGTGCATGTGTGTGTTTGTGTGTGTGTGTGTGTGTGTATGTGTGTGCATGTCTTATGTCTAACTCGAATGAAGACATTTCCATAGAGACAGTTCACCTAGAACATTTTCATAACTAGGTCTGCAATGATGGTTCTAGGGACAGAGGTGCTTGTTGTCAAGCATGAATTCCTAAGTTTGAACCTAGAAGTCAGATGATGGAAAAAGAGAATAGACTTCTCAAGTTGTCTTGGGACATCCAATCCCATGCTCTGGCACATACATGTCTAGACACATGTATACATAAAATATGATAAGGAAGTAAAGGTAAAAAGTCAAATTGGACTTCTATGACTCAATTAAACCTGCTATGTTCCTGATATGTAAGCCAACTAGCCTTAAACCTATAATCTTCATTCCTCTAAGTAACTTGAAAACAAAGAAAAATGAGTAAAGTATGACTGAACCTTTACTTTAATGATCTGTGTCAACATCTGTATATCTTAAGCAAAAGAATTAAAAAAATAGAAAATTTAGAAAGCAGCAGTCTGCTGTGGAACGAGATGGCAAAGCAGAGGTGTCTCACCAATAGAAAATATATACTTCTTATTTTACAGAATTGAGGCTAGTAGAATGCAAGTGTGCCTCAATTAAGCTTTTTTATCCTATAATGACTTTGTAAAGCATGATAGAGAGGTTAGCATTTTGTTATAGGGAAGAAACCACAGATTAAAGATATCACTTAGAATGAGTAACTTCAGGCCCAGATTAGAATAGACCTTGAAAGTCATTGTTAATATGTTCACACTAAGAATTTTGAACAATCATATATAGAGTGACTTTTTTTTTAAATCCACCAGAGAACTGATATCATAGTAGAGTTTACCATCTTGTGAACTTTGGAGAGTATAGGATATTATAATTAAACCTTAGGTTATGTTACTTATAAAGAAATTAAGTTTATTTTGCTCATGGATATGGAGGTTGTGGAGGTTGGAAGGCATGGTGCTTATAGCCATGAGGAGATGAGGACAGATAATATCAACAGCATGAGCAGCTGTGTAGAGAGATCACATGACCATAGAGGAAGCCAACCCAACACAGTGTTCCCACAGGGCTTTACAAAGAGGTTCTCATCTCTAAAGTTTCCACATCATTTCTCAATAGTGTTAATCTGAGGATTAATCATTCAGCATGTGAAATTCTGGGCCACACATCCAGACAATAAAATCACAGTAATGCCAAAATTAGTTTACTAATAGAAGCCCTTAGAACCAGAAAACTTAGGAAACCTATCATTTTTCATATTGACAGATGTATCGTGACATCAACAAAACTTATGTGCCATTTAGAAATACAATGTAAAGAGAAAAAGCAGACTCAACAGTGACAAAGTTTGAAGATTGTCAACCATGAAATACAAACATTGAATTCAAAACATATTTTATGGTGTCCTTGACCCCTCTGGCTTCCTTAATTTTATCTCCGACTCTTCTACAAGATTCCACAAACTCCTTCAGATGTTTGGCTGTTGGTTTCTGTATCTGTTTCCATCTACTGCATGATGAAGCCTTCTTAGAGGACAGTTATGCTTAGCTCCTTTCTGCAAGCATAGAAGAGTATCATTGTAGTGTCAGGGGATGGCACTTTACCATGGGATGAGTCTCCAGTTTGGCTAGTGATTGGTTGACTGTTCTCTCAATCCCTGCTTCATTTTTATCCCTGTGCATCTTGTAGACAGGGCAAATTTGGGTAGAAGATTTTGTGAATGAGTTGATGTCCCTCACCCTCCACTGAAAGTCCCACCTGGCTACATGATGTAGCCACATCAGTCTTCATATTTCCAGATGCTAGGAGTCTCTGATAAGTTCATGCCCATATCCTCCAAGAAGCCTTCCCCATTCTAGGTCTCCAGCTAGTCCCAGAGATACACCCCACTGATTTCTGTTCTCCCTCTCAGCCCTCTCCTACCTACCCATCTCCCCACATTTGATTGCCATCCCTGTTGCCTTCTTCCCTCCCTCTCCCTCCATCTATCCACTTCTGATATCTCTTTTATATCTTCTTCAGAGTGAGATTCAAAGATCCTCCCTTGGGCCCTCCTATTTGCTTAGTTTCTTTGGGTCTGTAGATTGTAGCATGGTTATCTTGTACATTATGATAATGTCCCTTAATAAGTAAGTACATTCCAAGCATGTCTTTCAGGGTCTGAGTTACCTCATTCACAATGCTATTTTGTAGTTCCATCCATTTGCTGGCATATTTCATGATAACTTTGTTTTTAATAGACAAATAGTATTCCATTGTGTAAGTGTAGCATATTTTCTTCATTCATTCCTCATCTGCTATGAACATAGTAGAGGAAGCATCCTTGTGATATGGTGGAGCATCTTTTGGGTATATGCCCATGAGTGGGATAGCTGGGTCTTGAGGTAGAATTTCCCACTTTTCTGAAAAACAGCCAACATGATTTTCAAAGTGGTTGTACAAGTTTGAACTCCCACCAACAGTGGAAGAGTTATCCATGTTCCACATCCTAGCCACCTTGAGTTTTTGATAGTTAAGTAACCTGAGCCCATGGGTGTTCACAGACACTGAATCACCAACCAAAGGACATGCAGGAGATGTACCTAGAACTCCTACACATACATAGCACTTTTATAGCTTGGTCTTCATGTAGGTCCCCTAACAATTGGTGTGGGGGCAGTCTATGACTCTGTTGCCTGCCATTGGATCTCCTTACCCTAGGCGGACTGCCTTGTCAGGTCTCAGTGAGAGAGGATGTGCCTAGTCCTGCTGAGACTTGATGTCTCAAGGCAGAGTGGTATCTAAGGGGAGGGTATTTGTGAGGGTGGGACTGGGAGGAGAGGAGTGTCACTGCAATTGAGATGTAAAGAGAATAAATCAATTAATGAAAAACACATATGTTATATTTGAATTCATATTTATGAGTTGTATTATTATTTCTGTCTATGTTCTACTTTATGTAGGTATTTTCACATATCTTTTCCCTAGTTCCTCTTATTTTGAACTAATGTGACACGTGTTAAATGTTCTGATTTTTATCTGTGAGAAAAGGGAGCCTAGATCTCGCACCTCAGATGCTCATCTTGGTGTGATGTAAACTTGATTTGATAATAGAAAATGTTATGTTTTTGTAAATTTTAGGAAGCTTTAATGGTTTCTGATTACATTCCTTAAGTAGAAACTCTGATCGATTACCTAACATGTCCCTATTAACTCCGCTTAAATGGACACAGCCACAGTTTGGAACTTCAGAATTTCTACTAAAATTTTTAATGAAAGGTATTTTAAGAGAGCAATATTAACAACATTGGAGACATCTTTCAGAACTACTACAACATCTTCACCAGGTTAAAGGACACTCCATGTCCATAGTTTAACGTAAAAAAAAATAACGTAATTTTGAAATCATGAATGAAGGTGTAATTATGCCAAGCGATTTACCTGAATCTGTCAGTATACAATGATTTATTGCAGCTTCTCTATGAAAATAAATGTTACATGTTGCCTTTACTTTCTCAAATATGGCTCATTTTTGTTTTGATATAATATCTTAATACATTTTGTATTTAGTTTGAGAGATTTTGATTAGATTTGAGAGATAATCTCTTCAATATAGTTTTCTTTGAAGTAAGGGATCAACGTTCTTCCGTGAGTGGCACACTCCACCCTCTTAAACCTTGTAAGCAATAATTTCTGCCATCTGCATATGGAATCTGCCATGCTGAGTTTGATGAGCACAGACTCCTGATGCTCATCCTCAAATGCCAATGAATAGAGACAAGTTGAATCTTCAGTGTGTATCTTATTCATTTATGCTTCCTATTTCTTTCCATCATTTTACTTGTAGCTTTTCCAGGTTCTTTATTTTATTAAAAGAGCTGGTGAACTGAGAAGGGATCAGATTAACATCAAAGAAAAAAAATGGCTGCCTTATGTCTTCTGTAGTCAGTCAGCAGGCTTGAATCAGACTGGAGGATGTTGAAGCTCAAGCTCTCATCTCTAGTAGACCTCTAACTCAGCCATGTTCCTAAGATTTGAGATGCTCCTGTCTCCCACTTTATCATCCATGCACTTTCCCTTCTTTGGACATCTTCTCTCAGATACTTGACAAGTGATGAATCTGGCAAGTATAGACTAGTATTAAACTTGCTCTCCTCCAATGACTAGGAGAGGACCTTAATTAAGAACAACTAGAACTTTAACAGTGTATGCAGGTTAAACAGTTAATCTACAAGTACATATTCCATTTTGCAACAGGAAACCCAAGGATGTCTTCATAATACGTATTTTAAAAGTGCCTGTCTGTCTCTCCTCTCTCCTATTAACAACATCATAAGGAGATACTATATTATTTAATATATCAACATTTTTCACATTTCAGTATCTGTCGTCATCGGTTCTGTGTTTTAATTCCTGAGAGCTGTAATTGTGTTTTATCAGGATCCACAATCCCAGAAGTATACCAATTTTCAAATATTTAAATAAAAGGAAGTTAAAATGATGTCAGGCTCTATGCAGTCTACATTTGTTTGTGTTAAATCTATCCTTTCTGCTTTCTGCTCCTCTTTTCTTCATTCAGTTCTATTTCTTTTCTTTCCTCATCTTTGAAGTGTCAGGGACTGACCCTGAGAATCCCCACATGCTGGGCACATGCTCATTGCCTGAACACATATGTGCCCACTCCAGTACTTTTTGTGTTCTTTAAAGGGAAGCTTAAAGTTTGATTTGGGACCATTCTTCTTGTTAATCTGTTCTTAAATATATAGATATCCTTTAAGTCACTGATTATCAACCTTCCTAATACAACGACCCTTTACAGTTTTCCATGTTCTGGTGAACCCCAGCCAAAAATTTATTTTTATAGTTACTTCATAATTGTAATTTTACTACCCTTAGGAATCATAATGTAAATATTTTGGGAGACAGAAGTTTTCCAATGGGGTCATGACCCTCAGCTTAAAAACAGCTGCCTACAGGGAGTGGTGGCGCACGTGTTTAATCCCAGCACTTGGGAGGCAGAGGTAGGCGGATTTCTGAGTTCGAAGCCAGCCTGGTCTACAGAGTGAGTTCCAGGACAGCCAGGCCTACACAGAAAAATCCTGTCTCAAACAAACAAACAAACAAACAAACAAACAAACCCAAAACAAAAACAGCTGCCTAAAGTAGTTTTTATTTACATTCTACACATGTCAATCTGTCATGGATTCATTTCATTTCATTTCCCAATACTATTACATTTCAGTTTTCATTTGTTATGTGGTCTACAGATTGTTCTAAAATATGTTACATCACTACTGCCCAGTTTACTTAATCAACCTTTTGTTGTTAAATTCTAAGGTATGTCAAGTTTAGTGAATAAAATTTTTTTAAACCAACCTATGGTTTAAGCACTCTTGACATAATTGAAATTCTCCTGCTGGTAATTTTCTAAATTTCTCAAGAAGTTTATATTTGTTCATTAGTGCATTATATTAGTATGTCCTACAGTTGTGGAAGAGTCTTGTGGTTTGCTTAGTAATTGTCTAATTCTTTCATTTATTCTATTAGTCCTGGTTTTAGTTTGGAAATTATGTTTCTGTGTATTTAAATGGATAATTGTCCCTTTTTCTAGGGTCCTGATCTCCTGTATCACTATGTATTTTCTAGCTTGTACAGCTGTCTTGTTTTAAAGAAATTGTTGCAAAATAATGCTAGTTGCCAGCCTTTTATACTTAATTTTTCTTTATATTTCTTTTATAGGATTTTTATTTCAGGTTTTCTATGTCTATATAGTAACAATTTATCTTTTAAAGGGGCATATATTCCAAATGAATTTTTGAATTGCTCTTTCTAACTCTATGAAGAATTGAGTTGGGATTTTGATGGGGATTGCATTGAATCTGTGTATTACTTTTGGTAAGATGCTCATTTTTACTATATTAATCCTGCCAATCCATGAGCATGGCAGATTTTTCCATCTTCTGAGGTCTACTTCAATTTCTCTCTTCAGAGACTTGAAGTTCTTGTCATACAAATTCATTTGGAATAACAGAAAACCCAGAATAGCTAAAACTATTCTCAAGAGTAAAAGAACCTCTGGGGGAATCAGTATCCCGGATCTCAAGCTGTACTACAGAGCAATAGTGTTAAAAACCGCATGGTATTGGTCCAGTGACAGACATGTAGATCAATGGAACAGAATTGAAGACCCAGAAATGAATCCACACTCCTATGGTCACTTGATCTTTGACAAAGGAGCTAAAACCATCCAGTGGAAAAAAGATAGCCTTTTCAACAAATGGTGCTGGCTCAACTGGAGGTCAACACGCAGAAGAATGCAAATTGACCCGTTCTTATCTCCTTGCACTAAGCTCAATTCTAAGTGGATCAAAGATCTCCACATAAAACCAGACACACTGAAACTAATAGAAGGGAAACTAGGGAAGAACCTTGAAATATGGGCACAGGGGAGAATTTCCTGAACAGCACTCCAATAGCTTATGCTCTAAGATCAAGAATAGACAAATGGGACCTCATTAAATTACAAAGTTTTTGCAAGGCAAAAGACACTGTCAAAAAGACAAAGCGGCAACCAACTAACTGGGAAATGATCTTTACCAACTTTACATCCGACAGAGGGCTAATATCCAATATATACAAAGAACTCAAGAAGTTAAGCTCCAGAGAGGCAAGTAACCCTATTAAAAAATGGGGTACAGAGCTAAACAAAGAGTTCTCACCTGAAGAATATCTAATGGCTGAGAAGCACCTAAAGAGATGTTCATCATCCTTAGTCATTAGGGAAATGCAAATCAAAACAACCCTGAGATTCCATCTCACACCAGTCAGGATGGCTAAGATCAAAAACACAGGAGACAGCAGTTGTTGGCGAGGATGTGGAGAAAGAGGAACACTCCTCCACTGCTGGTGGAATTGCAAGCTGGTACAACCACTCTGGAAAGCAGTCTGGCGGTTCCTCAGAAAACTGGGCATAACACTCCCGGAGGATCCGGCTATACCACTCCTGGGCATATACCCAGAGGCTTTACCTGCATGCAATAAGGACACATGCTCCACTATGTTCATAGCAGCCTTATTTATAATAGCCAGAAGCTGGAAAGAACCCAGATGTCCCTCAACGGAGGAATGGCTTCAGAAGATGTGGTATATCTACACAATGGAATACTACTCTGCAATTAAAAACAATGAATTCACGAAATTCCTAGGCAAATGGTCAGATCTTGAAAATATCATCCTTAGTGAGGTAACCCAATCACAAAAGAACACACATGGTATGCAGTCACTGATAAGGGGATATTGACCCAGAATCTCGGAATACCCTAGACACAATCCGCATATCAATAGATTTCTAAGAAGATGGAAGGAGAGACCCCTGGTCCTGGAAAGACTGGATGTAGGGGAACGCCAGGACAGAGTAACGAGAGGGGGTTGAATGGAGAAAAGAGGGAGGGAAGGGGGCTTATGGGACTTTCGGGGAGGGAGGAAAAGGGAAAGGGGAAATGATTTGGAATGTAAATTAAAAAAAAATAAAATAAATAATAATAAAAAAAACTTATGTAAACCAGGATAGAATAAAAAAAACACAAAATAAAAATGACTTCTTTAAAAAACAAAAAAAAAAAATAGGGGGCATATATTTTTGTATCTCTTGGAGTTTTTACTCTTGTTTGATACTACTTTTAAACTTTAATGACTTATACTTTTGGTTGTGAGCCTACCCTTTAATGGCTGAACCATCTCTCCAGCCCAATATGTAGCAGAAGATGACCGTTTCAGACATCAATGAGAGGAGAGGCCATTGGTTCTGTGAAGGCTTGATTTCCCAGAATAGGAGAATGCAAGTTAGGAAATTGGAAGGAAGGTGAACAGGGAGAGGGGAGATGGGATAGGGGGTTTTCGATGGGGTAACGTGGAAAGGGGTTAACATTTGAAATGTAAATAAAGCAAATATCTAATATATATATGTCAAACCCTAAGAAAACTTTAATATACTTATAACATTTTAAATGGTGCATATTTATTGTAGTTAGTAACGTGTCCATAAAGACTTCAAAGACAATTTGTGTGTTCTACACAGTCAACTCCCTCCATACCCTCACTTTCTTTCTCTGCCTCCCATCAGTTTTACCCATTATATTATCTAGTAATCGCCCTTTCATTACCCTATTCTTTTTTGCAGATATTTTAATGTTCTCATAGTTATTCACAAACTATGACTTGTAATCTTATTAATTGATCCTTAAATATTTACTTAAATTTTACTATTTTCTCAATACTGAAAGACATTCATATTTGCCCCTAAGATCCCATTAGTTTATTACTGTGAAATAATTGTACTTCTCTTTATCGATAAGTGAAATTTCAGAAAACATTTTGGTTATACATTATAAGTCAACATCTCATTTTATCATCATCATGTTTTACTATTTTACCATTGCACACATTACTATTCTTCCTTGTGTTTTTCTGTTATAGGATACATCTTATCTCTTAATTATATCTATATATCTTTCTCTCTATCTCTCTTACTATCTGTCAGTGTATCTATGTATGTACCTATGTTTCCATCTATTTATCTATGCATCTATGTGTCTATCTATCTATCTATCTATCTATCTATCTATCTATCTATCTATCTATCTATCTATCTATCTATCTATCTATCTATCTACCTATCATCTATCTAATCCATCCAACCTATCTATCTATCTATCTATCTATCTATCTATCTATCTATCTATCTATCTATCTATCATCTATCTATCTATCTATCTATCTATCTATCTATCTATCTATCTATCATCTATCTATCTATCTATCTATCATCTATCTATCTATCTATCTATCTATCTATCTATCTATCTATCTACCTACCTACCTATCTACCTATCTATCTACCTATCATCTATTTATCTATCATCTATCTAATCCATCCATACCATCCGTCTATCTATCTATCTATCTATCTATCTATCTATCTATCTATCTATCTATCTATCTATCTATCTATCTACCTAAACACCTATCTGTCTCTAATTTATATCTATTATCTATCTATCTATCTATCTATCTATCTATCTATCTATCTATCTATCAATCATCCATCTATCTATCTATCTTGCTACCTATCTGTCTCTAATTTATATCTAGTATCTGTTACTTATCTATCTATTTGTTATACACCTGAATATCCATTTGCCTGTGATAGTATTAATATTCAATTTGACAGCATCTGGAATTAGTTGGGTGATGGGCTTCTGCATATGCCTGTGGGAAATACCTTGATTTCATTGTCTGAATGTGAAGTCTCATCTGCTGTGGGTGGCACTGTTCCCTACCTGGGAGAAAGGAACCTGCACATCAGCATGCATTACCTTTTGTCTGTCTCTTAACTTAGGATACAACATAATCAGATGAGCTCCTGTCACAATCTACTTAAAACTACAATGAGCTGGAAATTGTAACTGTAAGCCAAAATAAATATGTTCTTCCTTAAGTCACTGTTGCCTGAGTACTTTGTCATAGCAACAAGGATAGATGGTAAAGCAGTGTCAACTAGGTAATCATCTATCTGATCAGGTAAGCTGACAAAATTATAGCTATCCTCTGTATGTTCTTATTTTTCCATATTCTCTATAAATTAGTTCTTATTGTTTTCCCTATGAACTTAAAACTTGTAGCATTTCCCATGCTCATGGATTTCTTCATATTCTAGGTTTCCCTTATGACACATAGTTCCAATGTTGGATGTCCTCTTTCTATTGTCTTTTGTTTTGTTCATCTTTCTCCCATGTTTTCTTTCTTTACTTTTTCTTTCCCTCCTTTACTCCTTCCCTCTTGCCTATCTTTCTTTTATTTACCAATTTTTAAAATTTTTTTCTGTGTTTTTAAATAAAATACTAAATTGACATACATGAATATAAATAACTTAACATGTAATATGTTAGTTTAATATGTATGTATATTTTATGATCCTTACCATAATAAAATGAATCGCCCTACACATACATAAACTCAGCATCACATTTTTATCTATAGAAAGGACATGGATTTTGTTAATAGAATTACCAGAAAACTATACAATATAGAATATATATTTATGCTACACTTTATGAACTATGCCCAATTATCATTCTGAAATATAAAGATGGTTGGCTTGAGGTCTGGCATTGGCCAGAGAAACTCAAAAGATCCTTGTTTTGTAAGGAGACTCACAGAAAACCTTGCATAAAACTACCCTGGATGATATAGTGAGTCTGAGGCCTGCAGGAGCTCTGTGAGACCTTGCTAGATAAAAAACAAAAGAAAGCGAACCAAACAAACAAGGAACAAGCACAAAAACCCCAGGACCATCAGCTAACAATCCAGACCATAGGTCACTGCCCACATTCTCTGAGCTCCTGTTTTATAACTGCCTTTTAAGTTACTGATTGGGCCTGGTTTAGTTTTCCATCTCTCTTTCTTTAATTTGCATCTATGTTTTCTCCTAATGTCTCTCTCAGACCGGTCTTCTATGATATGTTCTTACTGTAACAAAGAGAGGAATTTCCCACTATGATTAAAAATGGAAGAACGATAGAAAGGACTCCCATCTTTTAATTCAAGATATAGGAATCTTTGAAAGGGACACATACCACCAAGCATGAGCCCCATGTTCCTGAATTCAGCTTGTTGTGATGCACTTTGCTCCTCTCGCATGTTTTCTTTACTCTGCTGTTTTCCCCTTTGACTTTCCTTATTACAGTAGAACTTATTTGTGAGATTATGAACTCAATGATATTCGAAAGGTAGGTGTTCCTTTGGAGGAAAGAAGAGACCCGTGTGGGGAGGCACATTGGATAGATGGGCATCTCTCCTATTCTTTAAAATTTTAGCGCACGATATTACTACAGGGGCAGGGAGGATATTCCTCCAGGTACTGCAAATATATTATTTAATCTGGTAATAAATGTAAAATATAGTCTTAAATAAACATGCATATGTGCTAACAGCTGAAGGTGGCAAATGAATTATAGAATAGAAAGCTAGTCCCCAGTAGTCTGACAGACCTGCGCATGAAATTGCACACTGTGTGAACAGAGTTTCTTTAAAAGACCTTCCCTGAATAATATTTCTAACAGTATAAGGAACCAAGATCTTGAAGTAAACCTTTTCATTTTTGAAAGTGCATTTACTACTTTAAGATTCTGTCTGGAATCCTCTGTGCATTTATACACTGCCTCCTACTTCTTGCCCTGTGTACCTGAATCCTGACACAGAGGAACATGAGAAGTCAGCTTATCCTCCAAAGCTCATTTCTGACTAGTGATAGGGTATAGGTCAGTGTTAGTGTAGACTGTGGAGTCTTATTACTTCGGTATTTGTGTGCTGCGCATTGAAACTTAAGTGAAATAAAACATGTTTAGATAAACCAAGCAGCCTATGAAGTTGATTAAGCTCTCATAATAATCTAGACAGAGTTGAAATTGAAGTTGAACCTGGAGAGAGTCATGGCTTCTGGAACATTGAAATTTAGATAACTAATAATAATAGTAATGATGATGATGATCATCATCATCATATATACATACATGCATACAGAAAAAGATAAATTCACATAATACTATAAATCACTATGGAATATAAGCTAATCTTAATATCTAGATGATATGGCTAGTAAATAAATACAAATATTGCACCTAAGTGTACAAATGATGCAAATATATTTTTGCTTTAAAGACAATAGTCTGTAGACAGGAAGTTCAAAAAGCACCATTGCAATATTCCTGTTACTATCGGTTTTGTAACAGTATCACAGTGGTAGAATTATATGTGCTGTATACTTTGAAATGAGACCAATAGGATGGGCTATGTGACTAGGAAGAGAAAGCAGCGTGAAAGATATTTTCTGTATTTGAACCTGAGCAACAGAAAGTAAAGATTGAGAGAGAACTAGAAGGGATCGTATCAATAAAAGAAAATTATAAATATAGACCTTAAATCTTAATCTGTTAATCTCAGCTAAAATCTCAGTGGCAATGACAAGGAGAGTCTGGAAAGTAAATCTGGAGCTGACAGGTTTGGTCTTAGATGGAAATATTTTTGGTGTCATCAACACTTGGATTGTATTCAAGGTATGAGACCTGATGAGGTCCTTTACGAAAGGATAGCCTCGAAGAGTACTCATTCAAGTAGGTAGACAAAGAGTCCGTAGGCAGGAGGAGAAGCAACAGCGGACTTCAATGGAAGCATAGTGAATGCAACGCTTTATGAAGCAGAGGGTGACCTCTTGCCCCAATGGTCTGAGTAAAGTAAGCCGAGTTCTCCCAATGAACCACTGCTATAGCAACAAGGGTGTCACGACGTTGAAAATATTATGGCTACAGAAAGAAGAGGGATAAAGCATGAATGCTGTGAGTTCCAGAGGGAAGAAGGAAACTGAAGGATGTGTTTCAGGGGGAAAATTCTAGATAATTTAAGAGTAAAGCTAAAGAGGGTATAGCTGGATGAGAAAACGGGTGTAGTTAAATTATCTTTTCATTTTCCAGGATTACATGTGGCTACATGGTACTGAAGAAACTGTAAGATTGGTGTTCATATCAGTAGGCAAGTGAACAGACTGAAGACTGATGAAATGTACTAGACTCATTAAGCTCCACCCAGAGTCCATGGTCTGTAGTGGAGAAATACATTTCTGCTTCCAAAGTTGTGTGGTTTAATTGCAATCATTTGCAATAGAAATTTGCAATCATCTGGTTTACTGTGTTTTCTGCAAGTGTACACTCATCTTCTTCACTGTGGACTTGATGGTATGTGCCACTACATGTTCCTAATGTCTCATATAACACTGAAGAAAACATGCCATTATCTCAGTCTTTTTGTTGATTGAATCTTGGTTTATTCTCAGTATTAACGAAAATAAACAATTCCATAATTAACATTTTGAGATATGACTCATTACTGAACAGATGTATATATGTATGTATGTACGTATGTATGTATGTATGTACGTATTTGTGTATGAATGTATGGAAGAGAAATTTCCAACTCATGAAATTTTCATATTTTTATATTCATGATTTTATGTCAAAATCTGAAGTTACACATATTTAAATTCTCATCATACAATCCTTGTTTAATATCAGATACATTGGCAATTAATTAAATACTTTTAAAGTCTCTGCAAATAGTTTAATGCTGTAGTTTTCAATATAGTCACTCAGATGGGGGAGTTTGTGGTCTATCACATGAACACTTCCTGAATTCTATTTAAATTTTTATATTTGTATGATGCTGGGCCTTAGGGTCCTGAGTACCACAGGCTTTGTGTATGATGCACCATGATTCATCCCCATACCTATTTGGATGAAGCAGGAATCAGGGGTTCTATATACTAAATATGTGCTAAAAAGAACATATTTAAATTAAATATAAAAATATTTCAACCATGGTTTTTCTGTTTTTCTAAAATAAATAGTGTATAACAAATAGTGTAAAATAAATAATGTATAACAAATAGTGTAAAACAAATAATGTATAGCAAATAATGTAAAACAAATATGGTAGTGTTTGTTCTGAAATAATAATAGACTGGAGACTGAGAAAGACTCTTCAAAACAGTTTCTTAATACTTTCAGTCATCAGAGAGTCTGCTTGAGAGATGGCTGAATGCTCTTAGTAAGTGGGATTTTCTCATGTACATGTGTGCTGCAAAATGGCATAAATGTTCATTGTTCCTTATTAAACTACTTCCTTCATTAAATTGCTAGTTCTTCCATCGTATTAGTATGAACACCAAAAGAAATAATGTGTAAGATCATCATAAACATTAAAGCTACAACCTGAATATATGGTGTTGCCAGAGTTGTGTGTGAGTAAGTGAGTGTGTGTGTGTGTGTGTGTGTGTGTGTGTGTGTGTGTGTGGGTGGGTGCATGTGTGTGGGTGGGTGCATGTGTGTGTGTGAGTGTGCATATGTGTGCGCATGTGCTTGTGTATGCGCGTGCATGTGTGTGTGCGTGTATATGTGAATGCGTGTGCGTGTGCATTTGTGTGTGAGTGTGTGTGTGTGTGTGTGTCTGTCTGTCTGTCTGTAGTTCTGGGTTTAATATCCAGCAACAGTTAAATAAACAAATAATACAACCATCCTTTGAAGCTATTTTGATAGGCAGTAATGTCAATGGTATGAATCTGGGTAACTTCTAGCCTAATTTTCTGGGACCAAGGTATAAACCTGTCTCTTCACCCTCACTTGATGACCTGAAATGTTTAATTCTGAAACTGTTAACTTTAAAATATGGACAGCAGCAACTTCTCTGTGTTTTAAACGCTGCACTGTTATAAACACTATAGTCTGCTGTAAATCAAAAAGAATGGAAACTGTCCTATGAACCTACTGTGTTACTGAGGTACCAGGACAGATTTATTCATTCAAGGAACACTCCACTCTGTCTGCATTTCATTGACCTCTTCCTAAATATAAAGTGCTACATAAATTCTTAATGATAACAATAGTGACCCAAGTTACTGTTGCCTAATGGCTTTCAGCTCTCAATGTTGATGCTGCAAGATCAATTCATGAGACTAGTGAGTGCCTACACCATGGAAACCTTTATCACAATCAGCAAGGATTAATAGAAAGGCCAAAGTTTGGCTAAAGATGCTAAATTCCTTTTTTCTTTCTGTGACTGTTCCTCCTAGCTCGGTATTACCAACACATTTTTCAATATAGTCATTTTTTTTGAGAATCCATAGTTAAGCATGAGATAAAGGTAGATGGGTTCAATTTACATGGAGAGAAGAGCATTACCTGTAGGGTAGAGGTCCTGCCTGTGTCAGGAGATCTGGCGTAGAGCAGAATGGGTGTTACTCTCAAGTTTTGTTACTAGGCAAGTCACCTAAACTTTGTGAGCCTGTTAGTTCATCCTTAAAAATAAGAATAATAACAGCTATTACACAAATCTGTAAAAATATTCCAGGAAATGAATATGGAACAAGGTGATTTACTGCTCATAGCATGCAAGTTATTCTGTTTGAGGATTTGTCACTTGATTTCTCAAATCAATTTCCTAGCCATAGCTTAAAATATAGCTATTAAATTTATCAGCAAGTACTATCAATTTCAAGTAATATTATAGCTAAAATCCATCAATTCTCTTCATCTTGTTTCTTTTCCTCAATTCTTTTTCATATATTCACACAGAGACACACACTATGATCTTTTATCTTTGTCTTAAAATCTTTTGGAAAAACAATATGATCATGCTTCCTAATTATGCAAAGACATTTTATAATTCAAAGAAAGTTTAAAGTCCATGGAAGCAGGATCTTGATATTGCCTCCTCACATGCTCATGGTACACTGAGGTCCTCCTCATATGCTTATGTCACACTGAGGTCAAGCTCAGTTACAGACTTCAGCCTGCAAGGATCTCTTTCATACATTTGATTTGGTTAGACTTTGCATTATTGATAAAATAATGATCAACACTGAGAACCCACCAGGCATTGGTTTATCCAGCATGTCCTCCACAGTCCAGGACCTAGGGGCTTTCCCTTAGGGATGGATGTTCATACCACCATCCACATTTCCATTTATAGACACTCTAGGATCTCCTAAGCCCAAACAGCACAAGTATGCCAAAGTCATAAATGAAAAAATGAGTAATTTGATATTATTTCAATAAGTGTATCTTCTTAAAACTCAATATATCAAATTAAAAGGCAAATATATTTGTTTTCAATTTTTTTTTCCGTTTTATATCTCATGTTGGTCACTTGCATGGAAAGCAGCCCTGGCTTTTATAGATGTATTCTTTAATCCTTTGGACAACATAAAAGAATACAATATTTCTTTAAATCTATCTAGTGCAATTTTTGGCCAAATTTTCCAGACAAAGTTATCATTTTCCTAGAAATTGGCATTCATATATTGTTTAAGTGATTTACCATGATAGTGTCACCCATTTGGAAATGCAAATTGTAATGTTGAAGTTCTCTTCTCTTCTGAAAGTGTTATTGCTTCCACAAGATATGTCTCAGTTCTTCATGACTTCTGTCCTAAAGTCTCTATTCTTTTTGCTCAGCTTTTCATCTCTTTGATCACAATTGACTTTGGTTTCACTTCCCACTACCCAGCCTTTTGTTTTAATCTCACTAAGGCCTCTTACACAGTTCATATGCACAGCGACCTTTAGATGTGTGGGGTTGCAGAGAGTATCTGGAATTCCGGCCAGGATATGATTGCCAGTCACCTTCACAGTCTCCTCCCTGGCTGGACTCTTGAAATAATCTCCCTGCCCTCAGCACTCCATCACCGAAAGATGCTGAAATAATACACGTCTAGTTCTCTTGTCATTTTACGCACATTCTAGTTTCCCAAAGCAAAGTATTTTAGGTAGAGTAAATCAGGAGAGAAATGTAATCTGTGCTGACTAATAAAAGGAGGGAATGTAATACCAATGAAAGTTCCCCACGAGTGACCACACAGATCAGATTTCCCCAGGGCAGCCCAAATCACACCTGCTGAGAAGAGCAGCCCAAGCCTTGTCAATATTTGCACCATGCCCCACTTCTCCCATAAGCAGGGCCAGTAACTCAAAAAGTGCATTGATTAAGATATAAAAGGGAAAGTTGTTGGGGGAAAAGATGAGATGTTCACCTGTGTGACAGAACAGAAATCTTACTCTACCTGCCTGGGTTGCTTATTGGAAAAGTAGTCTGCTTTTAAATAAACATTTGGCTTGAATACATAATAAGGGAAATTAATTCAATTTCTCCACAGACTCATTCTTAGTTGTTGACATGTCAGATCCAGAAGTGAGTTCATCTTGATACATAAGGACATTGGATTGTTCCACAATGCTTTTGGGTGAAATTAATAACTATATACCAGGAAGATTGTTCTGGAAGTTAAATACCCACATAGGTCAGGTGAAAGACTTTTCATATAATGGAAGCAAGTTTAGGCTTCCAGGTCTCCTATGTTAGACCCTTTTCCTAGGGCAATGCACCACACTGTTGTCGCTTTTTCCACTCTTGAAAGAAGAATGGAACAGACCCTGAGTATCTCTTGAATTAGTCGGATCATGCACCTCCATCAACTGAGACGTCCCTGGAACTTTCTGACAGTGTTCATTAATTCTATTCAATTGTTGACTTTGAAAAAGAACAGTTTTTCCTTTCTAAGAACAGACTATTTTCTTTTCAGAGATTAGCTTTAAGGTTTTTTTCTTTTTAATATGAAGCCATTATATACACTGTACATACCTTGTGAATGCATAATTATACATGTGTGCATACACATACATGGTACACATTTTGAAAGTGGATAGATATAATGGTTTGATAGTTTCAGCCTGGTAGGAACATTTTGATTTGACTAATGGGAAAGTGGAAGGGTTCTTTCCACCTTTATCATCATCATCCTAAGAATTTTTCTTCTAGTTTAAAATAAAGATATGGAAGCAGCAGGATGAACCAGAAAAGGTGCCAAGAAGGTAATTCCAACACAGTCTCTCCTGTTAATTCTCCTTTGCCCACACAATCAAATTTCTGACTGATCCACTGTTGCATAAGATACTAAATATGGTCATGGATCAAGGAAGCCATTTACAGAGTCACCTCATGGGTAAGACGAATGATGGGTTAATCTGTGCCCAGAGTCTTTATGTTTGGCGCGTATCCTAAAAGCCACAAAGATCTACTGCTGGCTTTTCCTAATGTTGTCACCTCCCTTTCTTCTTCTTTCTAAAGTTTCGTTTTCATAACGACTATTACTATCCTGTCACCATTACCAAGTTCCCCCACTTCTGTCAGAGCTGGGAGTATTGGTAATCCTTACAATTTTTTTCTGTCACGTAGGTTACAGATGCTAACAAATCCCTACTGTTTGTAGCTGATCTGTATTTTTGGAGTAGTTCACTAGACAATTCAGTTCTAATCCGTGGTGTGAAGACTGGGGGAAATACACAGAGAACAGAATATTTTGTGAGAAAGTTAATGCCACATTTTCCCACGGAATCACAGTTTAGGCTGGTCATGATAAAGGCCCACTTATCATGATGTGGGAGGGTATCAGTGAATGGCTTCAGTTGTTTTCAGTTCAGATGCTAATGGCAAAACTTTGTTTTAGTGATGGTGTAAGAATGCCTTGTCTTAATTGACATATATTATTTTATTCAATTCCATAATAATTATAGAAAATCAATATGAGGAATGTAATCCCTTTATAGATAATGGAGGATCTTTTTTTAAAAAAAGAAGTGTTTTGTTGAACTTAAGATATGCCTCAGCAGTTAAAGGCACTGCTTTTGTAAGAGAATAAAGTTTAGGTCCCAGTACCCATATGACTGCACATAATCTTCCATAACTTCAGTTTTTAGTGATTCAACATCCTCTTCTGGCTACTGGATGCACTGCATACATTTGTTGCACATACTACATGTGGCAAAAAACACTCATATACATCATATAAAATAAATCTTAAGAAAGAATTATTTCCAAAGTTATATAAACAGAAACTAGTAGAATTTAAAAGGATTTAACAATCTGAGATAAATGTTGAAAATGCTATAACTAAAACTAAGCAAGACATTTATATTTCTGCCTTTCATAGCTGAGCTAATATTATGAAATGTTTATACTATGATGTGTCATATGACTGGAAGGAGAGAGGGAAAAACTTCTAGGTTACAGGGTAGGGACATGGGAGAATAGAGGAGAATTGCTATGTGGTGAGAGATAGATCAGATTTAAAGCTGTAGGAGAGAGAGCCAATGAGTCATGTAAGAATTTCAGTAAGTGACCACTGACTACTTCTCCAATTGGGCCTCGGGTAGCAAGCTGAGGATTAAAACTACCCAGACTTTGAGCTAGTCTGGAAGCATGCTACCCACTGGGAGCTAAAGTTATACTCCACGCTACAATGGGTTGCTTTATGTCAACTTGACACAATCTAGAGTTATGGGGAAGAGGGAACTCAGGCTGCTGTTACCGGATTGGTCTGTACGTAAGCCTGTGGGCATGGTCTTTGTTGATGGTTGAGGTGGGAAGACCCAGTTCACTGTGGGGTGGCACACCTAGGGTAATTCCAGAAAGAATATAGACATAAAAGGAGGGTGAAGGTCTGGGGACATCAGAGCCTTTGCCAACCAGAATTCACAGAAGCTGTGTTTATTGACAAGACTGGTCTTGGCCACAGTTGAACACAGATGAGGTGGGTAGCCCCTGGATGCTCCCATCTTTTTTCTTTTGTTTTCTCTTCTCTTCTTTCCTTTTCTTTTCTTTCCTTTCCTTTCTTTCCTTTTCTTGGATATTTTCTTTATTTACATTTCAAATAGTATCCCCTTTCCAGGTCTCCCCTCTGAAACCCCTATCCCATCCCCCTCCCCCGCCTCTATGAGGGTGCTTCACCACCTACTCCCACCTTCTTGCCCTGGCATTCCCCTGCACTGGGGCATCGAACCCCCACAAGACAAAGGGCCGCTCCTTCCAATGATGTCCAACGAGGCCATCCTCTGCCACATATGTGGCCATAGCCATGGGTCCCTCCATGTGTACTTTTTGATTAGTGATCCAGTCCCAAGGAGCTCCAGGGGGTCTGGCCAGATGCTCCCTTCTTACTCCTGAAGAATTAGTTATGGACATATGGACAGTTTTAAGAATAGTAATAATCATTATCTCCAGACTCCCAAGGAAAAGTCCCACCCTGAGGTTACAGACAAGGGCCCTAGTTAAACTTAACAGGTCACAAAACAAAACAGAAATACAAGAATGTACAAAACCAAGTTTGTGTGACAGAAGATGGGGTTTGGCTGTAGAGGTGCTAGTGAGCTCAAAGAAGATATAGCAGATACATGCATATATGCAATGATCAAAGAACAATTCTATGTTTCAAAAGTCCACAAGGTAAGTCTTGGACCAATAAGATGGATCAGCAGATAAAGGCTTTGATGGGCAAGTCTGGTGACCTGAATCATGTTCTTGGGAGGAGGTGTAAAAAGTAATGGATTCTACAATTCAGCAAAGCACAGGTATCCTCTCCCATCACATACACAATACTCATTTTCATTCAAATAGCAATAAAAATTAAAAAATTGAAAACAGAAGCATTATGTATAATTAATCTATAGTCTTGCTACCAGTGTCATTCTGCAATTTAATGTACTGAAATGAACAAAGGAAGTTGCAAATTAACAAGTCATTCGTTCTAAAGAGTGGGTCCTTTAACTTCAAATAAAATGTGTCTTTCTTCAAGCATTTCAGTTAAGCTAAACGCTTATTTTATTTCTTTTCTTTTATTCCTTTTGTTTACTTATTTTAAATGTAATTTGTATATTACTTTTGTTTGTTTCAGATAATAAGAACTGAATCTACAGAATGATAACATCTATACCATAGGGGATTTTGTCTATACTCACGTATCAACCAAAATAAATGGACAAATTCAGCCTTGGCATTTTTAAATAAACCATGTTACCAAAAGACATATTTGTCCAAATGATGACTACTCATCGAACTCTTCTGGCAGCGTTTTTCATCTAATTTTTACAATCAAGAATAAATTGTCTGACCTTTGAATGTAGAGTTTACTTTAACCTCTTCATGTTTACTCCATTAATTAATATTCATAAGCGTTGTCATTTTAGAGTAAACCAAGCCAGGATGACTACTCTACCTCTTCTGATTTAGCAACAAAAACTTTCACCTTTGAGATCTGTTTAAATGACTTCGGGTGTCATGGCTTTCACTTGCCTTCCATGTTTTCCATTTCATCTTCATTCATAGATTCAGAGTTAGACATGATTCTGGGACACATCCAGATAAAAATGTCCCTTGCTTGGAAACTATTCTGTTAGTGGAGCTTTGTAGCTTGAAATTACAATTCATTCCTATGTGCTTCATGGATTCCTTAGCAACATTAGAAATCAGGGTTTCTAATTGGAATTTGGACAGGAAGCAGAAAGATTATTTGGAATTATCAGAACACATAGTAAAAGAGAGAAAATGTAGTAGTTTATAAGAGCAGCAACATAACCAGGTATTTTAGTGGATTTTTATTTAAGTGACCATACGTGAGTATATAATATTCACTCCAGAATAAGCTTAGTTTCTGATCTTTATCTTGTATGTTTGTATGTGTTCGTGTGAGAGGTACATGTGTATGGATATACTTGTGAATGAATGCATATAACCATCTATGTGGTGGAGTCAGAATTTGATTTCAGTAACTTTATTAATCACTAGCCACCTTATATTTCTGAGACAAGGTCACTTATAGAATATGGAGTTCCCCAGTTCATCTAGACTGGGTGGTCAATAAAGTCTATAGATACTCTTTCTCCATGTCCTCAGTACTGGCATAAGACCTGTGCCATCATGACCCATTTCCATTCATTTTTTACATGAGACTTCTGAGTTTTGACCCCTGGTCCTCATTTTTATGCAGCAAGGAATTTAATGATGGAGCTGTCTCCTCAGCTCCGTTCATCTTTGTCCTTAGCAAATATTAGTAACCCGTGATGTGAATAGGGAGGAAAGAATATCAAGAAGAAACTAGATCAACAACTAATCAAAATAAGAAAAAGCTATGTATTAATGAGAGGAAAAGACTTAAGAACACATGTGTAAATAGAAAAAAAAGACTGATAAGGAATTAGAACCCATGAGAGTGAACCAAATTGGAAAGCATTCATGAAGTCTGAATTCAGACTGGAGGCTGGAACACACAATTACAGCCATGAGAAAAGGCAGTTAAAATTCTAAAAATCATTGCTTTCACTTAACCCAAACATCTCCTCTCTAAGCTGTCAGAGCACGGTACCAAGAGACATTTATTTGCCTAACAAGGAATAGAAATCTATATACTGCTTGACAATGAATTCAAAATAATTCTTTAATCTTAATGAGCTATGAGGCAACAGGTCAACTTTCAATTGAAGATAGAAAGAAAAACCTATGTGTTCATAAAAAGAGCCAATAGAAAATGAGTTAGAGATCACTTAAATGAAACAAGCAAAAATTTGAGAGCTGAGCATATGATCATTTCAATAAATATGCTCAGAAAATACTTGACCAACGAAAAGGACACAAATCAATACACTTGATGATAAAAGTCATTGAAAATAGTTATTTGAAGAAGGACAAAGAGCTGGGAAATGCTATGTGGTCCAGAAATTTCCTAGCATGCTCCAAGCTTAGAATACAGATTCTATTTTTACAGAAAGACACCAAAGAGAGAGGAAAATATAATATATATTATAAATATATACTATATATAATAATATAAATATAATAGACATGTATTATATATACATACATATGTGTGTGTGTGTGTGTGTGTATGTGTGTGTGTGTGTGTGTGTGTGTGTGTGTATGTATCAAATTGGTGGGAAAAGTGTATAAGACAAAATTCATCACCATGGGAACCAACGTATAATTCCTGAGAACTTCAGAGAGAAGACAAACAACTGATGAGGTGCCCAAGTTCAGAGACATAAATGAATTCTCAAAGCCACAAATCCCACATGACTCCAAGTAAGTTCATCCCAAAGAATTTTACATATAAATATATTTTAGGCATGTGATTAAAGTCAAAGACAATCTGGAATGAAGCAGGAGATAAGAGTACATCGGATGTAAAGAAGCCTGTTTGTTACTGTAACTGAACCTGATACTAACGAGAAGGGAGACTGGATGTTCACAACTGACCAGCTGAAACAATTAATCTGAACCATAAATACTATGGAAAAAAGAAACCTTTCTTTTAAAGAGACAAATATAATGACAGTCAAAGAAAAGAAAAAAAGAAATAGAAGTATTTTCTCAAGACTGTACCTGTTTAGCCAGAAGTGCTCAAAGGAATTGTTTAAGTTGAAGTAATTAGATTATTCAGATAAATGAAATCATGCCTGTGGAAATAAATTTCACTGGCAAAATAAAATGTGTGGAGAGATACAATATATTCCAATATTGTAATACTGAATTCTTCTCAACCATGTTACAAAGTCAAAAGATATTGGTTAGATTTCACTTTCATAGCTCTGGAAGGTGTTATTCATGCTACCAGAAGAGAAAAAGAAGCTATCAGTCCTACCCATTTGTGAACCCTGTAGGGTACAATAATGATCAGCCTAGCAAAACATATTTGTTACTGTACCAAAGCCATAGATTTCATGGTAGTGACCAACCACTTTCCAGATGAATTTAAAGCCCTCTCCTCAAGATGTTACCTTTATCATGGCCAAGAACCTGTAGCTAGAAAGGTTATAAGCCCTAGGAGAAAGTGTACTTCCCTGATTCTGATTTCTTGATTTGATCATAGTTGCAAAACAATTCCTAATTATCTATTGTTACACCCATGTGCTAATGCTTCTCTCAGCCCTCCTCCTAAGTGCTTCTTGTAGTAGTTAATGCAGATTAACACAGAGCTCCATGACTTGTTCAGCAAATAAGAAACTGTTGATTGCACAACCCTAACTATGACATCTACATAACATTCCTTCCTCCCAAGCCTCCGGGGTCAGTGTGAAAAAGGGGGCAGGAATATTGTAAGAGCCAAGAGCCATGAGTGTCTATAAACAAGCAGTGTTTTCTGAACACAACAGGGAAGTTGTAAATGTGAATTGAGGGCATGCTCAAGACCTCTGCAAGCTCAGGCCAGACAAAATTCCATCACGGAAAAGGGAAGTGGACATGAGGTCCCACTTGTAGCTGTTGAATGACACATAGTTAGTAGCTCCTGGGAGACAGTCAATTTCTTTAATCTTGTTACCCCTGCTAGGTCAACCACACTCCTCAATATAGTTCCATATACAAGAATGTATGGGTAGGAAACATTAGACTCAATGGGTTATGAAAAAGGACAAGATTTTGAGAAGTTGGATGGATAAAGAAATAAGTGATGGGTCAAAGAGTTGGAGAGATGTGGATGGGATTTGATCAAGATACACTGCGTGGAATTCTCAATAAATTTAATACAAATAGTACTTAATAATGGATGTATAAGGAACAATAATATGGTTACCCATATTGAGTCCCGGGAGCCTCCCCCATTTCAGGTCTCCAGAACT
This sequence comes from Tokudaia tokunoshimensis, assembly GCA_036184795.1. Classification (NCBI taxonomy): domain Eukaryota; kingdom Metazoa; phylum Chordata; class Mammalia; order Rodentia; family Muridae; genus Tokudaia; species Tokudaia tokunoshimensis. The sequence continues at coordinate 157,115,905 of BTHU01000002.1, forward strand.
TTCTAGAGGTTACTCCCATCTCCTCTCCCAGCAGCTGAATATTTCTATTTGTTCTGCTGGCCCTCTATACTTCTCTGATCTCTTCACCCACACCTGCACCTGCTCCCCCTTCCCCTCCAACTCTTATCCATATCCCTACCTCCTTCTGCCTCCCATGTTCCCTCTTCTAAGTGGGATTGAAGCACCCTCTCTTGGGGCTTGATTCTTGTTTAATTTCTTAGGGTCTATGGGGTATATCATGAGTATTGTGTTCTTTTGGCTAATATCCACTTATCAGACTCAATGTGGGTGACGTTAATTGAAATGTCCAACACTGGGGATATGGAACCCAAAGAGACCACCTCCAGTGTTCAGACAGGACCCCCAATACAGTGATGGGGATACCAACTCACCAACAAAACTTTTGACCCAAAATTGCTCCTGTCTAAAAGAAATGCAGGGACAAAAATGGAGCAGAGACTGAAGGGAAGGCCAACCAGTGACTGCCCAACTTCAATCCATCCCATGTGTGGGCACCAATCCCTGACATCATTACTGATACTGTGTTGTGCTTGCAGACAGGAGTCTAGAGCATGGCTGTCCTCTGTGAAGCTCTGTTAGCAGCTGACTGAAACAGATGCAGATACTCACAGCCAAGTATTAGACAGAAGGAGGTGTCGGAAGCCCTATGGAAGAGTTAGGGGAAGGATGGAAGGAGCTGAAGGGAGCGGCAACCCCATGGGAAAACCAACATTGTCAACTAACCTGGATCCCTGGGTGCTCCCAGAGACAGAGCCACCAACAAAAGAGCATACATGGGCTAGTCCAAGGCACCTGACACATATGTCACACAGGGCTTCTGTTAACTAGATGCATTTGGGTCGGGGGCTACAGGGAAGGAGGCAGGGAGCACCCCTCAGTTGAAGGGGAAGAACTTGGGGAAGGAGGACCAGGAAGGGGAGAATATTTGGGATGTAGAAATAAAATGATTAATTTTAAAAAAACAAAAAAAGAACAAAAATATGAAAGTTTTATTGAACACACAGTTTTAAAATGAAGTACATTATGACACCACAGCATAGAATGTCAGGAAAGTAGCAGTATACAGATTTTCTTTATGTTGATGTTAAGTTGTTAATGCAAAATATTCTTTTCTCACTATGCGATATTTTTTGCAGCTTCATGGAAACTGTAAAAATATATCATAATAGATAGTAGAAAAGTAAGTTTAATTATATATCATTATAATAAATCAAAAGGAGAAATAAAATATCTACAGAAACCAATGATCATAGTGACAATATAGGTGCTCACTTAATAACTCCTGTAAATGTAAAAAGAGTAATTAATGTCTTTGAAGTTCTAGATCAGCAAATGTATTAAAATACTAATAATGAACATAATACTTCCTGCCAGAGACTCACATATAACTAAGGCAGCTCATAAAAGAAAGCTTTCAATGAGGCTTACAGTTTCAGAAGATTAGAGTCCATGATGGTGGCATGAGGAAATAGCTGAGAGCTCAAAGGAGAGGGAGAGGGAGATAGACAGACAGACAGACGACAGACAGTCAGACTAGATAGATAGATAGACAGATAGAAGATAGGTAGATAGATAGATAGATAGATAGATAGATAGATAGATAGATAGATAGATAGATAGAATGAACATTAAATATGGTATGAGGTTTTTAAAACTTCAAAGCCCCAGTGACACACCTCCTCTAAAAAGTCTACATCTCCTAACCCTTCTTAAAGAGTTCCCACCTACTGGCAACCAAATATTCAAATATATGAACCTAAGGGGACCATGCTTATTCAAACCACCATAATAAGACAATAATAACAATGCTTGATCAATCATGTAAAACTATGAAATGTTCACAATTCAATTTCTAACAGACATGTATGCAGCTTTTTCAGCAGTATGGAACAAAGCAGTCACCACATACACTGAATGTTTTTAAAAGCACAATTTCAAAATCATACTCAGGACTGATCATATTTTTTTAACCTTACTGAAGAAGAAAGAACAAAAGAAAACACAATGCTGTGTGCCGACAGGAATAAACATAAGATTATCTTTAAATAAAATAAACCAAAGTCAAGACAGACAACCATTATCTGACCACACTCACCTCAGTAATGGGGACATGGGATGCCATTGAAATAGGAAAACAGTGATGAATTCCAGGAAAATAAAATGAAGAAAAGAGGGTTGGCAACGTCCAAAGAGACAAAGTGTATAGAAGAGGATGGGAAATTCCCCGCACTCTGCTATATGTCGTATTGAAAGCCTAGCTTCATGGACCATAATCCTGTATGGTTAAATACTTACCAAGAGTTAAGAGTCTGATGGATTGAGAAGATGTGGTATATTTACACAATGGAATACTACTCTGCAACTAAAAACAATGAACTCATGAAATTCCTAGGCAAATGGTCAGAACTTGAAAATATCATCCTTAGTGAGGTAACCCAATCACAAAAGAACACACATGGTATGCAGTCACTGATAATGGGATATTAACCCAGAATCTCGGAATATCCTAGACACAATTCGCATATCACTAGATTTCCAAGAAGATTTCCAAGAAGATGGAAGGAGAGACCCCTGGTCCTGGAAAGACTGGATGTAGGGGAATGCCAGGCAGAGAAGCGAGAGGGGGTTGAATGGGGAAAAGAGGGAGGGAAGGGGGCTTATGGGACTTTTGGGGTGGGAGGAAACGGGAAAGGGAAAATGATTTGGAATGTAAATAAAAAAATTTAGAAAAAAAAGAGTCTGTATACTATCATGTGGAAAATAATGAAGAAAAAATTAACTTTCAAAGGTGACTGATACACTTACGGGGTTGATATGCTTAACAATATACTTATGGCGGTTTATATGATGACCTTAGTGACAGTTTTATATGTGTGTGTGTATATGTATGTTTATCTGTTTCTTATTTAACTGTAAATAATAAATATATAGAAGAAGTTTTGAATCGATACCTGAATAGAGTGCTTTAGAAATTATTGTATATGTATAACTTGGGCCTCAATATTGCCCAGATCCTTATGATTCTGCATAAGTGAACGACTCTGGCCATACTGAATCTAATCTGAAGGAATAGAAGTCACCCTGTGTGCAGTGCACAATACTATAGCCAACAAAGATGTTCTCGGTATCTACCTTTTATAGATTGGACAATATTTACAGTATCTTTATCTGCTTATTTATCTGTTGCTCATTTTCTTTTACTTACGATGATATCTTCATAGGGTGTGTGGTTGTTAGCTAAACTCTCTGATTATCAAGTGTTGTAGAAAGTAGCACATCGCACGGTGGCCTGCAACTTGCAGATTTTGTGAAGGTGTCCTTAGACTGGGCCTTAAACATCTGCGTTTCTGAGAAGAAAATTCACATTCAACAGAGTTCTCTGCTGATGCTTACAGAGACCAACTGGTTCTGGCTACCTACCATGAGTGGACAGATAATGGATGTGTGCCATGTGTACATTATGAAAATAATATCATATACACATATATACATACACACACATACACACACATATGTATATATGCTGGGGTTCGTGAGTTATTTAATGCCATAAAATGGTATGTCTTTATTAATCAAACATTATGTATAAAAGAGCAGCTCCCCTAGCTGGAGTATGTTGGGGGCTTGGGGTGCTACTCTCAGTCATAGTAAACAAACGTATACTTCTACCTATTCAGTTTTTTATAACATATAATTTAGAAATTTTCATACCTCATTTTATTAGATATAGTTGCTTAAATCTCCTCACCTATTTCTATTACCTAAGTTTTTATTCTTATTTTTTTATTTTATTTTTTATTAGATATTTGCTCTTTTTACATTTCAATTGGTATCCCCTTTCTGTGTGATCCCTCCCAAAATTCCCTATTCCATCCCCCTTCCCCCTACTCACCCCCCCCCAACTTCCTGACTTGCATTCCCCTACTCTGGGGAATTGAGCCTTCACAGGACCAATGGCCTCTCCTCTCATTGATGTCTGAAATGGTCATCTTCTGCTACATATGTAGCTGGAGCCATGGGTCCCTCCATGTGTACTCTTTGGTTGGTGGTATGGCCCCTGGGAGCTCTGGAAGTACTGTTTGGTACATATTATTGTTCCTCCTGCAGAGCTGCAAACCTCTTCAGCTCCTTGGGTCCTCTTTCTAGTTGCTCCATTGGGGACCCTATGCTCACTCTGTTGGTTGGCTGTGAGCCATTGGTATTTTGACCCACTTTCCAATAAGGATCAAAGTATCCATACTTTGGTCTTCTTTCTTCTTGAGCTTCATGTGGTCTGTGAGTTGTATCTTGGGTATTCCGAGCTTTTGGACTAATATCCACTTATCACTGAGTGGATACCATGTGTGTTCTTTTGTGATTGGGTTACCTCACTTAGGATGATATTTTCTAGTTCCATCCATTTGCCTAAGAATTTCATGAATTCATTGTTTTTAATAGCTGAGTAGTATTCCATTGTGTAGATATACCACATTTTCTGTATCCATTCCTCTGTTGAAGGACATCTGGGTTCTTTCCAGATTCTGGCTATTATAAATAAGGCTATTATGAACATATTCAGTTTTTATATAATCATTCATATTTTACAAATGCAAAAATGTTTGCTGTCCAACAATGATGGCATGAAATACAAGACATGATCTCTGCATTCAAAATTCTCTTACCTAAATTATTAGTGATAAGCACAGTAAGAAATATAGAAGTACTGAGGTAAATAGTATTATCTAGGTATGGAATACCCTAGAATGTCCCATGAGTGGACATAAGGGATGGAATGACATCGAGAGAGAGACAGCACTTAGAAAAGTAAAGAGTGTTAATGAAGCTGTCAAGAAACTAATGTTATTGTAAGAATGGTAAAAGGGATGGGCATCTTCCCATCGGCATGTGCTACATCAAGTCTTCACTTTCAGTTCAAACCATCTGCTCAGTGAATGAAGAAGCTCCATTATCCCCAAGGTCAAAATCCTTCATAGTTTCCTGAAGGTGGGTTTGGAACTTGAAGACTCCCAAGGCAATGCTACATTGTCCAATAATTTGAATGTGAAGCATTTCCTGATGTCTTTAGTTGAATTTTGCTTTAAGAATTGATGACTTTTAGTGATTAGACAAAATATAGGTCTGATAATTTGTTAAAGACAACTTTCTCTCTCTCTCTCTTTCTCGTGTGTGTGTGTGTATTTGTACATAGTATCTGTATTTCAATTTATAAATTTGCATCTTGTTTTACCATAGGAAAGTTGGAGATGGCATATTTCATGCACATATATTTATGTGAATGAGGACAGACATGGCTTGACCACAGCTGATAAATTACCAGGTAGGATGTAAGTCCCTATCAGTTTTCTTCCTTGACTCTTCTGAAATTCCAGTAGTAAGCTGGCTCTTCTCATTTTATTTGCTATGTTATTTTTGTATGTGGGTATCGAACTTACGGCCACACGTTTGCTACACAAATACCATTGACCTACACCATCACCCTTCAAGTTGACGTGTTAGATCATGAATAATTCATTGATGTGCTTACTAGCTGTGGTAACACACAATTTCCTCCTGATAAAGTGTGACTGGCAGAGTAATTGCATTTACATTTTAAACGAAACTGAAAATGAGATAGCTGTAGATAAGGATGAAAAAAAAAATCTCAAGGATTCCAGCTAGTAGATAGCTGCCTGCCTATCAGTAGCCATCAAGCAATACAAAGAGTCATTATAGCTGTGGTTATTATTATTTGCATTGATATTGTATCATTTACACCGCAGAGTAATGGTGAGCTGAGATCTTCTTTTGTTTTTTTGTGTTTCCATTCTATTATCAACTTAAAGATTAAACCAGAACTTACTGAACTGTACTGTCAAGTGCTCATTAGCAAACTGCTAGGTGATCATATATATTTAATATGTTTATGTATTTATACACAGCAGACCTAAATCTGCAACCAGAGCCACGGCTAACTTCCTATATCTCTTGCACCATTAATTTCTTCCGAGTGACATTCTGATGTGAGCTGAACAGATGGAATTGCAGGATTGTTCTAGCAAATTTATCATAAAAAATGCATCCGACACCTGTGTAATTTGCCTAATCATTTTCCTAATAAGGCCCCACCATTAATTATGCACGATTTCCACAATGCAATCAAGATAAAAGTAAATCTGATGACTTAATACCCTTCAAAATAATTGGTTCACCCAACACAAGGCCGCCTCTGCTTTCCGTAGCCATTTTAGTTAATTAGGAAAAGGGTGCACCCGGTTGGAGTCAGCAGAAAGGAGGCTGAGCGCTTGGTGGGCGGTAGACCTGCTGGGGTTTTGGGCAGGAGTCAAGGATATTAAACGTGGAAGAATGGAAGAGAATGTTGCCCATCCTCTGATTTTCTTCCTTCAATCCCCTTTCCAAGTTCATCGCCTCCCCCCCCCATCCCACCCAGCAGCAAACAGATGCGATTAGTGTTCCTCAGCCATCAGAAAACTGACTGCGGGACTCTGCGGGTCTAATGAGAATCAACTTTTGCGAGGCTGCTGTCTTGCCGTGCGGTCCACCTGTCACATCATTAGGTGCGGCGTGTGCCTTGAATTCACTTTGCTAAATGAGATTTAGAGGCCCCACTGAAACCCATCCTGAAGCATCGCTGCTTCAATTAGCCAAAGATTAATTGTCTGCGAAAGGGAATGAAAGTTTTACTTCAACTGACCTGGAAAGAAAAAGTGGTCAGTGAGGGAAGAGGTATGGCCCCAGGATTCCACACAGGCCTAAGGCTCCGTGGAAAAAAAACGTGATAATATAAAGGTGCTTCAAATTTCCTCCGCCTCGCCTGGATGAATGAAACTAAGTAGCACTAAAAGCTGTCAAATTAAAGGTTGACTTCCAGATATTAGCACCTTAAATGTCACCGAATATTCGTTTTCTACTTTTTTTTCCCCTTCGTCTATCCACCCCCCCCGACACACACACACACACACACACACACACACACACACACACACACACACACGCACGCACTTTTGGCAAACACTCCTGTCAGCACACCTGCAAGTCCACACAAACATTTCCTTACCGCTGTTCCTGCTAACTGCTTGTTCGTGTTCCTCGCTATAAATCCTTGATGTAACCATGGCTACAATACAACTGGCAATTACAAAATTTCTTCCATGTTAATGCTCCACTAATTATGTTTGAATGTGTTTTAATGGAGGAGAAGAGTTGGAGGTAAGAACCGCTCCAGAAATGAGGGCGGTGTGTGGGTTCGCTGCTTCCACCTGCCACGGTTCCCGGGCTCGGCAGACACCCAGAGACCTCGATTGGAGCTTGTGCACTGGTACCTTGGATTTCTCAATTTCTGAATATGTATGTGAATTTTGGAACACAAATGCACTAACGTTCTGAGAAATTGACTTAGGGAAATAATTGTTAATATTTAGCATTGTGGGGCATGAAAATATTTGTTGGGAATTGCATGGGAAATAAAAGTGTATTAACAGAATTATTTTTTACTTCATTTACTAAGGAAAACATGTAGCACTCCCTGTACTTAACATAATGACTTGCACGGGGAACCTCATTTGGGTGGTCCCAGAAACAGGACAGATAGAGCACAGAAGGATCAAATGGGCACACTTCAGAGAAGGCAGGACCTTGGCTATAAGGGACTCCTCTTCAGCGCGCTTCCTGAACACTGCAAGGAACAACTCATTCGTGGTAGTTTAAATGTGTGGATAATACCTTCTGCTCTATTTAGTATTTCTGTTATATTTATATTCTGTTTCTGTGTGTGTGTGTGTGTGTGTGTGTGTGTGTGTGTGTGTGTGTGTGTGTGAATGTGTAGCTCTCTATCCTTCTACCTATCGTTTGGGTTGCAGGGATTGAACTGAGGATGTCAGGGTAAATAGTAATTCCCTTTTGTGATGAGATCTCTCACCGCCCTAGCCCCAGCATTTAAGTCATAAATTTATGAATAAAAACCTAGCCCAAGGAATATCTTTATGAAGATTGCCTTTTTAAAATAATATTAAAAATGCAGTAATGAGATGCAATGAGAACATTATAGAACTGACAGGCCTCTGGTTTCAGGATTAGATCCCTATCACCTACAAAATCGAGAGGAAAACTAATCATCCCATCCAAAACAGTATTTGTTTAATTTAAATAAACTATTTTAGAAATGGGGTAGCTCATTTGAAACATTCTTGGGGACCAACCATTATCATAATGCATTGCACTGAGAAAATATGTTTTCCTAATGCTTGTTAACAACCTACACTACAAGGAAATATTGTCTTATTTATTTTAAAATTTTGTCAATGGTTATTTTATAGATTGTATACACAATATATTATATAGAAAATGCATTTATATCAAACATGTGTTCAGTTCATCACTTGTTGGATAAAGGTTTCATTGTGTAGCTTAGACTGGCATCAAACTCTTAAACCTCCTGCCTCAACCTCCTGAGTCCAGGGATTATAGGAATAGACCACAAGGTCTGGAGAATTAACTTAATTTTAATGTTATATGTGTGCGTGTGTGAGAGAGCTTCAGAAATTCTGTTCTAAAATTTCTCTTCTTATCTACACAAATCTACACAAAGGCTTCAAAAACTATAGATACTTTAAGTTGCTGTATTATTAGGGACATGTCTTCCTATCGATAAAACCTTTATAGTCAAAGGTCCCCTGTACCCTAAACTAAACAGTTACTACATAATTAAACAGGTGACAGATAATAAGTATGACTCAGTGCCTGAACCTTCTCATACTGATAAAAAAGATTTGCTGAATTCTTAAATTGCTTTTTCACAAGATTACTTGAAGACAACATTAAACCAGACATATCCGCACAATGACCTTCTTAGTTTATAATTTTCATTTAAACAAAGCTCTCATATTTTGTTTCTCTGAATTATGTTTACACAGTGACATTTAGCCCACCTCAAACAACACATGTATTACAAGATTTAAAAATATGAATTTATTTAATCCTTACCATGATCCCATGAATCAGGTTCTCTTATTTTGCCAGAAACAATTGTTTATTATTATCACAGATGCTTGTGCATGGTAGGGGACATGCTTGCCACTGCACACGTGTGGAAGTCAAAGGACAACTCTGTGAATTCAGCTCTCTCCTTTCACCTTTAAAGGAGCTCCAGAGATCAAATTTACTTTATCAGGTTTATATGAAAAGCACCGTTAGCCCCCAAATCACCCCTCTAGCCCCATTCTTTATTATTTCTGTGGGAATCTGAAACACTGAGAAGGTAGCTTAAATTCTGCTCTACATGTTTGTATGAATTAGTGAATATTGTACTGGAATATCTGGGAGGTTCATGTGTTTACAGATGGGTTTTCACAGAGATGAGCTGTCTTGTAGCTGAATCCTGAGTGGTATGAGAATTGCTGCTATAGTATAACACCATGGTCATGTGGCTGGTGAGATTTGAATAAGAAATATCACCCAAAGGTTCTTGTATTTGAGCCTTTGTTCTCAGTGGTGCTGCTTAGGAAGTTCGTGGAACCGACAGGAAGTGGAACTTGGCTAGAAGAAATTTATTATTGGGGCCAAGCTTTGAGGATTTATAGCCTGCTAAAGCCTCTTCTTTCTGTGAAGACTCTGTTCCATGGTCCTTTTGCTCTGCCTTCCCAATGGTCGCTCTCTCTCTCTCTCTCTCTCTCTCTCTCTCTCTCTCTCTCTCTCTCTCTCTCTCTCCCTCCCTCCCTCCCTCCCTCCCTCCCTCCCTCTCTCTCTGGATTTATAATCCAAAATAAACCATCTTTTCTCTAAGTTCTTAATGATGTTTTTCTCAACAACAGAGGAGTAGACTATTTTGGATGCAAAAGTCTCCAACAAAGTATTGACGAACCAAATCTAAAACCACTTTAAGGATTTTGCACTGAAATCAAGATGATATTTTTCTTGAGAAAGTCAAAGGTGGCTTTCTATGTACAATGAGTAATTCCGATATATCACAAAGGAAATTTAGCTTGCATGATGTAGCAATAGATGCAGGAAACATTTTTAAAGAAATGTGAGCTCTTTCTTCTTGTTTTAGAAAGTTTCAATCAGTTATGAATAAGAAATAGACCAGCAACATCAGTGATATGTACGAAGCACTGGAAGATAACTTTATTACTGAATATGAAATGTTGATGTGTTGACAACCTGGGGAAGATGAAGATACTCACTTTGATCAAAACAGTGCTCTGAATTGTAGGAAAGCAGTTACGCAAGAGAAAGCAGATATAAGATCAAACCAGAAGGAGGAAAGTCAATCTGTATGTCCTGGCAAAGTGACACAGCTTTACACAGAGTAATATCTGAAGATTTCACTTCAAAATATTACAACTACAAAAAAGTACAATTTCAGAATTCAGTATAAATGTACGAAATTAGTGGCATTTCTACCTACTATACAAATTATTGGAAAAGAAACCAAAATGACAATGACATCTACATAACTTTAGAATGCTTAAAATAAACGTAAGAAGGTGACCCAACTATGACAAAATTATATGCCATGGAAATCAAGTAATACTTACAATACTCATAGGGAATTTCTAGACCTTAAATAGCCAAAGCAAATTTGAGGAAAAAGAAGAAAGCTGGATGCATAATAATTCGTAGTGTCAAAATCCATTACAACATTAGAGTAACCACAAGGTCACAGTACAATACAAAAGTACACACAGGTACATAGAAACTCAATAGAAAACCTGGAAATACATCCACACATTTTCTTTAGCTGATTCTTGACTGTCATAGAAATATATAATGGAGAAAGGACAGCTATCAAGGCACGGTGCTAGAAAAACAAATTCTCCAAGTATAGAGGGACAGTGCCTGACCCATATTGCTCAACATACATAGACATCAGATCAAGATGATTTCAAGACATAGGATGAATTATTTTTCCTTTAAAAAATATTTTAGTACTGAAATAATGTCCTGATGTAAAGGTTAAGTCTTCACTCAATAGCAGTGTAACAGACAAAATTAAAACAAAGTAAGTCAGGTATCAAATGATGACAATCTTTATGTTGGAGAATAACAGTTACAAATCCGATTGAGCACAAGCATCCCTGTGAGATGAAAACCCATGGGGAAAGGATATAAACTGATGATTGATAAAGGCCAAGCTTGAAACTGAAATGAAAGACACTAAGGTCCAGGTTTAGTCATAAAAGTAAAAACAGTCAGATGTCAATTCAACTTTTAGAACTAGGTATGTGAAGATGACCTAAATGGAAATGCACAAAGCTATTACGCGAAACTAGGTGTAAAAACAAGGTTTGTTTGAAACAATTCCACACTTGAAGAACAGATGCCAACAAAGATCAAAGTTCCAAACATGTTCTTATCTTTGTGCCAACCCGAACTGCTTTGCTTCCAGAACTCACTCTGAACCACTAATGAGTACCTGGCTACCAGGGAAATCTGAAGCACTGAATGTCAGGAAGAGAAAAAAAGAGCAAGAATCATTAAATACAATCCATCAATCGTAAGATTAAAATTTAATATTATGTACTACAAAACAAGTACATTGTTGCTCAGGATTGCAAAGGCTGTGAAGGAAATCACAAGCCTTCAAAATCAGTTGCATGGAGTACCTTGTTTGCATAAAATAGATGCATTTTTAACTACAGAGCTTAGAGTTCAAGCCTGTAGTACAGGCTTCAAATCTACTTTTGCCCCGTTAATTGTGTGGCGCTCACGTTCTCTTGTTCCATTTGAATTTTAGTTATTTGATTGGAAAATGATAGTGACAAGAGCACTTGCCATTTTATAGGGTGTAGCATTGGTTACATACAGCGTGGACTTGGCATAGACCCCAAAAGAAGATAACACTAAATGTTTCTATTATGGTTCCCAGATGGAGGTGTAGTGTTATAAATATTTCCCTCACTTATAAAGTCATTAAAACTTAATGGAATTTTGACAAGCTTACATCATTTTAACTCTGCTTGAAGAAAATGTGTATCTATTTTTCAGAAGTCAAGGTAGCCATGTACTTCAAAAATGACTTGCATAGAAAAATAGAAAAAAACCTATCATTCTTTTTAGCGATTAACTATAAATATATACAGTTCTACAAATAATGATTTAAGTATCTAGTGAAAGTATAAATGTTGGAGCGCAACATTGAAAGTCTTGCTCCTGTCGTTATTCTCTTTATTACCTTTATTGATATAAAATTAGAAAGAATAATGCACATTTTAAACCACTACGTGTTAAAGAGTGGAAATGAAGAATAAATGGGAAATAAACTGTTTCCATGCAAAAGTCAAGGAAAATGCACTCAAAGAGATGTCTTTTAAAGCAAGACTCCAATTAGACAGTAGACTGAAACATCAAACTCATCAAATCATGAGTCTAAGAAATACTCTCTTGTCCAAAGTTACATTGGAATCAATAAAAGGGAAATGTGTATGTATTTATAATCATACAATCAAAATATACTGTGATAAAAAGAAATCATTGATAGTCTAACTTTCTGCATATAAACACTGTCTTAATTGCTTTTAGTGTATTTTCCTTTGAAGGACAGAGCAAGATGGAAAGAAGGGACTAGAAGGATTGTTCCCATGCAATACTCTGTATCTCGCTCTCTCACACGAATGTACCTTCGAAGGAGAACAGAAGTGAGGTCACGATACCCGTCACTAGTAAAATAACAAGAGACAAATACGACTGAAAAAACAAGGTAAGTTTTTCATTTCTCAAGACATCCTTCCCTCACTCTCACCCAAAATAAGGTGTAGAGCATCACCCACTACCCAGTAGAAACAGAGGGGAGAAGAATAAGGCAAATTGCAGTCATGAGTCAGACAGTTACCCAGAGCTTGATCCTCTAGACACAATGCGGTACCAAACACTTTCAGGTATTGCCAGACCGGTGAGTTCTGGCTTACATGCTCAGCAACCAAGGCAGTGACCTTAGGTTATGGATGAGCTACACAGCCAGACAGTCCATAGGAGCCATGTATTCAAGTGACTCACATGCTGCCACAGTTTAGACATTCATGGGATTTCAGTCTGTGGTTGTGCGGCTTCAAGGTTCAAAGCATTCCAGCCCCTGCTTCAATAACTACCCCTTTCCAGGGCCCGGGGGAACCCGTACTACTGCAGCAGCCAAAGTGGTTCACATCCAATGGTTCTCAGAAGACTTGTGCATAGACTCGGTCTCAGATGGCCAGGTGAGTTCTTCCATACGCTACTCTAGATGGATAGGCACTACAGCCAACAACCATGAAGAGCCACAATTTTAACAAATGGATGATATCCATTGATAGTAAATGATAATGGAAAGAGGGACCAAGCCAACTGTATGACAATGGTTTAAAATAGATGTTTTTTTGAGGATGCTTAATTAATGTTGAGACCTTATAGAATACACACACACACACACACACACACACAAGAATGGGTAGAGAAATTACTCAGAGAGGTTCAATTCCTAAATGAAAACTGCAATAGAAACAACCCACATCTGAACTAATCTTGCCAAATAGTATGTCTTTAACTAGAATGGTGCATGAAAATATGCAGTTACAGGAGAAGAAATGAAATAATAAGGTATGAAGGAAGCTGAGGAGATTAATGGGATGGTATCAAGAGCGAATGAGTCTTTGTCAGGAGAGAATGAATGCTCATGATGTATTCATTATATGACTAAACAAGGAAGGGTAAAAAAAAAACACACTTAAAGTGTTAACAGTTGATCTGGAGTAAGGCATAAATATCCAGGTGCAGGAAAGTGAATATTTCCTGTTAGATTCAGTTCCGATAAGAACACATAACATGAGTGTTGCTTTTGGGACAGGAGTATTCCCTTCCAGCCACCATCTGCAGCAGGGAACCAGGCAGCTCCAAACCCTTCTATTCTTAGCCCACCAGGAGAGAGTGATCTCCCAGCAGCGATTTCACTTCTGAGTGTGGAGGTGAGATCTCCACTTTCTCTCTGGAGGGGAACAGCTAGGAGCACACAAGGTATACTCGATCAGTGGGGCTGCTGGGACAGGAATCTTCCCTTCCAGCCGCCATTTGCTTCAGGGAACCAGACAGCTCCACAGCCTTCTGTGCACAGACCCTGACAGAAGAGAGTTGGTCTCCCAGGAGTACAGACACAGGCTTACAGGCCCATAGGAGAGACAAGCTCCAGCCAGAGACAACAAGATCAACTAACACCAGAGATAACCAGATGGCAAAGGCAAGAGCAAGAACCCTACCAACTGAAACCAAGGCTACCTGGCAACATCAGAGCCCAGTTCTCCCACCACAGCAAGTCCCGGATACCCCAACAAACCAGAAAAGCAAGAGTTGGATTTAAAGTCTCATCTCACGATGCTAATAGAGGACATCAAGAAGGACATAAATAACTCCCTTAAAGAAATACAGGAGAACATGGGTCAAAAGGTAAAAGCCCTTAAAGAGGAAACACAAAAATACCTGAAAGAAATACAGGAGAAAATGGGTGAATAGGTAGAGGCCCTTAAAGAGGAAGCACAAAAATCCCTTAAAGAATTACAGGAGAACACAAACAAACAAGTGAAAGAACTGAACAAACCCATCCAGGATCTAAAAATGGAAGTAGAAACAATAAAGAAATCACAAAGTGAGACATCTCTGGAGATAGAAAATCTTAGAAAGAATTCAGGAGTCATAGATACAAGCATCAACAACAGAATACAAGAGATAGAAGTAAGATTCTCAGGTGCTAAGGATACAATAGAAAACTTTGACTCAACAGTCAAAGAAAATGCAAAATGCAAAAAGCTCCTGAGCCAAAACATCCAGAAAATCCAGGACACAATGAGAAGACCAAACCTAAGGATTATAGGTATAGAAGAAAGTGAAGATTTTCAACTTAAAGGGCCAGTATATATCTTCAACAAAATTATAGAAGAAAACTTCCCTAAGCTAAAGAAAGAGATGTCCATGAACATACAAGAAGCCTACAGAACTCCAAACAGACTGGACCAGAACAGAAAGTCCTCCCAGCACATAGTAATCAAAACACCAAAATGCACTAAACACAGAAAGAATATTAAAAGCAGTAAGGGGAAAAGGTCAAGTAACCTATAAAGGCAGGCCTATCAGAATTACACCAAACTTCTCACCTGAGACGATGAAAGCTAGAAGATCCTGGGCAGATCTCATACAGACCCTAAGAGAACACAAATGCCAGCCCAAACTACTCTACCCAGCAAAACTCTCAATTACCATAGATGGAGAAAACAAGATATTCCATGACAAAACCAAATTTACACAATATCTTTCCTCAAATCCATCCCTACAAAGGATATTAGATGGAAAACACCAACACAAGGAGAGAAACTACACCCTAGAAAAAGCAAGAAAGTAATCTTTTTCCAACAAACCCAAAAGAAAGTAACCACACAAACATAAAAATAACATCAAAAATAACAGGAAGCAACAATCACTATTCCTTAATATCTTATAACATCAATGGACTCAATTCCCCAACAAAAAACATAGTCTAACAGAAATATTTTTCATGTAAATCTTCAATATTATCAGAAAATGTTTGTGATTCCTCTTTCAATTTAGTAATGTTTTTATGTCTAACATTTTAACTGCATTATTTTTCCATGATAATCTTTAATTTTAACATTTTCTCTATATATTTCTTCAATTTTATTAGAAATATTTTCCATGCAAATCTTCAATTTGGTCAGAAAATGTTTATAATTCTACTTTCAATCAATTTAGGAATATTTTCATGCCTACCATTTTACCTGTATAATTTTCCATGATAATCTTCAATTTTAATGTTTTTCTATATATTTCTTCAATTTTATCAGAAATATTTTCCATGTAAATCTTCAATTTTATCAGACAAGGTCTATAATTTTACTTTCAATCCACTTAAGAATATTTTTATCATTTTATCTGTATAATTCTTCATGAAATAGTCAGTTTTAACATGTATTTCTATATATTTTTTGAATTTTATCAGAAATACTTTCCTTGTAGATCTTTAGTTTTATCAGAAAATGTTTATAAATCCACTTTCAAAAACTTAGGAATATTTTTATGCCCACCATTTTATCTGTATATTTTTTTCCATGAAATACTCAATGTTAACATGCTTTTCTATATATTTCTTCAGTTTTATAAGAGATATTTTCCATGTAAATCTTCAATTTTATCAGAAAATGTTTATAATTCCACTTTTAATCACCTTAGAAATATTTTCATGCCTACCATTTTATCTGTATTTTTCCATGATAATCTTCAATTTTAATGTTATTTTATGTTTTTCTACAATTTTGTTAGATATATTTTCCCATGTAAATCTTCAGTTCTATCATAAAATGTTTCTACTTCCTTTTTCAATTAATTTAGTAATGTTTTTGTGTCTACTGTTTTACTCATTAATTTTCCATGAAAATTGTCAATCTTAATGTGTTTTTCTACATGCTTCTTCAATTTTGTCAGAAACATTTTTCATGTAATTCTTCAATTTTATCAAAAAAAGAACACATAACACATCTTATTTAAATATCCATGACATAAAGAAAACTGAAACTATCAAGAGAAAGCACTCAAATAACACACGATGATGTTCTGAAATGCTGAGCAGCAGAACTGTGCTTCATGGGATGGTACAATTAAAATGGTGAAAAACAATTATAAATAAAGAACAATGGTCCTAGTAAAACCATGTCCAAAGCGAAGAAATAATAAAATTAAAACCTTGGAAAATTACGCTCATTGGTAAAGGTAAATTCATGACAGAACTTAGAATTGTCTCTAATAATATAATGTAACTTCTCAGTCAGATATCTCTAATATGATGGTTAGCATATGAAACAAAATGGTGTTTACAGCTGCGATAGTTGGATGACGTCCTCAGTTTAAGAAGATACATACATTGATAATTCAGAAATGCTATGGCTCCAACTTACTATGGGAGAAAGTTAATCACCCAGAAATAAGACATTAAAAGAACAAAGATACTGTACAACAAATGCAAAAGAGATTGAAAAGGAGCGATTTAAATATTTCCCAAAGGTTCCCGACAGTTCCGTTGGTTTTCAGTGGGAGAAATTTTTATTTAGTTAAAGATGGAATGGTGAAATGGATTAAAACAAGCACATGTGATCTTCAGTTGGCCTGATGCCCATTTGAAAGGAATAAACACGTGGGCTGAAAGCATGAAGGTGTTGGGTGCTCCATACAAATGGAAACAAAGGTGAAAACAATTATAGTCAGATACAATCATGTTTGAATCAAAATAATAAAACGAGACAACTACGACCACTACATAAGAAAGAGGTTAATTTAATAAGAGGATATAATCACATATTCAACTTTAAGGAAATAAAATATGTCAGAAAATCTAAAGAGGTAGATATTACTGCAGTATAATACTTAGGGTGGTAGTTCCCATTTTCATCAGTGCACAGACCATCGGAAATTATTAAGGACAGATCCATATCAAATTGAACCCAATAAAAATTTAGGGAATACTTCATTCAATAAATTCTTGGACTGCACACAGAATATTCTCCAGGAATAGCTCTATGTTTGAGCATTATGTTGTTTATCAAAAATTTAATTATTAAATTTGTCATGATTTTTTTTCACAAACATCTCACATAATTAGGAACCAAAAACAAATGGACATGACCTGCAGAGGGCACGAGATCCCTCTTAACTGTAATTAAGGTGTTTGCCTGACATGGGTGCTGGGAATTCGAAAATATGGGAGTACTTTTGAGCATTGAGCTATCTCTGCAATGCCTACAGTAATCAACTATATCATATCATGGTGGAAGCTAGAGTCACAAGAAAAGCCTAATGATGGCACAGATGTAGACGAGGAAATAAATGTCTGCCATAAAGACCAAGGACAAAAGGAGTCAAGCATCCAGATTGACTAGTTAACAAATGCACAAGCTTCATCAAGTTATAGGGAATCGTTAAAGCAATACCATAGGAATAGTAAGGAGCATATGACATAAAAGTTGAACAATAATCCAATAAACTGGTTAAAAAAAAATCTAGACAGACATACAGACTAAGAAAATAGGAACACAAAGTGATTTTAAAAACTTAACTGATTTGTGATGGCTAGGCAAACTGAAATGGAACGGATTGGGGGAGAAGTCTCACACCCAACCACACCTCAGTACCTCTTGTCTTGATGATAGATCATATCAAACTTCTAAATATCGGAGGACAACTCTTATAAAGGTATCGCAGCTAAGTAGAGCAGGAAGGATGGTTTGCAGGTTCATTCTATGAGCTTGGCATTTATCTCATTCGAAGGCAAAGCAAAGGGCACAATAAAAAGAGGAGAATGGTATGCCAATACCTATCGATTATAGCTACAAATTTCTCTGAGACTAACCAAACAAACTGTCTACAATGGCACATTAAGATTATTCACCATGAGCCAATGTTTGATCTCAGGTATGCAAGGATGGTTCAACATATGCAGGGGTGCGTGACAGCCCATCAGGAGGTTCTTCTTTCTTGTCATTCTTTCTTGTCGGTTCTTCTTGAGGCAGCAAAGGGGGAAGAGCATCAGCGGAGTTTTAGACTTTTTCTTACAAGATATTTAGGGCTGTTGTACAATAATAAAAAGTTTACCTATCTAAGTCTAAGTTACTATGTTATTGTAGCTGACCTGCCTTCTGTGATCCTCTGAGGCCAGAAACTGCAGTCTGTGGCATTTAGCACCTCATTCTAAAACAGCAGGAGATAAAGTAAAGGATTAATTGCTAGAGCTTTTTCCTCTTTAGTCCAGATGCCTCTTTCTTGTCAGGCTAGGGAGAAGTTTGGAGCAGTAAACTTCTATTAAACCAGGAGGAGAGAATAACACTCGCAGAAGGAAAAACTTTTACATAAGCAAATATGCATGATCTCACCTAAGTTCATATACAGATTCGTGCATGCTCATTTGTACATTTCCATTCAAACCAGTTGGGCTCAGCTTGCATTTGTTCTCACAATTACATACAACACACACACACACACATACACACATACACACATACACGCACACACACATATGCATACATTATCACAATTACATAACTTACACACACATCCATACTTACATATGCATATGGAGCAAAGACCAAACACCGGTGCAGAAAGAACTCACTCATTCTGGATGGAAAATGAGCTCCAATCTTTACTGCATAGAGAAGAAAAAGCTTCTACCTCTTTAATGCTAAATGAATTAAGCCCATGTTTGTTAGGGGGAAAAAATGTTTGTTCCTTTTAATAAGACTAAGCCTGCCTTGTTATTAAGAAAGGACCCGTTCTGTCCCATGGTAGGGAGAAGCCTGGCTGCTCCTCTGCTCTCTGCAGTGTCTTCTTTTTTCCTCTTTCTCTCTGCATTCTGCACATTGCTGTCTTAGTTTCTTTTTTTTTTATGTCACCTATAGTTTCCAAGTTATCCCGCTCTGCATTCTCCTTCTAATCTTGCTCTCTCCTCCTGCTCTGAAGTCGCGACAATGCTCTTACTCTCAATGCCTTTTCTCTGAAAAGAACTTCTAAGTTCTTCTTGAGTTCAGTTCTGTCTTGCTTTAATCAGGGCGCACCTATCACAGATTACAAAGTCTACAAACTTCTCCTCAGCTCAGTTCCCTCTCACAGATCAGTTCTTCTCAGCTCAGTTCTTCTCACCTCAGTTCTGACTCTTTGTCCTCCGTACTTAAACATCTTTCAGAATACATGATCACATGTTACAAAGTTCATCACAAGTTCACACAAAAAATCAAATCATAAATTGAAATAGAAGTTTACAACATAATGTTTACATGCATATCCACTAGGCGTAATTATTTGGCTAAACATCCAACACCTGTCTCAGCACCACAGGATCACTGAAGGTTTAAAACCGTAACTAAATTATTAGGAAGTCTTGTACAGATAAACCCAGTCAATATTTTATCTTCTGTCATAACATCTATAATAAATTATTACTTCCCATTTTATGACCTTTGATTAATTGTTTTACAACCTCTTGTAATGTGCTCTGAGTATAAGAAAGTAAGGTTACTATCTAAAGGCAATTAACTAGTGACACTTGGGAGACTGGTAGAGTTCTCAGTGCAGTTTTGACTATCACAAAAGGACCTAATAGCAGTCCTACTATAAAAGAGCTTAATAATCACAGATACAATTTTAGGAATTCGTATAGGATCATCATTAAAACTTAAGTCATCTATTTGTCTATGTAGCATCACTACAAGAGAGTATATCTTCGTGGATCTACAGAGATCTGCTCCAAAGGGGTATGATTTTACTTAATGATTGTTATGTATGTTTAATAGTAACAAGAAAAGCATATTAATAGCAGGAATCTTTCCTAAAATGAATCCCTTACAGCCTTGCTTAATAAGGACACACCTATTGCAGATTATATAATAATCTGAAGCAGGCCACTTCAGGATGATCACCTGCTAGCTATTAGCTTGTCCCATTATAGCTCCCGACAGACGTAGAGCAATTAATCAGTGTGATGTATCTCATTGGCAGATGATAATGATAATGCTATTTCATGATAAAGGTAACTCTACAAATTAATTATAGAAGAAGTACAATGTAGACCCTAAGAACAAATCCATTGCAGACATCTTAGTGAATGGAGAAGTACAGAATGCTTTTCATTTAAGATATTAAATAATACTGATGCCCACTTTTGGAACTTTTATTTAATTTAGTATTAAAAAAATTCTAATCAAAACAGGAAATTCAAATATATGCTCTAGTAACCTAGGTCAAAGTACAGCATTTTTTTCAATAAAATATGCATGTTAGAGAAAGATTTGCACTCTTCTGTAGATGGTAACTCTATATAAGGACTTAGTATATGTTCAGCAACGAATGAGTGAGGAAGAGTCTACGCTAATGGCTAGTTTGTGTTCTGGCAATGGCAACAAAGAACAAATAAGATATTAGGATAAGTGACAGGGACCAGGCACAGAAAGTTAATACTACATGAAATCCCTCTGTTATGAAATGTTAAAAAAAAAAAGCAGGCTGATTTCATGGAATAAAACAATAGATTCATTATTTTCAATGATCACAATGAATAAAGGGAGAACAATGAGGAATATTGCTTGAAATATCAAAACACTCACATTTAGAAGAAGAAAGTTACTGTAAATTAAGGCAACTATAACTAGTAATGAAGTATTTACTCTTGAAAAATGCAGAAAGAGTGAAAATTCAGCACTTTTACTAAAAATGATAATTATGCAATGAATCTTTTAAAAATCTAGTTAATTTTCACAATGTCTGTATAGTATGAATCGTCGTTGATACACAATACATACAATTTAATCTCTTCATATAAGGAAATAAATTGTAATCTTAAATATACCTTATTAGTGTTTAAGAAACCACACCTACAGTCATACTTTTTCCATTTTCATATAACATAGCATATTGCTGTGTTACAAACGTAGTGATAATTACAGAAACAAATAATATGTACTGAATATTCATTAGAAGCTTATCTATTCAGCAGGCCTCGTGGGAACTTGGTGAGAATTTCATCAATATTATTTCTATCTTATAGAAGAAAAAACAAAGAGACTAAAATTGTTTTTCAAAGCTAGTAGTTTGCAAATGACAGAATTACGATTCAAACCACGTCTCTTAGCAATCAGAACTACTGATATTAATCCACAGGCACTATTTGCTGTGACTTTGGGCATTTGAATTCATATGAGAGGTTTTTATTTTAACTAAATGATTTTCTAATTATTTTTAATTAATAAATTCAAACATTAAATTGGTCATGTGGAAAGAAATCTTAGTAGATTTGGCTGCAATACAATAATTAACTGGTTCATTGATTTTAAATATGCATAAGGACTTGAAATAACTGAAGTGTTAGCTCCTTCAGTCTAATGCCAAACTTCTCAGAGGAGTTCCTTAATATTCTTGTTCTTAAAGTTAGGCAAAGTTTAGAAGTTACATAAATTATAATAGTAAGTTATAAATATATGCTGGTATATTTGCAAGGGTCCAGGTATTTTGCATATGTCTACAATGGAAGATGTATAAGCTAAATATTTACAGAGTAATTATAAATATTGTTGTAAGAACAATGAAAAAAATGAATTCGATGTTGGATAAATGGCATAGTGGTTAAGAGCACTTGCTGCTATTACACAGGACCAGCACTCCGGTTTAGTTCACAGTGCCACGAGGTCATCATTTGTGACACCAATTCCAGAAGATTCAACATTTCCTGCTGGTCTCTATGGGCATTCCATGTACAGCACATGCATGTAGGAAAAATCCTCATGCATGGCACTTTAAAAGTGACTGTCATTACAGGCGTGTTCAACCATGCCTGCAATAGTAGTACTCTGGGGGTTAAGACAAGAAGATTGCAAATTTAATGACAGCCTGAAACGTGAAATGAGAGTGGAGATAGCCTGGGCCATATAACAAGACCTTCCATAAGAAAAGGTATCTTACAGAAACTAAGGTTTTCTGTATGCCATCACTTTCCATGGTTGGCATACAGCTTTCAAGCAGTTGTCTTATTTCTATTGAATGTACCATATACCTAGAAGCAATGGAAGCTCAGATCCCAGATCTGTAACACAGAGGCATACTTTAAACTCATATTTCAATGTGATAATAATACTTCTTTTTTTAAAGATTTATTTATTTATTATATCTAAGTACACTGCTGTAGCTGTCTTCAGACATCCCAGAAGAGGGCATCAGATGTCATTACAGATGGTTGTGAGTCACCATGTGGTTGCTGGGATTTGAACTCAGGACCTTTGGAAGAGCAGTCAGTGCTCTTAACCACTGAGCCATCTCTCCAGTCTGATAATAATACTTCTAGAATGCCAACCATGCCTAGAGACACATCATCATCATGCAAATAATGTATCTTTAATGCAGAGGTTTCCATTAATATTATCAGGGACAGCATTAGTACTTAAGAATGGATAAATCTAACCCCCAGTATACTAAGGACATTATAAATCCCCTCAAGAAACTGTTTTAGAGCCAGGCAGTGGTGGCGCACGCCTTTAATTCCAGCACTTGGGAGACAGAGGCAGGTGGATTTCTGAGTTCGAGGCCAGCCTGGTCTACAGAGTAAGTTCCAGGACAGCCAGGGCTACACAGAGAAACCCTGTCTCGAAAAACCAAAAAAAAAAAAAAAAAAAAAAAAAAAGAAAGAAAAAAGAAAGAAAGAAAGAAACTGTTTTAGATACCTGAAAAAGTCTTAGCACATCTATTTAAGGTGTAGTTTTTCTAGGCTTTAGTGAAAAAAAATCATAGATAGGTGCCAATTTAATCACATTTCATAAGTGTTATATGATTATCAAATTTGTTATTTGAGGTAACCACCTGTCAAAGATGTTATATAGTACTCTCTCCTTTTACTATAAATTTATTGATGTATGGGAAATTGTTCCTTGATGGTCTGTGGTAATATGCCCTACATATCTTGTGTGTTTCACTATATTTGTAATTTTGAAAAAGGAAAGAGTATAAGATGAGTTTGGTCCCTCTTACATTAAGATGTGCACATTTATTTACTCTGTATCCATCCTATTCCAAATTCTATCTCTTCAACAGACAAACATAATTTGTAAATAGGTATATGAATCATTCTTTATTGGTATTAGATTGCATGAATAGGTTTTGTTTCCAAAAACTGCCATTAATCTCTTCTCTTGAAAGTTTGACTTTCTTGTCAGCTACTTTCACTAAATATCTAAATCATCAAATGGAAGTGTACTAAAAGGCCATTCCCACAGTGTCAAAGAGATACAGGGAAACAAGGCAAGACGCCCTTTTCTTAATGCTTGGGCTTAAATCTGCTTCTTTGTGTTTCTAGTTGATGTTTGTTCTTAACACCGAAGAAACCCAATATGAACAAAAAATAAATGTCCATTTCCCATGGTATAAAAGTAATATATTACAATGGTATTATTGTTTTATTCCAGAGCACTTTTGAGGCACACTAAGAGAATTTATAATGAATAAAATAAAACACTTTGTGCCCTGCACTGTAATTTTACCAGGAGTCAGAAGTGAAGATGAAAGGAAGAGAATAGAGAAATAGTTGAGATGTTCCACATTTATATTAAAAAAAATGAATGAGACATGTGTTACTTCTATCTCCCTTTCCTTACCCTTTTTATGAGAAAAATTCAAAAGACACCCTCCTCCTTTCTGCCTCATACATGTCCACTGGTCACTCCAGGATGGGAATATATTTACAAGTTTTCTCACAGCAGTGAACTCGGGATTCTAGCCGTATTTTCAGTATCAAGAACCAGTACAATGATGCTAACATATCCCTGAATCTTTTATTTCATTCCACTCTTAGAGCCTAAACATTTGACACACTCAAGTCATTTTCTCTCTGAGTTCATCCCAGATCACTGTACACTGAGTTTAATCTGTAGGCATAGTCTAGAGCAAATAGTTTCTTCTGTAATTTTTCCTTTTAGCCATCTGAATGAGGGATGCTTTCCAGGTTCTGACAAACTGTTATGGTCAGACGTTAACCACATCATGATGCAGACCAAAATGGCTGAGGTCAGTATCATTGGGGACATAAGTTGGTTTCGAGCAGATGAGCTCTAGTTTTGACAGCACAAAGAATTAACCTGGAAAGTCAACAGATCTTCATGTTTGTTTTTTATTGGATTAAATTTAATTACAATTGTAAGGCCATATGATGAAGCCTCCTGATTCTTACCTTGATTTCCCATGATTTAGAATTTTTAGTTTAGTACTTTCATACATTTTTCATACATACATACAAACATACATACAAACATACATACATACATACATACATACATACTTAGTACTTTAGTGCAGTGTCTGGTAATGTAGAAACCCACAATTGGAGGAAATGCATATCAAGTAATGGTGTAGTGCTCATTCCTGAGTAGGACAGCTTTGTGATGCCCTCTAAGGTTTCTTAGGGGCAGGAAAGAATGCTAGAGGGAGAGAATGGAAAGCTGTGCAGCTAAATGATGCCCCCTTGACATAATATCACACTCATGAGCTCACTAGAACTCTGCGGATTTTCACAAGGCCTGCACAGAACTGGTTCCCCAACAGTTTGTCATGATGGAGGAGGGGCCGTCAGTCTCCATGCTTCCCTGGGGAGTCCATTGACAATTAATAGTTGGTGTGAGTAGTTTAGTGTCACTGCTGATAAATTGCCTGAACTTGGTTCAACAGTCTTCCATTCCTGCTTGGGCAAGAAATTCCAAACAAAATCAGTGGCTACAGATGAAAAAGAAAACTAGAAGTAGCAAAATGAGTTGTTGTAAAGAGGATTCCAGTGGGATGGGTAGAGGATGAGAGACGGGTGTGGGTGGAAATGACTAAAATTCCTTACGTCAATCAATGAAACTATCATACTAAAAGTTTTACAACTTTAGAAAATAAATGAATAGGCAAACTAAAATTATTGTTATTGTTATTGTTATTATTATTAATTTAGAAAATAAATACGCCACTACTTTTCATAACAAGTAACTTGGCTCCAAACTCCAACATTTTGAGCCATCCTCTATTCCTTTCTATCTTTGAAGCACTTTGAAACTCTGCTTATTAGAGACAATGTCCAAAGTGCACTGCGCAAGTCAGTTATTTAGACAATCATTGCCACTCTCACATTAACATGAATTTTGTAGTATATAGGTTTTAGAGTTCAATATTTACTTACTCTATAATGCAAACAATATTGCATTGGTTTCGGCCTGACATTTATTGGTCATCTTAATTCTTTTACTGATTTGTGTTATATACTTACACACATGTACACTCATATACATATGAACACACATGCTCATACATGCACACACACACACACACACACACACACACACGTAGCCATATCAAAACTACTTAATGTATTAACATGTCTTTTGCAAACTGTCCTAATTTCCTTTCCTTCTTCATACCAAGTAGCCATAATTTAATGATTGAAAAATTATATTTGAAGCAGAACAATAAACTTAAAGAGAGAATATCATGTTGATGTAAAATGAGTATAGGAGGGGCATGAGAGAGGGTAATGTTAAGGTGAGTTTCATTTAAAAAAAATAACTGTGGTCATGTGTGAAAATGTCATTGTGAAACCCATAGCTTTGTTCAATGAGTACATGCTAAAATCAAAAGGCCCTCCTAATCAGCAATTCCTTAGACTTACAGAAACCAGAACATCTGGTGACCTTTAGAGAGCATCAGAATGTGTGTCAGAAAGTGGACTAGTGTAGGATCAATGATTACTGTAGCACCCACTCATCTGTGGCCAAACGTACTCTCCCTTAGTTTCATGTATAAGCTCTTGGCCTATGGGTGTTTAACTCAGACAGTCCACTTAGGGAAGAGTTCAGGCATTTGCAGATAACTAGATAAAGGTAATACGGTTCTGTTACTACTTTTCCCTTGTCTCTTGACTAATTAGTTTCCTTGGTACATTAGAAATCTGAGCCATTGTGTTGTTAATCCACAGCTTTACTGGTCCTTGTGACTGTTCTGAGAGCTACATGCCTATGTCTGTGCTTTCTAAAAATGGCATGATGTACTTTTGCTCTCCTCACATTTGTTAGATCCTCTTATTTGTTCTTCTTCCACAATCTTACTAAACACTGCCCGTCGCAGGCTCTATGCACAAGCTCTGACCCTGTGGCAAAATTTAACCCAAACTCTTAACTTAACATTTAAACATTTTTTTTTCTGGAAATCCCCAAAATTTTGAATTTTGAAAACTCATACCATGCTCACAGGGTGAAGGTCTTCAAATTGCATGAACCACCTCCTTGAATGTTATCTGGGGATAGTGGGGAGCCTTTCTAGGGTGTACGAACATCAAAGGGCCGATTAGCTCATAAGGAGCTAGTATGAGTCTTTGAAACACATTTGTACCCTTTGAGTCCTTCTTGGCTGGAATTCTGACCCATCTCTTCAGCTTTGACTGCTTCAGTCTACATTTACATTGGATCCTCACATACCACTCCAGTCATAACTGCTGTGGACCACCCTGAAAACCGCACTCTACATACTTACACTAAGGATTTTTGTTTTTATTTATTAGAGTGCATATATATATATATATATATATATATATATATATGTAAGTATTTATTTATTTATTTATTTTCAGACGTGCCCACAGAGGCCAGAAGATAACTTTGGATGCCCAGGAACTAGAGTTACAGGAGTTTATGATCTGCTGAAGTGGTCATGAGTAACTAAACCTGGGTTTCTAAAAGAGCTGAAAGCATCCCTCTTACCAGCTGGGGTAAAGCTACAGTCTCCCTAATTGTTTAGAGGAAAGATTTATTTATTCATTTAGTTCATACACTTTTAGTTACAAAATGAAAGAATGCAGGCTTAGGTCAATAAAAGTTTGTCACACGTGCACTTATCATCTTCATAATATTCCATCAAACTGTGGGAAACTAGTTCAAAAGGAAAATTGTCACATTTCTCTCAAGATTCTCTTCCTCTAGTTTGTGTACTTGTGAAATGTATGTGCACGTTACAAGGTCTAAAATTGTAATTGGCATGATAGTATGGAGAGTGCCTTATTGGGGTGCCATGCCACCTGGCAGAATTTGACATCGACCAATGCGAAGTTCCTCTCTCAGCCTTTGAGCGGGAACTCCTGTGTTAGCCATAATCCCCTCCACCTGGGGTGGAGGCTCAGACCAAGGTGAAGCCGTGGTTTTTTCAAGCACCTGCAGTTTCCTAAAAAACACTAGTTACCTGTGGAGAAGCTTCCAGCCTTTGTGGGAAGGGTTTTCCCTGCCTATATATTCGGAGTTCTCCATTAAACTTTGAGACCTTGAATAGCAGGTGCTGTCTTGGTCTCCATCTCTTTTTGCCTCCTTCCCATACATCCCCAGCTTCCCTTCCAGGCAACCCGTTGAATGTAACTGCAGGCAGTTACATGAGTATCCTCATATTTCAGATCATTTTGTGGATTTGAATTATTAGCCCTAAAATGGCATCTTGAGTGTGTGTGTGTGTCTGATGTTCTTATAGATGTGTCTTTGCTCTTATGATCCTGACTTAGGCATTAAGTTTGACTCCTTCTTGACTACTTCTCCACCTTTTGATTTTTCTTAATACTTTATTACTGCATTTTGGGAGCATGTACTTTTAAGTGTTATGATATATAACAGATAAAATGATTACTCTTAAGTCTCAAAAGAGCTTTGAAGTGATACTGGAATGCCAGGCTCTTTTACTCAGATAGAATTCTATCCCATTACTGATTGATAGCTAGTATGCAGGAGAGGGCTGTTAGTTGCGTGGATTGGGGGGATTATAATTCCCACCACAAATATTAAAGCACACCATGAGGAACTTAGACAGTGGGGAAAAGTTTTCATAGAGTGAGAGAAGAGGTACAAGGGAGGGCTCCAATTCACCTTGACTTCCCGTGACTCATTCTTTTATTTTTTTTATGCAAACATTTTACTTTCCTACGTTTCAGACATCACAAGCAATTTAAATTCTTTTTAATGTTAGTTTGTGGACATGGTTAAAAGGTAAGAAGTTTTACATTCTGATGTTATCTAAGGCCACAGACTGTTTTACTTTCTGTAACTCTGATGAAATATTATATGGTGGCTAACATCTCCCTCTACTTTAAGTTTTTTTGTGGACTGAGGGAAAGAATGGAATGGCAATAAGGTAATAAAGGAATTGCCACTGTTACTGGACTATTGGGAGTAGATTAAGAACATTTTGTATTACAAGACATATAAAGCCTGGGAGGTAGAAGGGGTGCAATGTAATGAGTTACAGAAACTTCGTGCATAATTCAAAGATTTCTATGTTGTTAGCCTAATTTCCCATGTAATAGTAGGAGATGAGTGAGAAGCTTCTAGAATTGGGGCTTAGTGTGTGTCTTTAGGTCTCTTAGATAGCATTCCCATGAGGGAGCACGAAGCCTTCCTAGGGACAATGTGCTTTCTTCTTTATCCTGGTGTGCTCACAGCGAAGACATACATCAACTGGGTCTTCAACAAAACCAAATCCATGCCCAGGACCATGCAACTGAACCTCTCAAGCTGTTGGTAAAGAACCTTATTTTTTTTCATAAAAATTATGCTGTTCAAAATATATCATCATGAAAATCCCCTGAATAATCTAGATGTAAAACAAAATAATAGGAGGATAATTCACTTCGTAATAAATGTATCGCATCACATGTCAGATATTTTTTAAGTACTTTATTTGTAAATTCTGGAAACATAACATGGTGAGCTTATTTTTGAGTACGCCTTAATTAAATCCTGCAAGTGAGAACACTTGCATCTGTCTAGATGCTTTGTTTGGGGTAATCAAGGATATTGCTCAGTGAATGAAGTACTTTCTGCACAAGTGCAAAGACCTTGCAATGGATCCCTAGTACAGACAAAAGTGTGGTGGTGTCCAGCTTTTATACCAGAACTTGGAGCAGGGTCAGGCAGATTCCAGAGCTTTGCTGGCTAGCCATCCTGTCAGACACGGCTTCTAAGAATTAGTAGTAGATGCTTGTAGCCTCCCGACTAACACCAATAGAGTAGAAGCAGTCACCTTTGCATACTTTGAATCCTCTGATTAAGCATTTAAGGACTATCATTTTCACAAGACAACTCTGTCAACATTGAATTGGAGGCAACACTAAGGCAATTGAAGTGGTGTTTTAGAAGGAATGAGTCTGTGATAAGTAAATTATTCCCTGTCACAGTGCATTTGAAGTAAACTTCGAAACCATCATAGCTATGAAGAATTCTCCAACTAAACTTATGCTGATTCTGATTATAGCCATCTCTGCACAAATGGAACTTGGAGACTGAGTGGGAGTACCGTTACATTGTTTTATAAAGAGGAAGACAAATGAGCATGAGGAAAAGACAGGGAAGTTGAATCCTAGATGGGACTTACATGTTACTCTGGGAAATGACTTTCATTTTCCTTTGATGGTGGAAGAAGAAGAGATTCCCTGGATTCAAAAAGAAGACTCTATTGGAGAAATGCATTTAACAGATTCTGTAAATAAAACATATTCCCCTGAACCCTTGATCAAAATTCATTTTCACCATTTATAGAATATTGTTTTAAGCATCACTTAATATCATGTTTCTCAATTCTGGGTACACATCCAGAATGTGTGGGATTCATCTGAGTCACACTTGTCTATGTGAAACCAATACATATGGGACTCTGGTTAAAAATTCTTTTAAGTTAATGTTTAAAAAGTATTATTGGGACTTTTCATTTTCAGTTATTTATTTATATTTTGCTTTTATTTACATTCGTTTTGAGATATATGAATATACATATGGTTAATTTGTTTGAAAGTTACATATATGTATATAATCCATTCAAATGACTCTCCCTACATTCTCTCATCTCCTTCCAATCTACATCTAAATGTTCTGTCTTTCCTACAGTTCTTTTCCCACATCATGATTATGTTGAGAAATGTGGTTTAACTGAGTCATTCTCTGTAATTATTGTATTGTGATTGTTCATTGGAGCCTAGAGAGGCCATGTGCACACATAACACATGTGTGGTTGTTTCTTCAGTGTGTGTGTGTGTGTGTGTGTGTGTAATTTTGTATGTATGTAAGTGTGTGTGTATGTGTGTGAAAGAGAGAGAGAGAGAGAGAGAGAGAGAGAGAGAAACACCACTTACTATCTTACTAGGGTAAGGTTCTACAAGGTTCTAGATATGTCAGTGTCTCAATAGAAATCCTGAATGCCAGAGAGAGAAAAAGGCCCTGTCATATAGATGGATAATCTAGGTAATTGCTCGGTTTCTACCTCATATATATCACCTCTGTGCTTGTGTTCTATTCCACATGTTCTGACTCCTGGCTACTTGGCTCCTTTGCCAGTGAGTTTTGGCACAAAACATAATGCTTAGCATCATGTGGTGGAGCACAGTGGGTCACCTCATGAAAGATTTGATGCAGAAATAAAGACAGAAGGGCAAGTGACAAGGATGTTCAGCATACTCATGACTCACACCCTCCTTCTACCTCTACCTCCTGATACTCCATTTCTGAGCTCACTAACATATAGACCCTTTACAATCCAGTCACCTCCCAAATGCTTGCCCGCAGGAGATCAAGCCTAACACCAAATCTATCATGACCCTTAGGGTTGTAGATCTCCACCATAATACCAAGTATTCTGTACACCAAATATCACAGGATTTTTTTTTGAGAGATTTGCCAATGAGACTCCCAAATGAACTTTTTGAGAAAATATAGATTTAGCTTTGTTGGGAAAAAGTTTTCATCTCAGAAGCATCATTTAGAAATTTAAAATGCTGTACTCCCATTGCTAGACTGGGAAACCATAAGCAGGTCCATGCTATGATGAGTAAGAATGCCAATCTTGCAGGGTTTTGCTGAGCTGATGTAAGCAGACCCCTGCAAGAGCATCTCACTCAGCCTCTGCACCGAATGCTGCCTAGCTGACAATAAGGATGCTGATGTTATAGGATGAAAACCTGTGCACTTTACATTTTGTCTTGCTTACAGACACTTTATTGAGTTCAAGTACTAAACTAGACCTTAGAGGTTTAGCCCGTTTTTCACCTCACACAATAAATACTCCCCAACTCTTTGGAGCTAAAAGACATTAGCTTGACACCCCTACTATATTTTGCTTCTAGAGATGAAACGTATGCGTACTCATCAAGGGATGATGAAAACTCTGATTTTTCAGCCTTTGCAATAACTACATTAATTTTTGAGGCTGAGAAAATTACCTTAGATATATAGCAGGAAGTTTTGTACACTAGAAACAGCCACATCATTTTAAAAGATAAACTTTGAGATTCTGTTTATTTTTTTCTTTTTCTTCTTTTTTCCTTTTACATTTCTCACGTCCCTATGATATAATTTGGTAATGTCAAGCTGATGGTCCAGTATGTGTGAAAGTACTTTTTACTTTTTCCTCACAAACACAGCTTCATCCAGTGAAGGTGAATTGTGTCTCCCTGGGGATGTCAGGAAAGGAGAGGTGAAGGGAGAAGTTGAAATGCAAAGGGGAAGTTCTTGCTGTCAAGTGTGTGATATGTTGGAGTTTCACCCAGGGGACTACCCACTCCTACTGTCAGAAGAAGAAAGATCATAAGGAGTGAGAAAGACAATTCAAAGGACTGGAAATCCCAAGCCAAAGAGTAGAAATGAATGATAATCTTTTACAATTCCTGAAGAAGTTTCATTTCAAAGTGGTTTCTCTGTTCTTTCTTTCCTTTTTCTAAAAAAAATCTTTGGCAAGCAGTTCCTTTACTCTCTGGCTTGTATCAATTACACAGAAATTGAAATAAAATTGAAAAGAAACGAGACTTCAAGGAGAAGTTTAATACATGTTTTAAATTTTTGAAAGGAATAATGGAATAATTGTATAATATTTGGATACAAAATACATATATGCTTTGCACTAACCTAGTTCACATCTTATGCACATGTGTACAAACACACTCACATATATTCATAAGCATAAGATCACACAGACATGTGCACCCATGCACAAGCACATGCACAAGTTCACATACACACATATATGCACAAGTTCTCTCACATACACAAGCTTTCTCTCTCACTCTCTCATTCTTTCTCTTTGTCTCTAACTCTCTCTCACACACACCTGCACACACACACACACACACAACTGCACACACTTCAAACTTCTGCATTTTTGGAGGTAATTTTCAGAAACAAATATGTTTCAGACTAAATGACCTTTAAGGATCACTTTACCATGACACTTCATTCTGATATCTTCAAGTAGAAGTGAGAACATCCAATGTTTTATGAAGTCACACTGGCAAAACTACAACGATGTCCATCATTTCCCAGGTATAAATAAGACTTTGTTTAAGGTCATAGATGTGGTAGAATTAGGAGTGGGATCATCTGATTTCAAAATTCAAGGCAGGAGTTCATTGCACCAAACTAGTTTGGGTGTAATGGATTTGAATGCCATGATTATAGGGAGTCATTTATGACATTAGTAAAGACATTCCTTGGAATAGTACTCTTAGATAAATGACAGTGATTGTTATCTAGGAA
Source organism: Tokudaia tokunoshimensis (assembly GCA_036184795.1). Classification (NCBI taxonomy): domain Eukaryota; kingdom Metazoa; phylum Chordata; class Mammalia; order Rodentia; family Muridae; genus Tokudaia; species Tokudaia tokunoshimensis. The sequence continues at coordinate 157,148,997 of BTHU01000002.1, forward strand.
GCTTTATAGGTTAAAGGTCTCAAATAATTTATGAACTCTATGTTATGTCATATAAGATAATCTAATCAAATAACTAAATGCTAAAAACGGTATTTAGGGGAAATTTTTAAAGCTTTGTTGTGATATATATATATATGTGTGTGTGTGTGTATCTGTGTGTGTGTATGTACATGTGTTTGAGTTGTAAATTTTCTTTGATGTTTTTATCCTATATTTTAATATATTATTACAAAATATAGATTAATTTTGGAGAGTTAAAATTACTATTTTCAACAATACCAATGTTCTTGAAGCATAATGAAAGAAGTTACCTTCTCCTTATCCAATTTGCTTTGCTCACTTGAAATAGGAGTTATATCTGTCTGTGTCTATGATTGGACATACTATTTATTCCTTTGATTGCTGTACATGCTGCCCAAAACACACTGTTTTATTCATTGTAATTTTATATTGGTTTTTGAAATCCAAGTGTAACTTTTTCACATATAACTTTTAATTTATTAAACTTGATTTTCATAGATTAGATTGGTAGCACTACCATATGAAATGTGAGAATGTTAGTTACTATATAAATACAAATCTGATGAGAATGTGTGATATTTTATCTATGGACTAAAATGGGAAAGTTGTGATGCTTTAGTTTTATAATTTCATTTCTTTTCATTACACACACATATATGCAGGTGTGTGTGTGTGTGTGTGTGTGTGTGTGTGTGTGTGTGTGTGTATTTGGGGAGGAGTAGGTCTTGCTTTTGAGAACATACCAGGTTTGAACTCCTGATTATAATATCTCAGCATGTCATGTTGGGACATGCCACCAGACATGAATTTTTAATATTTCCACATTCATATCCCATATTGAACTATTTGGTATCTATATTTTAAAATATTACTGTTTCTATTTGCTTTCTCTGAATATTTAATTACATTTATAAATGAATATTTAATATATATTTATATTCTTATTACTTTGAATTTAAAATTTAAATATTTGGGTTTCATTTTTCCATGAAAATAACATTGTTTGAAATTAGTAGTTTTCTTTATCAATTTATTGACTTTGTAAATTGTTCAACTTTTATAAACATTTGTACTAGCCTGCTATTCATCATAAGGAAATTACATTTACAATTAAGAAAGGAAGAGAGGTTTGTATTGGCTCATAAAGTCAGTCTTTGTTGGGCTATCTCAAATGCTTATGATTTGGTGGCCAAGGTAACCACCCTGTTAAAGGACATGACTTACTGGAATAAAGCTGCTCATAGAAGCTGCATGGGGAAGAGACAAGGAGGAAGAGAAGAAAAGACAAGCAGAGACAGAGAGGGGTAAAGTAGACACATAGAAAAGACAGAGAGAAAGAGGGAGGAAAAGACTATTTCTTCGCTGATACGTGGGTGATTTTTGAAGTATTTTGCTCACTTTTTGTATATTTGAGTCTTCTCTACATATCCCTTTATTAATTATTTCAAACTCAATTTATATTTAAAAATTTTGTTAATATACTCTTAGTGATATTATTGCTTTTATGTTTGTTTAAATTTGTATCATGACTCAGTAATTTACTCCATGCAGATAGATACTCAGGCATTTACAGGGCTTGTCTTTTGTTTTTATTCTTGCTGAAGGTTCTCTTTGCTTTGCTACTACTCTCCAGCAAGTAGCTCCATAAAGTCTTCCCCACATAACGCTGATTAAAGCTGAATGAGAAGGCCTGTTTCTACTCATTGTAGTTGAATGTGGAAGGCTTGTTCAGTAAAGTACTGTAAGAAGTCTAAGATAGCAAACACTGTCTAAGCTATCAAGCGTTCCTAGGAAAACATTTTTAAGTGAAGAATCTTCCAAAAGAAATTACTGTCGCTCATTACAACAGTGTCATAATAAGACGAATCAATACGTAGCAAAGTTTATTCTTTGAAAGCCAAATGACATCTTAAAATAAAGCTTTAAGGCATCCACATTCTTTAAAAAAATCTTTATGTGGATGTTCAGCAAGACTGAATTATTTAATTGGTGGTTTTTCTTTGCCACATTTCTGAGAAGTTTGAATATGTCAGCCCTTTCAGTCACTTCCTTGTTCTTTAGTTGGAACGATGAACATCTTCATCAACTGGAATGATCCTTTGAAATTATTTACATTTCAAGATAACTTTGTAAATTCTGTTAGTTTACATGGTGGTAGAATTATGCTATTTATTTTATATTAAGTACATGGCATGTGTGACGACAGTAACCATTCTTAGGCTATCTTCCTCATTACTTCTTTCCTCATATAGTATTGAAAATACTAAAAAAAAAAAGTATTTAAAAAGTTTCCCCCTCAAAAGGTATTTGAAAATATTTTCTCTGCAATACTTATATAATAACTATATTTAGTGATTAAAAGATATTCTATATACTTAATTATTTATAGCTACCATAGCTAGCAATGTGGTTGTTGTTAAGCCACCTCATGGATTAATTTATCCTTTGTAATCTATCTATAGTTGGGCTGAGGAGATGGTTCATCAATTAAAAACCCTAGCTACTCTTGCCAAGGGCTGGAGTTCACTTCCCAGCACCCACATGGCAGGTCACCATCTCTCTTAACTCAGTCTCCAAGGGATCTGACTCCATCGGCTTACTGCAAGCTTTTGATGCTTTCACATAGCTGTAGTCCAGTGGTTCTCAATCTGTGGGTCACGATCCCTGTCGCAAACCCCTATCTCTAAAACATTTATTCGTTATAATCATAAAAGTAACAAAATAATAATCATGAAGTAGCAACTAAATAATTTTATAGTTGGAGGTCACCACAACGTGAGGAACTGGTTTAAAGGGTCACAACATTAGGAAGTTTGAGAACTACTAATGTAGACACATATAAGAAAAATAATTACCTATTTTGAAAAAAGTCCTCTTCAAGATTATGCTCTGATTTCTTTATCTTCACTTGGCAATATAAATTACAAAGAATAAGCATTTCCCAAGTTATTAAGATACTGATTTTCATAGTCAGGTGTTTGAAGAAAAAGAAGGAGTGAAGAGTGGGTCATGGACTCAGCACACCAGGAATCTTCAGCTAACTAATTTCAGGATACAGTTGGAGAAACAGGCCATTTCATGTTGAGTTCCTCGCTTCCCACGCATCTGTAGCTACCGCTGTACTTCTGTGCATTTTCTATCTACTTTTTATACAATGTTGTATTTCTGTGTACTTCATGTACTTTCCCCTCACCCAATGACCACAATGCACTTCTGCTTCTATCAGTAGTCTTGAATTTTCATTACTTGGCTCTTTCACCCACAAAGTTAACTCCTTTATAATAAGTTATCTTGAAGACTCACCAATGTTTCAATATCGTGGGTCTCACCAACTCTAAGGTCTATATAATTTCAAATATTATCTCATAATTGTGATCTGGTAGCATCTTGTAAAGAGTAACCTTGAAAAGAGTAGGTGTGTGCTTATGCAAATACACAAATATATTACACAAATATATCTACATATGCATATGACATCTTTTGACATACCTTAATATCAAAGTAATAATTGAAAACATAGTGATATATTGAATGTATTAACTAACCATGAATATAAGGATCATTAACAATGCAAGCCCCAAAAAAGTATTATAAGCATATATCTGCAACACTCTAGAAAACTTAAAGATACAATTATCTCTGCATATTTAGTGCAGGTGAACTTTAAGTATATCAGATGAAAGTTTACTTTTTCCAAAGATGCATTTTCTTCATTGACACATTTAGTGTTCTTTTAACAAGAGTTAAGAAACAATGCATAGCATTTGAAAAATGGCCTTGGTTGAGATAATTTTGAACATTAGTTATTTAACTGAATTGGCCAACCTCCTATATACAAATGACTAACTGACAAAAAAAATCAGAGAAATAATAACTTTCACAATAGCCTTAAATAATATAAAATATTTTAGTGTGACTCTAACCTAGCAAATGAAATACTTGTATATATGAAACTTTAAGACAATGAAGAAAGTGGAGATTAAATGATCTCTCATGTTCATGAATAGATAGGATTAATATAGTAAAAATGTCCATCCTTCCAAAAGCAATTTATAGATTCAATGTAATCCCAATAAAACTTCCAATGCAATGTTTCACAGATTTGAAAAGGATAATTTTCAATTTCATATAGAAACACACACAGAAAACACATGCACAAACAACAACAACAAAACTGTATACCTAAAACAATCCTCCATAATAAAAGAACTAAGGGATTTATCACTACTCCCAATTTCAAGCTGTGATGCTTTATAGTAATAAAAACAATATGGCATTTACACAAAATCAGATACAACATGTTGATCAATAGTATCATATTAAAGACCAGAGATAAATCCACACATCTGTAGACAGCTCAAGTTTGAAAAAGAAGCTAGAAATACACACTGGAAAAATAGACCTTGTCTTTGACTAATGATATTGGTCAAACTGGATTGCTAGATGTAGACGAATACAAATAGATCCATATTTATTACACTGGAACTCAGCGCCAAAAAGCATAAAACCAGATATGCTTGACCTGATTGAAGACAAAGTGGGGAATAGAATTGAACTCCTAGTCACTAGAAATGTCTTTGTGAAAGATCATCATTTGCACAGATACTAAGAGTGACTATTAATAAATGGGCCTCATGAAATTGAGAAGCTTCTGCACAGCAAAGAACATCTTCATTCAACAAAATGGCAGACTATTGAATGAGAAAAGATTTTTACCAACTACACATTCAATAGAGGGCTAATATGCAAATATATAAAGAATTTAAAAGACTGGTGTTGGGGGTTGGTCTGATGCTGCTGTGATTTCAGATGCTTAATACTGTCCCCCAAGATCTAGTTGCAACACAAAATCTTCTTGTGTAGTTTGCTTCAAATGCAGAAAACTACCAGTGGACAAAAGCTGACCTTGCTTCAACTGCAGAAAGAATGTTGTCTGAAATAGACAAACCTGGTCCCAGGGAATTTTGCTGCCAAGATTTGCAAGGAAAAAGAAAGGCAAGACCTTCACAATTCCGGCTTCATAAAAGGTCTGTCAAATATTCTGGCCCAGAAGGCTGAAGACAGATGTTCCAAAGTTTTAGAGAAATTCTAGAGGACTCTTCAGACAGCCAGTCTTCTTTGTCATCTCTGCAGTTTTGGAAGCTGCTTGCCAGCACTTCCTGCTTATTCAGGTAAAATTTCATTCTTCTCAAGTCTCTAATGGAGTTGAAGACTAGATATAGTCTCACAATTAAGCTTGTTTGCATTGTAAGAATTTTTTAGGTCAAAGAAATTGCTTTTAGGTTATAATAACAAGTTATGATCAAAAACGATTTAGGTATAAAATTTTGAGCTCACCAAGACAGGAGAGAGAATAAAATACCTTATCCAAAGTCACCAAATATAGATGAACTGGGCTTGTCAATGTAAATCTTAATAGATTTCATAAGAGTTTCATAATTGTTCTTACTAGGTGTTGTTTATTATTGTAAGATAAAGAGCCCTTTTATTTAGACAAAAGCATGGAAAATGTTGGGGGTTTGTTTGGCGCTGCTATGTATTCCAATGATAAATACTGGTGCCTAAGATCTTTCTTTGCTCCCCCATGAGCAGATCCTTACATACACCAAGTGATGCTATGTAAACCTTGATCCCAAATTTAAAACTGCTGGTTAAATAAGAGTGACTACAGCCAATTACTAGGGAGAATATACGTAGGCATGTTTTCAGTTACCATGCTGGGATTTGGAGGTTGGGATGAGAGTTAAGGGAAGTTCTCATTCTTCTTATTCACTACATAAGCACTGTGAGCCCAGTATCAGTAGAAACACAGAGAAGTATCACCGTTCTGCCAAAGCTCGGAAGGTAATGCATGCCAAATCACTGGAAGCCAGGAAAAGGAAGTCCAGGTTGAAAACTAGCAAAAAACTTCACCTAGCTGTGACCCAGTCTTAAATTGTTTAGGTAGATCTTGAGTCATCAACTTAATGAGAGTATCTAGGGGTAGAAGTACTCGGGTCTTTCATGACTTACTTATATTACCTCATTGTGGTTAAATCAGAGAACAAAAATATAGTCTCAAGGTGGAATTTATAATTCAATCGGAAGCAGATGTTAAGTCCCTCCTCTGATGACTCACACCTGTGATCCCAGCAGTTTGATGGAAAGCATGTTCAAGTTAGAGGTTGAGTTTGAGTTAAGCGCGAGCCTTGGCTACAGTCTAAGTTCCAGGAAAGGCAGAGCTGTTCAGAAAGATCCTTTCTCAAAACCTCATTGGAAATGTCTCCATGGAATAATAGGAAAGTGATCTGCTCCTTCCTCTCCTTTCGAGGTAAGAGACCTGTGTGTGTGTCTCTTCCACCACTGCACAGGGCAAGCACATGACTTGCTGTGCTTCCTAAGTTCACAGTCAGAGGAGAATTTTACCAGAATGAACTGTATGGTGAGTGTTATTAGGAAGACTACTATATACAATTTTGTTCTTCATTTTTAAAGTTGATGCTGAAGTGATTTGACTTTGGGGGAAACTACTGTGGTGGAAGGAATGTGGTTATTTTGTTTGTCATGTAGATGTGAAATTTTGAGGCTAGGGATAAAATGGTACTGTTGGAATTTGTTCTAATCAAACTTCAGGATTTGATAAAGAGATGATATTAACGACCAATGTGAACCAAGAGATGGCTCAGCAGATAAAGCACCTACTGTGCAACATGGTGACTAAGATTTAAAGCCATGCAATATTGAGTGGATTAGCTAACATCTTTAGTTCCGCAGCACAGACTGCAAGATAAGGAGGAGTCCGAAGGATCCTCTGAAGCTCAGCCTTGTTGGCTAGTAACCAAGAGGCCCTTCTTAAAAGAAGGTGGAGAGTGAAGACTAACACACAGTTTATCTTCTGAGTACACACATTCAGTGTGGCATGTATACTCTCTCTCTCTCTCTCTCTCTCTCTCTCTCTCTCTCCCTCACACACACACACACACACACACACACTCACACATAGGAACCTGTACATGCATGCATACACTCACATGCTACACATGCACTGAAACACACACACACTCTAACATACATGAAGAGAGAAGTGGAACCTTTAACATGTGAGTAAACCGTAACCATGACTGTAGCCCCAAGAAAATAAAATTAATCCAATTTGTGTTGGTTTGTTTCTGCCTTCCACCATGTAACAATTACACTTTCTTACCTCAGGACAATGCAGTACTGAAGCATCATGTCAGAAGAAAATGGTGATCCTCTACAGACATCTATCTGTTTATTTGTGAATAAACTTGTTATATTGATCCAAAGGAGTTCTCTCCTGTTCTTCAACACTGTAATCCTTTTACCAGTAGCAGAAAGTTTCAAATTTTGACTTAAGTATAGGTTGAAAGTGCCTCCACACTAATTTAGATATAATAGATCATACCACAGGATTGTAAGTCACATGACAGCATTTTAGAGAGAAGAAAGACACTGAATTGAAAGCTCCCAGAAACTGAGCTTTCAATCCCAGAGACAGTAATCCAATCTGAGGAGATTTTTCCTAATTCAAATCTTCACCACCAGCTTGTTTGGCTGAGGCAGGATGATTGCAAGATCAAAGCTAGTCTCAGGATCAGAGTGAGTTCAAGTCTAGTTTGACCTGTGTACAGAGACTAGAATCCCCTACACAAACATCTCTCCTCTCTCTCTCTCTCTCTCTCTCTCTCTCTCTCTCTCTCTCTCTCTCTCTCTCTCTCTCTCTCCTCCTCCTCCTCCTCCTCCCCTCCTCCTCTCCTCTCCTCTCCTCTAGATCTAGTTTTCCCTCCTTTTATTTTTCATAAATGTAGTCAAAGTTAAATAAAAATTAATTTTATTCTGCACAGTTATCTGAAACTATTACTAATTTGAGTCTGAGTACATCAGCAAGGAAAGAATCTTCCCCTAGGTTTGCTGAGTTGGTGAAGGACCTTGGAATCACTGTAGTGACCTGCAGTTAGCCCTGCTCCTAGGAGCTGAGGGGAGGGGCTGGTGGGTAGAGTGGGATGGAGACTGGGGTTTCTTCTTCTGTGTGGTCTGTGAGTCTCATGCTACAGCTCCCTGACCACATGCTCCCCTGCACTCCCCCAGGACCGCAGTCTTGCCTTAATGGGTGGATGCTGGGAGCACCGTGGTGTGTGATGGTATTTAGAAACTGCCATCCTCACATACCTTTGCTGTGCAGCTCATTTGCTGACAAAGGGCTCCGAAGGAAAGTGCGGATCTGAGTGGAGTGAAAGAGCTGGGTTGGAAGAGCACTTTGTAGCAAATGAATTGCATTCAAAGTCAATTTTCAGCTAATTCTTCCTGTGGTTATTAAAAGAGCTCCTGTTACATCGAGTCACAAACCAGTCCCCAGATAATGAGTACTAGTGCGAGATCCACTTCTGGGCATAAAGCATCACTTTTAGAGAAAATCATTCTTGAAGTCCATATATTAAGTTTGTGCTCACTAGTCTCTGCCAGGTTTAAAATATGTCACAGAAAGAAAGAAAAGCTGTTGGATTTATCCATCTTAAAGAGTCCATAAATTGATCTCCTGTGGATGATACAATTCTTAATTGAGGAAAGAAAGGGAAAAAAGACAAAGGGAAAGAAAAAGAAACTTCACAACCAACAATAGAGAATGCTTCTGTCAACTTTCCAACCATCTGTAGGAGCCAACCTTAAATTTTAGCTTCATAATACATTAAGAGAAAATTTTGAAAGTTGGGCAAATAACAGAAAATAAGGCCTAAGACACATGGGTCAAAACATTCTCTTCATATTACTTTTTTTGCCCTGCTATTTGTAATGCAAGAGCCCCCCAAGGCCATTCTTTCTCCTGACTCCCTCTATCTGTTCCTCTCACCGCCCCCCACCCCGCCCCATGGAAGGCTTCATTTCAACCAGAGTAACATGCCAGAGAAAATTTTTTCCTTAAATGAGGTCCTTACTGTAAGATCTTTAGTAGCCTTTACTTGTATAGTGTGGCCTTATATTAATGGGTTTAGCAGATCCAAAGTAACATTGTACACCATAATTCTACCAGAAGGATTGTCCCAGAAAAGAGTCTGTCTTTCCATGTCACCTCATTCATGAATTCACTGTGCAGTAAGAACTTCTTAGAGGTGACCTCTTCCACATACATATGCACATGTCTCCAACAACAGTCAACTGGAGACTTTAAAATCGGGCTTGAGAACTAGCAACATTTTACTCAGTGTCTTGGGAGACACCATTATCTTGGCCCCTTAAATTTATTGTCTTTGTAGACAAGTTGATATGGGAAAGGGGGACTTCAGAGTTAGCTCAGCAATTTTGGCAAATGAATATATCTTGAGAGTATTGTCGCAAACCCCAAGAGAGGACATTAGTCTAGCTTTCCATTAGCAAGGCGAGAAAAAGCTGTCCTGTGCATTCCCGGGTAGACAGACTTTATACTGGCTGCAGCTTCTCCCTGGAATTTAATTCTCTGAAATTCTTAATATTACCAAAGTCAGACCTGTCTTTAAAGGAAATGAGATAAAAAGAATCTGAAAATGTCAAGAGTTGAGTTGAAATTTTCATAGAGATGGTGAGTTTACAAATCAGAGGGAAAATAAAACAATTTCTTTATGCAGTCTTAAAGTACAGTTGTAAAAATCCAAAACTTCACAATTAGTACATTAGTCTATAGTATGAGAATCTTTGCTCATTTACCAGTTAAAGGGTTTTTGCAACCATATATATGATAGATAATATGATATATATGATAAATAATATACATAGGGGGTAGACAGACACACACAGACAGACAGATGATAGGTATAAGATAATAGATAAGGATGATAATAGATAAATGAGAATGATGATAGATAAATAGATGGTAGATAGATATATTAGGGTTCTCTAGAGTCACAGAACATATGGGTAGTCTCTATATAGTTAGGGAATTTGTTGATAACTTACAGCTTGTAGTCCAACTCCCCAACAATGGTCAGCAGCAGCTGTGGATAGAAGTCCAAGGATCTAGCAATTACTCAGTCCCATGAGGCAAGCAGGCAAGGAAGAGTGAGTCAGTCTTTCTTCTTCCAATGTCCTTATGTAGGTCTCCAGCAGAGGGTGTGACCCAGAATAAAGGCGTGTGCCACCCTGTCTTTCATCCCAGATGACCCTGAACTCAGAGATCTCCTTGTCTTAATCTTCTGGAATTCATAGCCACTATGCTTCAAGATTTCCATGCCAAGATCCAGGTCAGAAACTTGTATCTTTGACTCCCCAGATTAGGATCATAGGTGAGCTTTCCAATTCTGGATTGTAGTTCATTCCAGATATAGTCAAGTTGACAACCAGGATTAGCCAGTACAATAGATGATAGGTAGATAGATAGATAGATGATAGATAGATAGATAGATAGATAGATAGATAGATAGATAGATGATAGATAGATAGATAGATAGATAGATAGATAGATAGATAGATAGATAGATAGATAGAAAATTTGGTCAATATAGAAAAGTCGAAGAGAGTATGTTCATGCACATTACTTATGTTGCTTCAAAGTAACAAACTTCACACCATGCTTTAAAACTATAGGTAACAATTCTTTTCTTTACTCAATATACAGCAGCATTTGTTTAAAGGAAAGTTATATTTCAAAGTTCTGTTTTATTCTAATGTGTGGTGATAAAATGATACAAGAGAAACTAAAATTATCTGGATAATGTTTAAGCAAATAGTTGGATTTGGGATGAAACACCTAGAGATTACTCACATTATATAGTTCTGACAAAATAATTATGGAATTTGAGGATGAAACCTTTCAGTGCATGACACTGCAAATATTTTTTAAATACAATCTGATTCACTAATCTATTTATAAATTTAAAAGGTATCTCCATTGAAACCATGAAAACTATTTTCTTTTTCCACCACAACAAAGGTATGCTAATAAGAGTGGGCTGTATATATAGACAGACCCACTTTACTCTTAGAAATTTTAACTTAAAATTCTTTAGATTATAGAATTTTGAAAATATGTAATTTCTGGAGCATATTCTCTGCACTAGAGGTGATCTCTCCAAATGATCACATCCCACCCACTTTGTTATATACTGGGATTTCTGTACATAGAATGAACATTTTTATGCATTTAAAACTTAAATTAGTTATATTTTGTGATTTTTTCACATTTGCAATGTGTATTAATGAATAAAGCTTAGCATTAAAAGAAAGAACATTTCAACAGTGACATTAATTAGAACAATAATTACAGAATACTTACATGAGGCTTGGCCCTTTACTAAACTAAAGTTTAAAAACTCAAGGACTTGGACTGGAGGGATGCTCAGTTTGTAGAGTTTCTGCAGTATAGGCAGGATGGACTGAGTTCCACCCACTGGAATCCACATAAGACCTCTGCGTATGTTCAGGAGGTAGAGAGCAGGTGTTTATTGGGTCTGGCTAGCCAGTTCCCTTAGCCAAATCAATGAGTTTCAAACCAGTGACCTTCGTCTCCAAAACAGAAGTGATGGAAGTCATGTGATTTGACCTCTGTCCCCCCACACACTTGCATACATGAAAATATATGTACACATGCATACAGGAATATATAAATTGCCCCCATCCTCAAAAAGAAGCATTTCTGAGTTCTAGGGAACTTGCAATGATGATTAAAGGTATGGCATGGTAAGTTTGGAATATTTAGCACTGTAAGACTGAGGTTCAGCCCACCAGTCTCTGTCCCCTGCCATCTTCTATAAGAATGGTTGCTAATCATACATAGACATATAAAAATAGACTATAACCACCTCTTACTCACTAATCATCTTAGGGAATAAGAGGGAATTGATAGTGTTGATAGATGGAATTGATAAAGAGGATTAATGGCTTAGTATGTATGATGGGGGCAGAGAAGAAGAGAAATCACAATAAGACTAGGGTTTCTTAATGGAATAATAGAAACTAGAAAAGGGGAAAACAAAATAACTGTAAGGGCAATAATATTAGAAATATGATGGAAACTTGGCTATAGGACGTTATCAGAAAAAACAGAGTGGTCCTATCTCCTGAAGCATAGCTACCCTTCAAACAAAGCAAGACATGTTCTCAGGGACCAGTGAAAGCAAATGGAAAGGATAGGCAGAAATAGGAAAAGGATAAAAGATAAAAACAGAGAGGGGGGAAGGAGGAGGAGGAGGAGGAGGAGGAAGAGGAGGAGGAGGTGAGAAGAAAGAGAGAGAGGGAGAGAAGGGGGGCAGGGGGGTCACAGGACAAAAACAGTAGGGTTAAGAAGTTGTAAGCCAAGAATACAACCGGGCTGAGATAGTCAGAAGTTACTTTGGGTATTCAACACAAACTGGACAGGTATAGATGGATAGAAAGTGATTGGACCAATGGCTCTTCTCACGGCTCTCCTGCATTCATTCAGTCAGCCCCTAACTGGGAGGTCCTCTAAGATGGGCAGTCCTATTTCTCCTTTGGCTCATGAATGATTTGTGTTGTCCTATCTGTGAGCACTGTTTCCAGGTCTTAAGAATTTTAAAGAGATGGATTGTTATACATGTTTGATAGTCTTTATCTTCAGAGTTCATCAGTACACAGAACTTGTGGTTTTAGAAGAAAGCCATGACTTTTCTATCAATTTCTACATGTCTAACTTCTTCATTGGCATAGGTACTCTGACAGGAAGAGTTTGGTCTCCTAGCTAATAGCTCATTTTTTATTTTCTCCATTTGTTTTTAAGATTAATATTATTTTTATTCCTGTGTATACGGTGTCTGTACAACTGAATTCCACCTGTTGAGGGCTCTCTGCTGAGATTAGAATCTCACCACCAAGCTATCTGCTCTCTATTTGCTATTGCTGATATTCTTCTATATATGGTCATTTTAATTTTTAGTTAATGTATTCTCCTGCCAATGAAGATTTCTTGTCTGTGTTTTCAATGTATAGAGAAGTTATTCCTTAGCACTTGGGATTGATTAAAAAATATGTAATACATCTGATCATTTTTTAATCATTGGCAGGATAGACATGAGGCTTTTGTGATATGCTTTGTTCTATTCTAACTAATGTGGAGTTTGATTTGATTCTGAACATTCCTGCTTCTGAAACTCAAAGGCTGGAGAAAACGATGTGGTCTAAGTGGATTACCATCCTCATGTATTCATCTAACCAAGTATTGCAAACAAAATAACCTATACTTCATTGTGATAATGTACAGGAAGACACTATTACTAAGGGGTATAAGACTGAAGTATTTGGATAACTTTCCTGAGTGGGTGAGCAGAAGAAACTGAACACTTATAGATAACAGAGTCAACCAACCAGCACTGTTCTACATAGTAAAGACAGAGGTCTACGTTATAGGACATGGGTCAGAGCACATCTCAACTCATCTGGTTTGATCATTTTCCCACAGGGTCCTAGGAAGATTAGTTTCAACAAATGACAATAAATTCTTTCACCAAGAAATCTCACTTGAAATACGTGTTCCTTGACAAAGGTTGTGTAGTGGAGATCTCACTGACAAATAGGAGCATCCCTCTGCCTCCTGATGAACAGATAATGTGCTTAAGTGTATAGAAAGTACTAGAAAAGGCTGGCACAGCCAGAGGCAGGGGGGCTTTGAAGACTGTATGCGGACAGGTCTATTCAACATCTACTCTGTTGCTATTCCCTCCTTTTGATTGAAATGGATAATGGTGTAATTATTAGCAGATTCTAAAATGTTTCCTGTCTATTTTACTGTGTAGGTCTTTTTTTGTTCATCAGACATCACGTTTATTCAACTCTGTAACATCACAAAGTTAAAATTTTTGCTTTCCCTGAAATTGGCTTGCAACAAAATGGTGATTCAGTGACATTTTGTATTATAGTATTTATAAATTCAGTCATGAGAGGTCTTTTTCCTTTTAATTCTTCAGAAAGCATTTCTTTGAGGTCTGAATAATTTTAGGGGAAAAAATAGTGTATATTACCAACAGCCTGACAATACCAGAGCACAGCTGGTGCCTGATACACTATGAGGTGTAACTGTCTTGGACTATACTGCAGATTTCCTTTACCCAAGAGCTCATAATTTGATATTTATTGATCCATACTTTTGTTCCTCACTTCAGACTCTGTTTAAATAAAATTGAGTATCTAGGGATCACTTTTGGATGATTGTTGTGGGTTGTTATTTCCTTGGTTAATGTATAAGAACTTAGGTAGTATTTATGCTTTGACAGAGAGCCAGATCGTTCTTTGGGGAAATTTGAATATATTTCTTGTGTAATTTCCCAAGTAACCTTGATAAATATTTTCCAATTTCCAAATAGTAGAGTCGATGTAGTTGTCTGATCCATTTCCGCAATCCTTGTTATCTTCCATGTTACTAAAAACAGAGATGAACAGGAGTGTTTAACCAGTGTTCTCAGATTTTGGTCATAAATTTGCTTGAGAAGCGAGGAAGCCGTTCTGCTGCCTTCCACACTTCTCAACTTCCATTGGACCTATATGTGATTTCTTTTAGGCTTTGAGTATATGAGTCAACTCCATTTTCATAAATTCACTAATTGCCTGAACTGCAGGAAATGATCTGACAAATCATCTTCAGAAGAAGTTTGGGCTTAAGTGTAAGAGGTGACCCTTTCAACCAGCCAGGGAGTGAGCCAATTGACAAGCTGCACCTTCCAGGCTTCCTTTTCTACTTTCCTCAGCTCAGAGTCAATTCCCAAGATTGAGTCATGCCACGGAATAGCTTCTTGAGTACTTTGTATATATTGGATATTAGCCCTCTATCGGGTGTAGGATTGATAAAGATCTTTTCCCAATCTGTGGGTTGCCATTTTGTCCTATTGATAGTGTCGTCCTGCCTTACAGAAGATTTGCAATTTTATGAGGCCCCACTTATTGATTCTTTGAGCATAAGCCATTGGTGTTCTGTTCAGGAATTTTTCCCCTGTGCCCCTGTGTTCGAGACTCTTTACCACTTTTGCCTTTATAAGCTTCAGTGTGTCTAGTTTCATATGTAAGTCCTTGATCCCCTTGGACTTGAGCTTTGTACAAGGAGCTAAGAATGGATGCATTTTTCTACATGCTGACCACCAGTTGAACCAGCACCATTTGTTAAAAATGCTATCTTTTTTCATGAGATGGTTTTAGCTCCTTTGTCAAATATCAAGTGCCCATAGGTGTGTGGGTTCATTTCCGGGACTTCAATTCTATTTCATCGAACTTCCTGTCTGTCTCTGTACCAATAACATACAGTTTTATCACTATTGCTCTGTTATACAGCCTGATGTAAGGGATGATGATTTGCCCAGAAGTTCTTTTATTTTTGAGAATAGTTTTCACCATTGTGGGTTTTTTGTTATTCCAAATGAATTTGGAAATTATTCTTTCTAACTCTATGCAGAATTGATTTGGGATTTTGATGGAGATTGCATTGAATCTGTAGATTTCTTTTGACAAGATAGTCATTTTTACTATATTAATCCTGTCAATCCATGACCATGGGATATCTTTATACTACTCCTGGACATATACCCAAAAGATTATCTAAAATATAACAAGGGCACATGCTCCACTATGTTCATAACAGCCTTATTTACAATATCCAGAAGTTGGAAAGAACCCAGATGTCCTTCAACAGTAGAATGGATACAGAAAATATGGTACATTTACATAATGGTGTACTACTGAGCTGTTAAAAATGGTAAATTCATGAAATTCTTAGGCAAATGGATGGAACTAGAAAATATCATCCTGAGTTAAGTAACCTAATCACAAAAGAACACACATGGCATGAACTTACTGATAAGTGGATAGTAGACCAAAAGTTCAGAATACCTAAAATATAACAAGATATTTGTTATACCTTTGGGATTTTGATTGGGATTGCTTTGAATCTGTAGATTTCTTTTGACAAGATAGTCATTTTTACTATATTATTCCTGCAGAAACCACATGAAGCTCAAGAAGAAGGAAGACCAAAGTGTGGGTGCTTCGGTTCTTCTTAGAAAGGGGAACAAAATACTCATGGGAGCAAATATGGACACTAAGTACAGGACATAGACTGAAGGAAAGGCCATCCAGAGACTGTTCCACCTGGGGATTCATCCCATATACAGTCACCAAACTCAGACACTATTGTGGATTCTATGAAATGCTTGCTGAAAGAAGCCTGATATAGCTGTCTCCTGAGAGGCCCTGCCAGAGCCTTACAAATAGTGAGGTTGATGCTCACAGCCAACCATTGGACTGAGTACAGGGTCCCCATTGCAGGAGTTAGAGAAAGAACTAAATGAGCTGAAGGGGTTTGCAACTGCAGGAACAATAATATCAACCAACCAGAACCACCCCCCGCCCAGAGCTCCCTGGGACTAAGCCATCAACCAAGGAATACACATGGCTCCAGTTGCATATGTAGCAGAGGACGGTCTTGTCAGGCATCAAAGGGAGAAGAGGTCCTTGGTCCTATGAAAGCTCGATAGATGCCCTAGTTTAGGGGAATAGAGGGAGGGGAGGCAGGAGTGCGTGGGTAGAGGTATACCCACATAAAAGTAGGTGGAGGGGGAAATGGGATGGGGCCTTTCTCGGGGGGGGGAGAAACCTGGAAAGTGGATAACACTTGAAATGTAATTAAAGAGAATATCCAAAAAAGTATAAAATCAATCATTTTATTAAATACATGTAAAATATTTTTATGTAGATGGGAACCACACCAGCTATAGGAAGTATAATTTCACTCAATGGAAACATTAACTTCTCTGTATGTGGTAATAAATTCCAAGAATGCAGAACTTCATCTCAGTTAGATGTTAACATCTCACTCTTTTCCATGTTTTCTCCCATGTTCTGGAATGACCTACCCATAGACTACTGCTGAGAATGGGATTGGGAAGGTGCCTTAGCTGATGTCATGCATTCCTTTTTAAGGAATTTAGCATACCCTCATAGCAATCCCTGTAGCCAACAGTCACAGAAGCCATCTGTAATGCATTTTCACTTTTTTCCTTTTCTTTTTTTAAATTATTTTTTATTAGATATATTAATTACTTACATTTCAAATGATTTCCCCTTTCCTGGTCCTCACTCTGAAAACCCCATAATCCATCTCCCTTCACCTGTTCCCCAGTCAACCCTCTCCCATTTCCCTGTTCTGGCATTCCCCTACACTGCTATATCAAGCCTTTCCAGGACCAAGGGCCTCTCCTCCCATTGATGTCCAACAAGGCCATCTTCTGCTGACTACGAGTCTGGAGCCATGGATAACACCATGTGTACTATCGGGTTGATGGTTTTGTCCCTGGGAAATCTGGAAGTACTGGGTGGCTCATATTACTGTTCCTCCTATGGTGCCGCAAACCCCTTCAGCTCCTTGGGTCTTTTCTCTAGCTCCCCCATTGGGGACCCTGTGCTCAGTTCAATGGCTGGCTGAGAGTGTCCTTCTCTGTATTTGTCATGCACTAGCAGAGCCTCCCAGGTGACAGATATATCTGGCTCCAGTCAGCAAGTACTTGTGGGCATCAATAATAGTGTCTGGGTTTTGTAACTGTATATGGGATGGATCACTAGATGGAGTAGTCTCTGGATGGTCTTTCCCTCAGATTCTGCTCCACACTTTGTCTCTGTATCTCCTTCTGCGGGTATTTTTCCCCCTTCTAAGAAGGACCAGAGTATCCATACTTTGTTCTTCCTTCTTCTTGGGCATCTTTTGATATGTGAATTGTGTCTTGGGTATTCCAAGCTTTAATAGATATCTATAGAACATTTCATCCTAAATCAAAAGAATATACCTTCTTCTTAGCACCTCATGGTACCTCCTCCAAAAGTGAGCATATAATTGGTCACAAAACAGACCTCAACAGATATAAGAAGACTGAACTAATCCCATGCCTCCTATCAGATCACTGTGGAGTAAGGGTAGTCTTCAATAGCAACAAAAACAACAGAAAGCCCACATACACATGGAAGCTGAACAATGCTCTGCTCAATGATACCTTGGTCAAGGAAGAAATAAGGAAAGAATTCAAGAACTTTTTAGAATTTAATGAAAATGAAGGCACAACATACCCAAATTTATGGGACACAATGAAAGCAGTGCTAAGAGGAACACTCATTGCTCTGAGTGCCTCTAAAAAGAAGCTGGAGAGAGCATAAACTAGCAGCTTAACAGCACACTTGAAAGCTCTAGAACAGAAAGAAGCTAATATACCCAAAAGGAATAGAAGGCAGGAAATCATCAAACTCTCAGGCTGAAATCAACCAAGTAGAAACAAAAAGAACTATACAAAGAATCAAAAAAACCAGGAGCTGGTTCTTTGAGAAAATCAGCAAGATAGATAAACCTTTAGCCAGACTAACCAGAGGGCACAGAGACAGTATCCAAATTAACAAAATCAGAAATGAAATGAGAGCTATAACAATAGAAACTGAGGAAATTCAAAAAATTATTAGATCCTACTACCAAAGCCTATTCTTGACACAACTGGAAAATCTGGATGAAATGGACAATTTCCTAGACAGATACCAAATACCAAAATTAAATCAGGATCAAATAGACCCTCTAAACAGTCCTATAATCCCTGAAGAAATAGAAGTGGTCATTGGAAGTCTTCCAACCAAAAAAAGCACAGGTCCAGATGGTTTTAGTGCAGAATTCTATCAGACCTTCAAAGAAGACCTAACACCAATACTCTTCAACTATTCTACAAAATAGAAACAGAAGAAACACTACCCAACTTGTACTATGAAGCCACAATTAGGCTGATACTAAAATCATACAAAGATCTGACAAAGAAAGAGAATCTCAGGCCAATTTCTTTTATGAATATCGATGCAAAAATACTTAATAAAATTCTTGCCAACTGAATCCAAGAACACATCAAAGCGATCATTCACCACAATCAAGTAGGCTTCATCCCAGGGATGCAGGGATGGTTCAATATATCGAAATTCATCAATGTAATCCACTACATAAACAAACTCAACGTAAAAAACCACATAATCATTACATTAGATGCTGAAAGAGCATTTTACAAAACTCAGCATTCTTTCATGTTAAAAGTCTTAGAAAGAACAGGAAATCAAGCCCCATACCTAACCATAATAAAAGCGATATACAGCAAACCAGTAGCCAACATCAAATTAAATGGAGAGAAATTTGAAGCAATCCCTATAAAATCAGGGACTAGACAAGGCTGCCCTCTCTCTCCATATTTATTCAATATAGTACTTGAAGTTCTAACTAGAGCAATTAGAGAACAAAAGGAGGTCAAAGGGATACAAATTGGAAAGGAAGAAGTCAAATTATCACTATTAGCAGATGATAGGATAGTATACTTAAGCGACCAAAAACTCCACCAGAAAACTCTTACAGCTGAAAAACAGCTTCAGCAAAGTGGCCGGATACAAAATTAGCTCAAACAAATAAGTAAACTTCCTATACTCAAAGAATAAACAGGCTGAGAAAGAAATTAGGAAAACAACACATTTCACAATAACCACAAACAATATAAAGTATTTTGGTGTGATTCTAACCAAACAAGTGAAAGATCTGTACGACAAGAACTTCAAGCTTCTGAAGAAAGAAATTGGAGAAGACCTCAGAACTTGGAAAGATCTCCCATGATCATGGATTGGCAGGATTATTTTTTTTTTGGTTTTTCGAGACAGGGTTTCTCTGTGTAGCTCTGGCTGTCCTGGAACTCACTTTGTAGACCAGGCTGGCCTCGAACTCAGAAATCCTCCTGCCTCTGCCTCCCAAGTGCTGGGATTAAAGGCGTGCGCCACCACTGCCCAGCAATTGGCAGGATTATTATAGTAAAAATTTATATATTGGATATTAGCCCTCTGTCAGATGTAGAGTTGGTAAAGATCTTTTCCCAGTTTGTTGGTTGCCGCTTTGTCCTTTTGAGAGTGTCCTTTGCCTTACAGAAACTTTGTAATTTTATGAGGTCCCATTTGTCAATTATTGATCTTAGAGCATAAGCTATTGGTGTTCTGTTCAGGAAATTTTCCCCTGTGCCCATATGTTGAAGGTTCTTCCCTAGTTTCCTTTCTATTAGTTTCAGTGTGTCTGGTTTTATGTGGAAGTCCTTGATCCACTTGGAATTGAGCTTAGTACAAGGAGAAAAGAATGGATAGATTTGCATTCTTCTGCATGTTGACCTCCAGTTGACTCCAGAGAGCCAAATAACCCTATTTAAAAAATGGGGTACAGAGCTAAACAAAGTTCTCACCTGGAGAATATCTAATGGCTGAGAAGCACCTAAAGAAATGTTCAACATCCTTAGTCATTAGGGAAATGCAAATCAAAACAACCCTGAGATTCCACCTCACATCAGTCAGGATGGCTAAAATCAAAAACACAGGAGGCAGCAGTTGTTGGCAAGGATTTGGAGAAAGAGGAACACTCCTCCACTGCTGGTGGAATTGCAAGCTGGTACAACCACTCTGGAAAGCAGTCTGGCGGTTCCTCAGAAAACTGGGCATGACACTCCCGGAGGATCCTGTTATCCCACTCCTAGGCATATACCCAGAGACTTCCCCTGCATACAATATGGACACATGTTCCGCTATGTACATAGCAGCCTTATTTATAATAGCCAGAAGCTGGAAAGAACCCAGATGTTCCTCAATGGAGGAATGGATTCAGAAGATGTGGTATATTTACACAATGGAATACTACTCTGCAATTAAAAACAATGAATTCATGAAATTCTTAGGCAAATGGTCAGAACTGGAAAATATCATCCTTAGTGAGGTAACCCAATCACAAAAGAACACACATGGTATGCAGTCACTGATAAGGAATATTAACTCAGAAACTCGGAATACCCCAGCCACAATTCGCATATCAATAGATTTCCAAGAAGATGGAAGGAGAGATCCCTGGTCCTGGAAATATAGGATGTAGGGGAATACCAGGACAGAGAAGTGAGAGGGGTTTGAATCGGGAACAGGGGGAGGGAAGAGGGCTTATGGGACTTTCGGGGAGGGAGAAATCAGGAAAGGGGAAATCATTTGGAATGCAAATAAAAAAATATAAAAAAAAATTATAGTAAAAATGGCCATCTTGCCAAAAACAATATACATATTCAATGCAATCCACATCAAAATCCCAACTCAAGTCTTCATAAAGTTAGAAAGAGCAATTCTCAAATTCATCTGGAATAACAAAAAACCCATGATAGCAAAATCCATTCTCAACAGTTAACACACTTCTGGGGGAATCAGTATCCTGGACCTCAAGCAGCACTACAGAGCAATAGTGTTAAAAACTGCATGGGATTGGTACAGTGACTGGCAGGTAGATAAATGGAATAGAATTGAAGACCCAGAAATGAACTCACACACCTATGGTCATTTGATCTTTGACAAATGAGGTAAAACAGCCGTTGCAACAAATAGTGCTGGTTCAACTGGTGGCTAGCATGAAGAACAATGCAAATCGATCCATTCTTATCTTCTTGTACTAAGTTCAAGTCTATGTGGATCAAGGACCTCCACATATAACCAGACACACTGAAGCTAACAGAAAAGAAACAGGGGAAGAGCCTTGAGCACATGGGCATAGGGGAAAATTTCCTGAACAGAACACCAATAGCTTATGCTCTAAGATCAAGAATAGACAAATGGGACCTCATAAAATTACAAAGTTTCTGTAAGGCAAAGGACCCTGTCAATAAGACAAAACATCAACCAACAAATTGGGAAAAGGTCTTTACCAACCCTACATCCAACAGAGGGCTAATATTTAATATATACAAAGAACTCAAGAACTTAGACTCCAGAGAGCCAAATAACCCTATTAAAAATGGGGTACAGAGCTAAACAAAGAATTTTCACCTGAGGAATATCGAATGGCTAAGAAGCACCTAAAGAAATGTTCAACATTCTTAGTCATTAGGGAAATGTAAATCAAAACAACCCTGAGATTACACCTCACACCAGGCGGAATGGCCAAGATCAAAAACTCAGGGGACAGCAGGTACTGGTAATGATATGGAGAAAGAAGTACACTCTTCAGCTGCTGGTGGGATTGCCAGCTGGTATAACCACTCTGGAAATCAGTCTGGCCGTTCCTCAGAAAACTTGGCATAATACTACCGGAGGACCCTCTTATACCACTCCTGGGCATATACCCAGAGAATTCTCCAG
Organism: Tokudaia tokunoshimensis; assembly: GCA_036184795.1. Taxonomy (NCBI): domain Eukaryota; kingdom Metazoa; phylum Chordata; class Mammalia; order Rodentia; family Muridae; genus Tokudaia; species Tokudaia tokunoshimensis. The sequence goes on from BTHU01000002.1 coordinate 157,171,128, forward strand.
TGTGTAATAAGGACACATGCTCCACTATGTTCATAGCAGCCCTATTTATAATATCCAGAAGCTGGAAAGAACCCACATGTTCCTCAACAGAGGAATGGATACAGAAATTGTGGTATATTTACACAATGGAATTTTACTCAGCTATTAAAAAATGAATTCATTAATATCTTAGGCAAATGGGTAGAACTGGAAAATATCATCCTAAGTGAGATAACCCAGTCACAAAAGAACACACATGGTATGCATTTTCACTCTTAAGTAGTTGTTTTCTCCTATGGCTGTAGTGGGAAGTGTATCTTCCTGTGAGGGTGTTGTGCCAGATCTGTGATCTGTAAGTTATAAGGTGGAGAGAGTTGCACTATAGTTCGGATCTGAAAGGTCCCATGAAGATGCTGGTGCAGGCTTGGTCTCAGTTGAAATGATATTCAGAGGTAGGGGATTCAGGAGTTCCTTGGGTCATGTGGAATCTAACACTCACTATTTGGTTACTATATAGATGATGTGATACCTAAATGGAGTCTTTTAGATATTATAACTGTAAATAAAATTTATAGTCTAGCTAGAGAAATTAGGCCACTGGAAACCTCATTTTTAAGGATGCTTATTGTTCCAGTCCTTTTTCCCCTCTTCTGTTTTCCAGCTGTCATTAATATCTGCTTGGCTCCACTACATCTTTTCCCACCATGCTTTGTCTTACATCACTTCCAGAGGCAATGGAGCCAATCACCATGTAACACAACCTTGAAAACAAAGTTGCTCATCACAGTTATGTTGTAACACAATATAATGGTGAGTAACACCACTGATTCTTTTGTCATGTTTTGACATTTAAGTTCATGGTCAATTGGCCTGGTGATTCTATGGTGAAATGTCACTATATTTGTGGCCTGGCAGGTACATAGTAGGAAAATGCTGTGGCGTACATGCAAGAAGAAGAGGAGGAGGATGAGGAGGAGGAGGAGACCACAGTCTAAGTATTTGCTTCAAAGACATTTCTTTTTTTAGTCCTATATTCCTAAAAGAGCCTCAGCTCCTAATACTACCAAAGGCTGCTATATAGTGCTGTGACCACAAGGACCTGTCAGAGACAGGACCCAAACTATAAGAATCTAATTTAGTAACAAATCCTCTGTGGCTAGAAAATTGTCCATCATCCACTGTCTACCTTTGCTTTCATACTGAATATGTACTACTATCACATAATTGGAAACATGTAAAAGTTCTGTCCCTTCAACATGACAGAAAAATTATTGTTCTTTCAAAGAGCACACTTATTTTTTCCTTCCTTTTTTTATTCTTTTTTTTTTAATTTAATTTAATTTTATTTTTTTAATTTACATTCCAAATCACTTCCCCTTTCCCGTTTCCTCCCTCCCCGAAAGTCCCATAAGCCCCCTTCCCTCCCTCTTTTCTCCGTTCAACCCCCTCTCATTACTCTGTCCTGGCGTTCCCCTACATCCAGTCTTTCCAGGACCAGGGGTCTCTCCTTCCATCTTTTTAGAAATCTATTGATATGCTGATTGTGTCTAGGGTATTCTGAGATTCTGGCGAGGATGTGGAGAAAGAGGAACACTCCTCCACTGCTGGTGGAATTGCAGGCTGGTACAACCACTCTGGAAAGCAGTCTGGCGGCTCCTCAGAAAACTGGGCATGACACTTCCGGAGGATCCGGCTATACCACTCCTGGGCATATACCCAGAGACTTTACCTGCATGCAATAAGGACACATGCTCCACTATATTCATAGCAGCCTTATTTATAATAGCCAGAAGCTGGAAAGAACCCAGATGTCCCTCAACGGAGGAATGGATTCAGAAAATGTGGTATATTTACACAATGGAATACTACTCTGCAATTAAAAACAATGAATTCACGAAATTCCTAGGCAAATGGTCAGAACTTGAAAATATCATCCTTAGTGAGGTAACCCAATCACAAAAGATCACACATGGTATGAAGTCACTGATAAGGGGATATTGACCCTTTTTTTATTCTTAATCAAGGGCTTGGAACAGAAATTGAGTAAAAAGATTGTTAGTACATGAATATATATTCTTCTTCTCAGGAAAGAAATACATTTTCTTATTAATTACAGGTTAAATTTGGTGAAATGGTATGAATTAATTTACATGTATACTTTATGGTGATAATGAGGGAGTAACATGAGGAAGCCTTATGATCTACTGAGGCTGTCTTTAAAGATGTACTAGCTGATACCTAATGCAATGTGAGAATGGATCCCTACCGTGGAGGAGCTCATGTCCACATTACTTAGAAGATGAATTGGGATATAAAACCACTTGTGATTACAGTCAAATTAGGTCTCTAATAATACATCAGAAATCAGAAATGGTGAAACATTGGACCTGCCATCAATCAGAGAGTCAATGAGGAGAGTAACCACTGGTTTTAGGAAGAATCTTCATCACATCCCCTCATCCATGTGAGTTTCATCTTTATCCTCATTCCTCTTTTGGGATTCCTCCAAACACATTGCCACCACCTTGGGTTATCTGTGTTTTTAAAATCAATGCCATAGAATTCACACATAAAAATCAACATATAAACACTATTTCATTTCAAATGGCAGGGTTTCCCTCTTACTTACTGATGAATAGTGCTCTATAGTGTAAATGAAGCATGTATTATTTGTGGTGATGGTCTCTTTGCGGGTAAAGTCCTGAGTTGTGACATGGCCTCTAAGGGCAAGAGGCAGAAAGCACATTTGTATCTGGCTGACCTACTTTTTCCCTCTTATAAATCTCCTAAATCAGTCTTGGGTGACAGAGTCCTGTGATTTAATCATTTCTGTCCAATATAAATCATTTTTTCAAGGTCCCACCTCTAAACTTCAGAGGATAATTTTCTACACTCTTAAATACCCATGGAGATTAGATTTCAATACATTGAGATGGAAGGTAGACAAAAGAAAATCCCTGCCAATGCCGGTGCCTCCCAGTCTGGTATACACAATGTCAATCTTGAGACTCTGCCTCAAACAATATGGAAGGTGAGTATTGATTTCCAAGGATGTCCTTTGACCTCTACATGTGTACTGTAGTACATGTATACCTGCCACCACTTACACATAAATGTGCACACATGTACACATGCAATAATCATATATCCTATCCCACAAGATACTATATAAAAAGTGAACATTGAAGACAGGATGATAAGATGGAGGAAGAAATTCAGAAGAATAGAAATAACAACATCTTGACAGTTGAAACATGCTACAATTTCAATTCTGGAAACTGATGATAAATGATAACTCAAATAGACATGGAAAACACCAAATATTGGGATCTTCTCTTCAGACCATGTTGTGCTTGAGGACTCTGAGAAAGAAATATGCACATGATATTTCTTTCTGAGTTTGACCCTCTGAGTTTGTTTTCTAATTCTTTGATAAAGACTATGACTAATAGCCCAGGGAAGAAAGGGATTATTTTATTTCACATCTTATAGTCTACCACTGAGTGACGAATAGACAGGAACTCAGGTCAGGAACTTAGAGGTAGAAACTTGATCATAGGCCATTGAACCATGTTGTTTTCTGACTTGCTCTCAGTGGCTTGCTCAAACTGCTTTCTTATAGCACACAAAACCACTAGGCCATAGGAAACCAGCTGGACCTTTCCATATTTATCATGAATGAAGAAAATTATCCATGTGCTTATGTACAAGCCAATGATGGAAGTGTTTACCCAACTTAAGAATATTCTGACATGTGACAAGTTGATAGAAAATTAAATGACATAGGATGCATCATATGAAAAGTATGAATATAAAGACTGTAATGAGCTGTCTGCTGTCACTAGAGGGTTTGTTACTTGTTTTACCTGCATCCTTTCTGTTTTTGTATCTGCTTTTGCAATTTAAAATGGGCATATTTATGTATACATGGATATATGTTAACTATGACACATTTTAATACTAAATCTAAGTTTAAGAGAAAGATAAATGGCAACTAGTTATGCTAGTATGCTCAGGAATTAGAACACATATGTCTTCTTGTATTCAATTCATCTCCAAATACCCAACTTCAAGGAAATTTGTAAAACTGAGAAGAGCTATAGAGTATGAGTTTGGGAAACTTCATCATGTTCTATCATTTCCAGAGGGTAGGCCAACCAGATTAGACTGTAAATTTGATTTCAGAGTAAGAAAGGATTCTGATGGGTATTGAAAAGTGGTTTTCAAGATAAAAGTGTCAAAATAAACAATTTATAAGGAAGCATATTATTACAAACTGACTAAATACAGTATCCTAACGATAACACTCCAGTATAGTTTCCTTAATTCACCTTAGATTCTAAACATGGTTCTTATGACTTCAGAGCATCAGTAAGAATTCTCCAATCATCATAACATGGATGTCAGAGTAAAATGGTAGTACCAACCCTCCTTCATAAGATCCTGTTTTCAGTGGAGACACAATAAACTTGTGTGCTTCTTTTTGACATGTTTCTCATGAAGCCAAACTTAGCATCAACAATTAGTTTTTAAGAATATCAGGCTCTCTTTCATTTGAACAAAGTGCATAGGATTCTGAGAATTCATATTAAGAAGTAATGATTGATATCACCATTTGATTGATTATTTTTAATTCTTGTTTTTTACTGGCATTATAGCACATATATGTTAGCAGAAAAATATAACCAATGAAAATGTTGGGAAACATTTGGAACATAATAAAATGAAATTATATATTGTAGCATTTATAAGTTAGACATTATTTAAATGTATTGGAAAATATATTTGTCTATATATAGTCATACCATACATTTTTATAGTTTAACCATGAGAGCTTTGGAGAAGATTCTTTATGAAACAAGTACTTAGAGGCCGATATAACAAATAATTAAAGCCTGAGAATTAATCTTTGTCTTCACACTCAGTACCCGATACTAACACAGTTGCAGAAACCTTGCATTTAAAGCTACATTTTATAAAACCTTGCTGGCAAAAATCAATAGGAAGCTTTAGTGGGGAGAATGTGGGTAATAGTAACGAGTAGAAAGGTTAGTGTAGGAGTTAATGGTTCTATCAGGAATAAAACAGAGTTAAAATGTGAAGGAAAGGTCTACCACAAGTGGTTCATTAACCTTTCTGAACCCTGGTGTATCCATGCTGTAAAGATTACAACAAATCTGACTGCAATTCTATTAGCATTGGCTAATACTCCCGCTCAAGAGCTGTACTGCTCGGAGTCCTTAGAATAGAAATCCTTTCATTATAAACCCATGTTGCTGCTAAAAACATAAGCAAGAGGTCTGTTGAGATTGCAAAGAGCATCGGAACACATATACTTTCAAGCATCCTTTTCTATTGCTTAGTGTGTCATATGTGTGTGAGAGACAGTGTGTGTGCTTATGTGCACAGCTGTGCCTAGGTTCAGAGGCCGGAGGAAGATGAATGTGTCTTCCTATCTCACTCTCATCTTACTACCTAGTGTCATGGGTCATGGTCTCTCTCTGAACAGCTAGGTATAGCTAGTGCTGGTGGTCCAACTTTGCCATATTTCTCAGTGGTGGTCTTACACGTACTAGCCTGCCTAATCCTATGTTTATCTGGTGCTGGAATCTGATCTCAGGTAAGTATGTACACGTACCATCTCTGTTCACTGGGCCATCTAAGCAGACCCAGATTTTCACTATACTGACTTAGTTTTAGAGTGACATTATAAAAGTTAGGATATGGTACAAGGACTGGTGAAGAACGGTCTTGAGTCAAGCTTATAAAGTATAGTTGTGACTATTTCAGAATCATGTTAATTTTCATTTATTTCTAGCGTTGGATAAATATTAAGAAAGTTGGGAAATTTTTCAGACAACCCTTCTTTGTTCCGAAAAACATATGCCTTTCTCGCTGTATCATTTGATTTATATCATCTCTGAATCACTTGAATTGAAGGAGTGATGCGGTGATTTTTGCAGTGACAAACACATACTCACAGTGACAGAGGGCAAGTCTGTGGCACACCAGTCTGAGCAGTGAGCAGTGTCCTTGCCCTCTCCCTTTGCTCCCTGTAGTGTCCTTTCAATTCTTTCCCACCTTAACTAAAGAGAGGACAAGAAGAAAGGTCCCAAGCAGACCTCCCTTTTGCAGGAACTTCCTATGTCTTTAACCTTCCATGTTGCTTCTCCCAAATCTCCCTTGCATTTCTTCCAACAAATGTTAGGCCTGAAGTTTAAATGAGCAGCTGACACAGCAGGCAGATGAATGTCCCAGCCAACCAGCCAACAGGGGGCTCCTGTAAGGGATAACTGGCTGGCCTTCAGAGACAGAGTCAATCTCTCTGACAAATTCAGTGGCCATCAGCTAGGGACTGAAAGTCCCAGACCACACATTCCTTCCAAATTTTCCGTTTGGTAATTTATTCTGCTGGGTGATTTCTTTCAGATTTCCATAGACTTCAAAAATGGAGTTATTTTTATTTCTTCTTACTATTTTTTTCCCCTGAAGAAGAGCAAATTCAGTTCATAATTAGGGGAGGAGCCATTTTTTTTTGGAATCTATCCCCTACGTGAAATCTGTTATAAATATGTCCTGCCAAAATGGTGAACTCTACTGTGCCAGTTTGTAATAGATTTAGTTCTGTGGTCTGTTTCTCTAATTTCAAATTCCCTGTAATTTAAAAATGTTTTATCCTCAAAAACCCTTAGATTTTTTTTCTTAAAACATTGATTTTATATATATATATATATATATATATATATATATATATATATATATGATTTGCCTGTGTGTTTTAAGTCATCCTGTCTGAAGCAGCTGAAGACCAGAAAAAAAAGAGAGAAAAAGAAAGAAAACATCAGTATGAATTCTGGCAGAAGTTAGACCTGCAACCTGTAATCTCATTTGTGGCTGTCCTAGAACTGTTCATATTATCCGGAATATTCTTATCTCATAGCTACAGCTGAGGGCGGCATTGTGTCTGTTGGAGTCTAACCAGTACACTGGCTAAAACGATGTCCAGATCTTTGTTAGAGCAGACACCATCTTTGGAATTGACTCCAATGCTGAAAATCGCTAAAGCCCTTAATCCGTGGGGTTTCTCTTGCCTGGATGGCGGTCAGACTAGCACATCTTCAGAGGATAATGACCCTGGCTCTTTGAAATGTTGATTTTCTTCTGTGCCAGGATGTGGTTGGTGTGCACACAAACACTTGATAGAGTTGGTCAATGACAATACAGTTTTCTACAAAAAGCACCATATTGACAGTTTAGTGTTTAAGCTTTGCCTGTAAATACTACATGGACTACTTGAATCCCCAGATTCCATGGAGAACTTTGGCATAGTTGGAGCAGTTTCAGTTTGTTATATTTAATGGTGTTTCCTGTACAGTATTTTAAAATCAAAGATTCCTTGGACTGAAACCTTTGCCATCAGAATTTTTTCAGGATTAAGAACTTGGTTTTCTCCTTTGTTTGAATCCACACTTTTTCATGTTGCTGTTCTGTATGATAAATAACTTAGAAAGCATTTATGATGAAGCTATTATTGTTTATCTTTATGGTTAAAATCACAGGATTCACTAAACCACAAAGCTGCTGAATTCGTTCTCTGTGGCATCAAAAATTTCATGAAGGTTTGGAAACTTGTGTGTTATTCCAAGATAGAGTGGCAGTGCATAAGACAACTAGATACAGCATATGTATCTATCTATCTATCTATCTATCTATCTATCTATCTATCTATCTATCTATGTATCTGTGTATCTATGTATCTAGGTATGTATGTATGTATATCTATATCTATATCTATATCTATCTATCATCTATCTATCTATCATCTATTAATCTATCATCTATCTATCTTTCTATCTATCTATCAACTATCTATCACCTATATATCTATTATCTATAATGTATCTTCTACTATCTCTCTACTATCCATCAATCAGCTTACCTATCTATACCTCTTAGAGTTGAGACTTTGTATCTATTTCTCATAAATCAACATACTTCTGTCTTAATATACAAGACCAAGTGTTAAACCATTATCAGAAAACATTATTTCAAGATGTACAAGTCAAATCTAGCTAACAGTTCTCACACCCGAAATTAAAAATATTGATAGAACTTTTAAGATTTGCAAATCATGACAGGACACACAGTCTTTTAGTAGATCTCAAGATAAAAGCAGAGGCCTGAAGAACATGAAAACTGTGACATAAATAGGTAAGCATTTGTATTTCATATTTTGTAATATGATGCCGATTTCTAGTTGCTTTCGGATTTTCTGAAAACCATACATGATGATACAGTTGGTTGGGTTTCTTATTTCACAAGAAAACAGGAAAAGACTGTCATACTTTGCTAACTTGATGATCTCATTCAGAAATCTAGGCTATCTCAGGCTTTGGTGACTGGAAGCTCCCCACTTGTAAGCAATTCTATAAGGAAGAGAATCGGAATTTGAGAAGTAGTGTTGGGACTTTCACTCTCAAGGGTCCCCACAATCTGTGCCATCAAAGATTCGGTTAACAGGCAATGAAAGCCCTTGTTCCCCAGCAGAATTTTCTACTGCCAAAGGGAGAACACCTGAAAAGGTGTAAAATCTTCCCACTTAAAACTGATTGGGAGGCCAATAAGCGGTCTCACGAGCAAGTGAAACTGAGAAATACAAATCAGTTTGTTTCTTGTAAATTTGATGACAAACCCCCCTGTTAATTTGAGAGGTATGCCTTGTTGTAGTCATGAATTTCATTTGGAAATCACTGTCTTCTGGGACCTTTCATCTCTATTTGATATCCAAGTGTCTGGAATGTACGCAGGTGATGCCAATTGCCTGGGCTGCTCACTCTGCTTCATGCCCAGTGTCAATGATGAGCTAGATATGAGTTGGTTTATTGGTCCTTGAGTGATCTTCAAGTCACCTAATCTTATAGTACTTCGTCATATCTGATGTATTTGGAAGTTTAGTCTATGCTGAAACTTGATTTAAACATAAGAAAATTGATGGGTTTTGAAAAGGTTTTCCATACGCACAAAATATTTTATACGTAAATAAAATTTTTTTAGAACATGGCAAAGGCCAAGTATATGCAGGTACAATGCTATAAAAGAAATAACCAGCCAATTGCATATTCTACACAGAGAGTAGCGCCCTTCTAGTATGATTTCCACACTATGAGTAGAAACTCTGTACTGCTTTTCATCCTTAAATGGAACTGACGGAGTTGGGTACATGAGTGTCATGAAGATCCCTTTGTCCCAGGCAACAAGGTCAGTGTGCAGACAATACACAACATTTTGCAAACTGTGCATCACATTTACCATTGAAGAAATAATGTTAATTTTTATATTTATCTCTTTATGAAGCCAGAGCAAATAGCTACAATTATCTATGGATAACCTATTCTTGGCATTTTTGAAAATTATTTATATGGAATTTTTTAACACTAATGACTCAAAATATAATGTTCTAATAATAAACTGACATACAGGGTAAGCATGGATATATCTCCAATTTTATTGGGTATAACATAGTCTAGTGTTCAAAATTCACATGAAATATTCTCAAGCACAAATTATGTGAGGGATGAATTAAGTTTGTTTTCATGTAGAGGAATAGACAATTGATTTTTACTGTATTTCATAAAATACAAGGGGATTTAACATATACAAGTGTTTCTTTGATCTTGTTAATATTTGAATGTACACAGTAATGATTTTTATGAAGTCTATATATATGGTGACAAACATAGAATTCCAGTGGAGAGTAAAATAGGAAAAATTATATCTCCCTTAACCAATTATCTCATTCATAATGCAGGACATTGTAGTACCATAAACTTGTTTGATATGAAAAATAGCGATTTATGGAGTAATCAAACTAAAAATTTGGACCAATCTGTAGTTTTTCATTTAGAAGCAGGAGGACTGTGTATTTTTTTCTTTTTGCTAGCACTGAAAAATGCCCAGAGGGACACTTTTATGACCATGGAGGTCGTGTAGTACTTGGTTACCTGTAGCTGAGCTTCCATGTGGTCATGAGCTTTCCACCCAAGGTACTGGTACTGCAGGTACAGCTCAGATCCTTTGCACTGTGTGCTCGTCATAGTTTGGAACTCTCTTCAGTCCTTTAAATGCAATGATCTTGAAAGCTCAGTGGCCTGGAAACACCTGTTAATTATTTCTCTCAATTAACTCCTGGTGCCTACTCTGTCAGAAGATGTAAATATTAAACATGTGTGTATTTTTAAGCTGTGGACCCAGCTCCTCATTGTGCTAAATTCCTTAGGGGGAGGGGAATGTATTTTTTTTTTATTCTTTCAGTAAAATATCATTAGATAGAAAAATTTGACAATATATCTTCCTTTAAGTCTGGATAAAATTTCAAGCCATAAAAAATATACCATTAACGTCAGAGATCATGGGAAAAAATATCTGGAATCTTTGGGGAATTTCAAGTCTCTATTGGTGATGGAGTCTCTGTTTCTTTGACTCACACAACTAAGATGAATATAAGAGTTTAACACTCCTGGTTGAAACACTTCTTTAGTCATGTTCTGTGGCCATCTATCTCCATATCACTGCTTGGGAAGGCTTTTATAAAGATGAGTGGGAGAGTTCTCTCTAAAGTGTTTAAACTCCTAGGAGCAAAAGTGTACCGTAAGAACAAATTATTATTATCTTTATTACTGCAACAAACATGGGGGATAATTATTTTTTAAGTCAGAAGAACAAAGCAGAGTGAGTGTCTGCATCAGAAATGACATGGTGGGTGGTAAATGGCTCTCCCATCTGTCTGGAACAAAGCTGTAATTTTCTCATCATTTTGCTTGTAACATTTATCTTCAGGAGGCCTTGCTTCCAGGACAGAATTGCAGAATCTCTACCTTTCTTTCTTGTCTACATGACTTTATTTTTTTCCTTTTAATACTTGTGAAGTTTAGCAATTTTAAAAAGATTAACTTATTGCACAAAGAAACAAAACAAGATAAAACAAAACAAAAAAAAAATCAAAATCAAATACAAAGACTTTAAAGAAAGGAAGATATTACACCTGAGGAATGACCTTCTTGTGTTTTCATTTGACATTTGCATTTGCATGTAAACTTGACCATTTTATGTACAATCTTTCTTTGCATTTTTTAAAAGCTGTATCTTCATTTTAGTCCTGTGAGTGTATGTGTGTGTTTGCACTTGAGGGCAGCTCTTGACAAGTGAACATAAGAGGGCTCAGGATTCACCAGAACTCTTTTGTCTCTTGATGAAGCTGTTAAAACCAAACCCAGTCCTCAGCAAGACCAGGAAGTGCTTTTGTCTACTGAACCATCCCTCTCCCTTCTTTTCATGTCAATTACTTTTTAATTTATTCTATTATTCCATATATTAGTCACAATCCTGTGAGCCTCATAAGGAAATGCCTTTCTGTGTTCACAGTGTGTTTTTTACCTTTATTTTGTACAATACTTATTTTTCCTGATTTGCATTAATTATCTGTGCTGTCTGGATCTCTGCCTAGGCTGTAGCCAGTAGCATTTGAGGTAAACACACAAAATGCAGAAGAATAATGCCATTATTTAGGTTCACTGTTATTAGAACAAACAAACAAACAAACAAAAGCATCTTTAACAAATGGTTAGGTTTAGGGTTAGATTTAGGGTTAGGTGTTGGTCTAATTGGATATCTGCATGTAGAAGAATGCAAATAGATCCATATCTATCACTGGCTGGAAATTCTAATCTAAATTGATCATAAACCTCAATATAAAATACGATACAATAAATCTAATAGAGTAGAAAGTAGGAAATAGCCTTGAAAGCATTGGTAGCTGAGACAACTTTCTGAACTGATCACCAATGACATCAAGATCAACAACAATTGTTAAATGGGACCTAAATTGGAAAGGAAGAAGTCAAACTATCACTATTTGCAGACGATATGATAGTATACATAAGCGACCCAAAGAACTCCACCAGAGAACTCCTACAGCTGATAAACGACTTCAGCAAAGTGGCCGGATATAAAATCAACTCAAGCAAGTCAGAAGCCTTCCTATACTCAAAGGATAAGCAGGCTGAGAAAGAAGTAAGAGAAATAATACCCTTCACGATAGCCACAAACCATATTAAGTATCTTGGCGTGACTCTAATCAAACAAGTGAAATATCTGTATGACAAGAACTTCAAGTCTCTGAAGAAAGAAATTGAAGAAGACCTCAGAAGATGGAAAAATCTGCCATGCTCATGGATTGGCAGGATTAATATAGTAAAAATGAGCATCTTACCAAAAGTAATACACAGATTCAATGCAATCCCCATCAAAATCCCAACTCAATTCTTCATAGAGTTAGAAAGAGCAATTCAAAAATTCATCTGGAATAACAGAAAACCCAGAATAGCTAAAACTATTCTCAAGAGTAAAAGAACCTCTGGGGGAATCAGTATCCCGGACCTCAAGCTGTACTACAGAGCAATAGTGTTAAAAACTGCATGGTATTGGTACAGTAACAGACATGTAGATCAATGGAACAGAATTGAAGACCCAGAAATGAATCCACACTCCTATGGTCACTTGATCTTTGACAAAGGAGCTAAAACCATCCAGTGGAAAAAAGATAGCCTTTTCAACAAATGGTGCTGGCTCAGCTGGAGGTCAACATGCAGAAGAATGCAAATTGACCATCCTTATCTCCTTGCACTAAACTCAATTCTAAGTGGATCAAAGATCTCCACATAAAACCAGACACACTGAAACTAATAGAAGGGAAACTAGGGAAGAACCTTGAACATATGGGCACAGGGGAGAATTTCCTGAACAGAACTCCAATAGCTTATGCTCTAAGATCAAGAATAGACAAATGGGACCTCATTAAATTACAAAGTTTTTGCAAGGCAAAAGACACTGTCAAAAAGACAAAGCGGCAACCAACTAACTGGGAAATGATCTTTACCAACCTTACATCAGACAGAGGGCTAATATCCAAGATATACAAAGAACTCAAGAAGTTAAACTCCAGAGAGGCAAGTAACCCTATTAAAAAATGGGGTACAGAGCTACACAAAGAGTTCTCACCTGAAGAATATCTAATGGCTGAGAAGCACCTAAAGAGATGTTCATCATCCTTAGTCATTAGGGAAATGCAAATCAAAACAACCCTGAGATTCCATCTCACACCAGTCAGGATGGCTAAGATCAAAAACACAGGAGACAGCAGTTGTTGGCGAGGATGTGGAGAAAGAGGAACACTCCTCCACTGCTGGTGGAATTGCAGGCTGGTACAACCACTCTGGAAAGCAGTCTGGCGGTTCCTCAGAAAACTGGGCATGACACTCCCGGAGGATCCGGCTATACCACTCCTGGGCATATACCCAGAGACTTTACCTGCATGCAATAAGGACACATGCTCCACTATGTTCATAGCAGCCTTATTTATAATAGCCAGAAGCTGGAAAGAACCCAGATGTCCCTCAACGGAGGAATGGATTCAGAAGATGTGGTATATCTACACAATGGAATACTACTCTGCAATTAAAAACAATGAATTCACGAAATTCCTAGGCAAATGGTCAGAACTTGAAAATATCATCCTTAGTGAGGTAACCCAATCACAAAAGAACACCATGGTATGCAGTCACTGATAAGGGGATATTGACCCAGAATCTCGGAATACCCTAGACACAATCCGCATATCAATAGATTTCTAAAAAGATGGAAGGAGAGACCCCTGGTCCTGGAAAGACTGGATGTAGGGGAATGCCAGGACAGAGTAATGAGAGGGGGTTGAATGGAGAAAAGAGGGAGGGAAGGGGGCTTATGGGACTTTCGGGGAGGGAGGAAACGGAAAAGGGGAAGTGATTTGGAATGTAAATTAAAAAAATAAAAAAAAAATAAAACTGCAAATCTTCCATAAGGCTAAGGACACTGTCAATAGGACAAAATGACAGTCTACAGATTGGGAAAGAATCTTCTCCAACCCTACATCTAAAAGAGGGATAATATCCAAACTATATGAAGAACTAAAGAAGTTAGAATCAGCAACACATATAGCAAATTTAAAGAGATGTTCCAAGTCCTTAGTCATCAGGGAAATGCAAATCAAAAAGAATCTGAGGTTCCATCCCACACCCGTCAGAATGGTGAAGATAGAAAGTCACATGAGAGCACATGCTGGAGACGATGTGGATTAATTGTTCACTCTGGAATTTTCCTCAATATCCTGATGCACAACATTCCTACTATTACAATTTTGAATCTCATTAGTTCATAAAAAGATAGTTGGTATGAAACCTTTTAAAAAGCATTTAAATGATTTTAAATAATTTTCTCTCCTTTTTATGTTCCAAGTACTTAAACTTTCTTAATGCCCATTAAAGGCTATGAAAAAAAAATTAAGCTAATTTATTTGAACCTGAAAACCCATCCAATGTAGACTTACAGTAAACATTGTATCATATTGAGTAATAACTATATATTACCTTTCAGAGATAGTTCAGCATACATGTGTATTTGTGTATAACCCCCAAAGCAACAAGCTTCTCCATTGTATGAAGAAAAACATTACCATTATTTTTTATCAATATGAACTTTTTCTGTCAGCATCTGTCCATTTTGGCATGTTGAATTTTATAATCACTAGCTTAACTATATTGAAACACATACATAAACACACACACACACACACACACACACACACACATTTGACTACTAACCTCATACCATTAACATATCATGCTTTTGTCATATGTAGTGACAAGTAGTCAATCATCATTAACAAGATGACAGGTCTCCCCTCTAAGTTGTAAACGCAGTAGGTTTTAAAAACAAACTTCAAGAGATTAAGCATCATCTGATTTGCACCCCCTCCCCAAGTATATACATCAATAGACTTTAAAGTAAGCTCTTACTTTCTTTCATTTAAGATAACTAAATTGCTCGCTACACATTACACATGTAAACCGACAACATACCTTTAAGGACAGGAGTAAAAACAAGCCAGTTCTTGTGATGTGTGTACATTTCTTTTAGGAATTCAAGGCCATCTCAAAAACACAAAACAGGAATCTATGTCCAGTCTATGTAGCATCTTACTTATTTGTAAGGACTATTCCTACTATTTAAAATTATTGATAAAGAGATTTGTTTCTTTTAACCTTGACTCAGTACTTGATTTGGTGTTATGTTTTCTTGTACTTTTCTATAGTAAAACTTTGTTACAAAAATTTGTTCTCGTGCCACACAAGTCAATCTAACAATTTATATGTATAAATAGACTAGTGAAAAACAATGTTTGAACCATATTTGAGAAAATAGTTTATCAATGAGATGTTTCCCGGTCAAACATTTGTGGCCATTGTGGAAGGTGGAAGATATTCTAGCATAACAAAAGTAACAAATTTATTGTAACAGCTTCACAGGTGACACATACATTGTAACATCACCTCAAGGAATGTTTTTAAATTTAGAAATGGCTTCCTAATATATACATTTCTTTACTTTCCCATTGATTTGGCTTGTAATATTAATTAAAAGTTCACAATAAGCTGTGGTTGATAAAAGGGATAGTCATTGTAAAATTAGGGAAAACTAAAGGAAAACACCAGGAACAAAATTTGTAAACAAGTACAAAATGTGATCAAAAGCCTGAAATGAAAGCAGGTGAAAAATGTGGAAGAGATATAGGAGAAACTACAGTAGCAAGATTGACAATTATCTGTGTCTAAATTCATGTTCAGGGACCTACTCTGTGTGCATGTGTGTGTGTGTGTGTGTGTGTGTGTGTGTGTGTGTGTGTGTGTGTGTGTGAGAGAGAGAGAGAGAGAGAGAGAGAGAGAGAGAGACTTCACATGGGGGACAGGAGAAAGGCGACATGCATGAAATCCCTCTGGCAGACACTTTCAAAGCAGCTTGTACAAGAAGTGTGACTTCTTGATCTAAACAGCTCCCCAGTCACCCCCTCTTCTCAGTGTTAGTGCATTAAGAATTAAGCTCGCAGCATATAAATTTTGAAAGACGAGTTTTAGCCATAGGGGAAAGCTTGGAGGTGAATTGTGTTGTTGAGAGATATCTGATTTTCATTCATCCAGCATATCCGATGCTCCAAACCTTCAATAGAAGGTTTTCAATTGCAAAAGGCAACTGAAAATGAGTCTGAAATTCAAAGCAGATTTGGTGTTTATCGGAAAGGAGGTGGTAACATCGCAGTGATTGATGTTTTTAAATCAAGCAGAGAAAGATTGATCTTGATTTGAATAAACTTGATAGAGTCTTCAAACTTGCTATTGAGAATTGATATGGCTTCCATGAGTACCTAATGGGGGCTTCTAAGCTTGAGAAATATGAAATGTAAAAGAGTATATATAAATTATTCAAATGTGAAATAAATATACATACATATACAGTACATGCAACAATGTGTACAAACCTGTATGTATATAAGTGATATGATAGTTTTCTTGTTTTTTTTCTTTTTCTTTTCTTTCTTTCTTTCTTTTTTTTTTTTTTTTTTTTTTTTTTGGTGTTTCAAGACAGGGTTTCTCTGTGTAGCCTTGCCTGTCCTGGAACTCGCTCTGTAGATCAGGTTGGCCTTGAATTCACTGGGCACTCCCTCCCTCTGCATCCAGAGAGTTGGGCTTTAAGGCAGGCTCCACCACTGCCTGGCATGCATAACATTCTTAAGTCTTGGTAGATGATTCTGAAATGTGATTCCCTTATGGAGAAATGGTTTCTGGGTTACTGTGCTTTATCTGGCACTTGAATGGTGCGTTCCTTTGTTTTTATTGTTGCTCTTAACCTATTCGATTTTCTGTTGCTTGTTTGTTTACACTTGTTTTTGTATTGAGACAAGGACTCACTATTTTAGGACTGGCTGACATAGAATTGGCTATGTAGTCAACCAAACTGCCTTTAAACTCACAGAGAGCCTCATGCATCTGCTTCCTAAGTACTGGGATATAAGCCACTATGCCTGGCTAGTACCTGATTTTCTAATAACTCAAATAACCTACTTATCATGACAGAATTCCAGTTTTGTGATGCATAGACTTCATTTTCCCTTTAATAATAGTAATTTTGGCAATATAATACATGTGTATAGTACATTGCGATTATACTCACCTGCCTTCTCTTGTCTCCCTCCTTTCCCTGCCAAGCCTCCTCCTTCCTACAGGTCCCTTTCCTATTCATATCCTTTGGTTTAGTTTTTTGACCCACTAAGCTTAAATGGGGCTGACTCTTAAGGATTATGACTTTAGTTTTGTCTCCTATGGTTTTGCACTGTCCTTGCTACATATTTTTTCATGGTTTGGCAATTAATTCAATTTCATGGATTATGTTTACTGTTTCATAGTCTCTTAGATTTTTGTTATTCTCTTAAGCATCAGCTGTCAGTTGCTGTTGTCCATTTTAAAATATTGCCTACTTCTATAAGACTGTGCCATAGTAGAGGAGTTACTAGAAACAAAAAGTGGCTTCAGGTAGAGACAGCTTTGATAAGGAACGTGCTCTGCCTTTGTTCCCGCAATGGAATCTACCATCCTTGTATGAGCATCTGGTTTGCTCACTATTAGATACTCAGAGGAGCCTCAGTAATTCCATTTCCTGTTCTGTGTTTTTGTTTGTTTGTTTTGTCATGGACATGTAGCCAACCACAGTGCCCTTTTGTATGTCTTTAGGATCTTACACAGTTGACTTCTAATTTTGAATTGACAGCTGAAGAAATAACCCAAATATATGTTTATTTCTCTAAGCTTCCATGAGTCCTGCTTATCTAAATCTCCAATCCTGATCTCTTACTTCTCTTATCCTGGGCTTTCTCTCTTGGGGTGTCATCCTGCTGGACCATCAGCACCCAGGCAATTAGACACATGTTTGGAAGATAGTCAAGGCCAAGACATTCAGAGCAGAATGGCTACAACTCTCACCTTCTAATTTGTCTTCTTCTTGGGATCTGTAAGATGGGTTCTGAATTCATAGTTGTCCCAGCTTGCCTCCAAATGCATTTTTTTTGCTCAACTATATAGATTCAGTTCTTTAAATCCCTAGTTGGAAATACTGTTTGCCTGCAAGCTATACTATCTTTTCAGAAATACAACAACTTTTAAAAAGACTATTTGAGAACAAATTAAGAATGAAGAATGAATGTTATGTTTTATAAATATCACCTTAAAAGGTTATTTTAATGTTTAAGTAAGTAGAAAGGGTTACAAAGTCATATGAAACAATTAAACTATTCACAGTATTGATCATCAATGGAATATTATGAGACTGATAATTCATAGCAATTTTGTGTTAGTATTTTAGATACATTAATGATAGCTTTTGGTTATTTAAAAACACAAAAGTGAACAGCTTAATGTCTTGAATACTGAGTTTAATATCCTTTTCCATAAAAGTCATAGTTGCAAATGAATACTAGTACCTATTGCTTTCTACATTATGCTGTCTAGGTAGTTAAACAATTTGGGACAATCTTAAAAGAAAAGTAGACACAATAAATTAATCATAGATTTCCTATTTTACTAAAAATTTTTAAAAGGTCCCTAATTATCTTGCATTTAATTTACTTGAGGAATGATGTTTAGTTTTGTAAACTCAAGAAGCATAAGTATAATAAGGAATTTTCTTAAACTGAAACATATGTGGGTAGTTAATCTTTTTTACTCATGAAAATATTAATTACTCTACTATTAAATTTAAATTCATAACTTACATTCATATAAACAGAACTACCTTAAAAGGTATATACGATGTTCATAAAGCTAGTTATATTGCTTTAAGAACAAAAATTGGAGTCAATCTATGTAAATGATGTTCATATAAGTTTTTGATAAAGGCAGAATGGGCATTCTCTAGATATGAAAACTGGAAAAATTGGAGACAAAATCTCCAACCAAGAGAAATATTTTTCACAGGATAATCTATAAAGTTTCTCAAATGATTCTGACATTTACAATTCTCTGCAAACATAATGGACCCTCTTTCTAGTACTTGCATTAAATGCAGATTTCAGACACTAGATGCTGTGCTCAATGAGTTAGTAATGTCCCCATCAATCTTATGGTGCAAATGAAGATGACTAGAAATGTTTCTGTAAAGGATAAATAAGAAAACATGTTATGCTTTATTAACAAAAAAATCATATATTACCATAGAATAATAGCGTGCATATTCCATACCTGAAAAATCCTTTTAGTTGTAAAACAAAACCTAAATTTTCATAGGAACAAAGGATTACATTTTAATATGTCATGATATTAGATCTTACTCCACCTCAATGAAGATGTAATGAAAACCAATATTTATGTTGTTCTTTAAAATGATCGGTTTTTTTGACCTGGGAATAGATATCAAGGATTTACCTCATTGACACAGTCTGGCAGAGATCATGTAGCCTTACTTCTCCCTTTAATAGAACACACAACCAGAAAAGATATAGGATAATTTAAATTTGAGCCTGCTAACTTTAAACCATTGACTAAAAGATAACTGTTTCACAATGTATTAAGAACACATTTTATTTTTATTATTTAAAAAGCTCATACGTGAACTCAAGAAAATATGAGAACACCAATATTTCCTCCACCCATCTATCTCCTATTCCTTTTATTGGTCTTGAATCTTATTGTTTCTCTCTCTCTCTCTCTCTCTCTCTGTGTGTGTGTGTGTGTGTGTGTGTATGTGTGTGTGTATGTGTGTTTATTACTTTTATATTTTTACAGTCCAGTCATTCCCCACTCCCGGTACTCCATCCACAGTTTCTCATTCCATTCCTCCTCCTCCTGTCTTCAAGAAGTTATTCCTCCTCCCCCTTCCAGCCCTCCTTACTCCCTGGGGCCTCAAGTCTCTCAAGGGTTAGGCACCACTTCTCAGACTGGACTCAGACCAAGCTGTCCTCTGCTGTATATGTTTTGGGGACCTCAGACTAGCTCAGGTTGGTTGGTAGCCTGGTTGGTAGCTCAGTGTCTGAGAAATCTCAGGGGTCCGTGTTAGTTGAGACTCCTGGTCTTCCTATGGGGTCACCCTCCTCCTCAGCTTCTTCCAGCCGTTCTCTAATTCAACCACAGAGGTCCCCACCTCTAGTCCAATGGCTGAATGAAAATATCCGCTTCTGTCTCAGTCAACTGCTTGTTGGACCGCTCGAAGAACCGTCATGCTAGGATCCTGTCTGTAAGCCTACCAGAGCATCAGTAATAGTGTCAGACTTTGGAGCCTCCCCTTGAGATGTATCACAATTTGGGCCAGTCACTTTGCCACCTATCACATTAAATTCTTTCAATGATGTCTATATGTTCAGGGCTGTGGGTCCATCCATGTAGCTACCATACGTGGACCAGTCTCTCAGTCTCAGTACAAAGAAAACAGTCTCAGCACTGATGGCAGCATGCTGTGAACAAGAGAATCTCTGGCCAAGGTTGTGAGTAGTGCTGCTCTGTGAGTATGAACATAAATACTTAAAAGGCATTTGAACAACCTAACCATTGACAAGATGATAATCATATGCTCTGCCCAGAATTTTATAATCTCCCCAGCTTTGAACTTGACTTTATTCAGACTACCAGGCATGAAATCTCTCCTGAGGAGAAATTCTCAAATACAGTAACAGCTATATTCATTCATTGCATCATTCGTGTATCCCACCTTTGGCAACAGTAGTCTAACTTGCAGGATTAATACTGGATGAGTTAATCAGTATCTACTCCCCCCATAAAAATCCTTCAAAGCATCTGCTGATACTATAGAAGCTAGCCAGCGGGAAGGGTTCTTTATTATTTTAATTTTTTTCATTTTATTAGATAATTGCTTTATTTACATTTCAAATGGTATCCCCTTTCCTTGTTATTCCTCTGAAAAACTGCTATCCCATCACCCGCCCCCCTGCTTACCAACACCCCTCCCCAACTTCCTGACCTGGCATTCCCCTACACTGGGGCATCTAGCCTTCATAGGACCAATGGCCTCTCCTCTCATTGATGTGTGAAATGGACATCCTCTGCTACATATGTAGCTGGAGACAATTGGTCCCTCCACATGTACTCTTTCGGTGGTGGTTTAGTCCCTGGGAGCTCTAGGGATACTGGTTGGTACATATTATTGTTCCTCCTATGGGGCTGCAAACTTCTTCAGCTCCTTGAGTCCTTTTGAGTCATTTTGAGAATAGTTTCTCTATGTTGAAACAATAAAATTTATGTTGTCAGCAGATAATGGGATTTTGATGTAATTGTTACTTTGGTTTATCTGTCTTTCAATTCTAAGTTACAGTGTATCTGTTCAGGGAACTCAAGGCAGGAACTCAGCAACACAGGCAGAGTGAAGAGCTTAGAGAGATGCTTGTTTGTATCTCATTTTGAATGGGATTTCTTAATCTTCTACAATCCAGAGCCTAGCCCATGGAATGAGGCAGTCCATATTCAGAGTTTGCTCTTCAATTAACAATCTAGACAGCCCTCTATAGATACCTGCACAGGCCATTCTGTCTAGGCAACTCCTCATGGAAATTCCCTTCTCGGGGGATCCAAGCTGACATTAAAACTACCCAGCATATCAACTGTTTCTAAACAAATATATGTAAGACTTGCAAATATTACTGTTTTGGTTGAAAATATGTTGTTTTTCATATGTGCATACTCTGCTCCTGCAGTTATATTGGATGAATGTTTATGGTTTGTGCACACCTGACATTCTATTTGTTTTCTTTATTTTTATCTCTCACTCTAATGTAAGTCTCTCCATACCAGGTGCTGTGCATGGTGGTTGTATCTTCAGTATCCAAAATTATACCTAAATCACAGTATGCCTGTATTTAGTGCAATATGTTAGATGTGTCAATGGTACAATCAAATATGCTTGTGCTGTTTGCAAAGATACATGAGCCAATATGGAATAGATGCCTAGTAGAATAATTTAGAGAAACTTCAAGTAAGAATAAAGAACAGAGAAAATGTCAACAGCAGTGCAAAGTTGAAGAAGAGAAAACTGTTGGAAGGTATCACAGACTACATACACTTCAGTCCCAGGAGAGTGTCAGCGAGGCCACACAGAGCCCTTAAATGCCAACATGTCCATTTATAGGGACCCGGTGTCTCCCAGCAGGGATCCTGTGTCATAGGTTCACTCTTCCTGGTAATTGGTGGCAGCAACCTGGGGGAAGGCTGACCTATAGGAAATGTAATGGTAGATCCAAAATGCAAGCATATGTAGGCTTAGATAATTATGTTTCCCATAGCCAGAGGAGTGGACAGTACATAAGGATGAACTCCACAGAGTCTAATTGTAAGATCCCAACATATGACCAAATCAATGAGCACACTAATAATAATATCCCCCCATGTCAATGGTGATTCTTATTTATCTATGTAGGCAAAGGTTCCATTGGTCAAAATTCCAGATAAAATACAAAAATGTTATTACATAAAAATTTCCTTCGATAATTTCATGATAGACTTGTTCTATTCAAACTTGTTCAAAACTATTCATTTTGCTTGATATTAATTTGTCAACAGAATGAATATTGCATATTTAGTAGTTGAAAATATCAAATATTTGAAAAAAATATCTGAACGTTTCTCCCTTCATCGAAACCATGCATGACAAAAATACACCCAGAACGATTATGAAATCAAAAACATGGTAGATTGTTCTAAAAGTTCTGAAACCTTTGCATCTTAAAATATGTAGATAAATGTTCAAATAACAGAAATACAATAAGCATAATGTTGGGTATAGATTTTTTCCCCAGAAGGAATTTCACAGTTGAATTATTTGTGTGACCACTAAGTAACTACATATTAAAACCTAACAGGAGGGAATAAACCTTGGTATAAATTTACTAATTAAAATGCTGATTCTTAGGTCATATAAAGATCTGCTGCAGAAGGTGACTATATTCATATCTGCTGCATATTTTCACAATTGCTTGTGTCCTTAGATCAAAAGACAATATATCTGACACAAATACTGTGGCATTATCAACTTCACTCTCTTTTTAAATCTTACTTTTTCTTAAAACATAATGAAGACTGGAAGAAAAAGATATAATCAGCAATGAGTTTATAACTTGTTGAATACTTAATCTCTATTTTTGATCTATAATAAAAATTCTCTGAGTGAGTAAACATCTTAGTCTTGATCAGCATTCTTCAATTGACCAAGATTACATTTTACCTGGAAAGGATGACTGATGTACAAAACATAAATAAATGTCAAATGCTGTCTTTAGAAGATTTATCTTTACCATGCTATCCTCAATACAGAACTGTGATGATATGCATAAACGATGATGTAAGATATCTATACAATACACAGAAACAATGATATAAGGTATCTGTACTATATACAGAAACAGTGACATAAGACTTCCATACCAAACACAGAATGATATATTGGATGAATGTTTAGGGTTTGTGCACACCTGACATTCAACAACATATACATAAGTAATGATATAAGATATCTATAATTTAATCCCTTGGTGCATGAGCCAAGCAAGATAAACTATTGTATTTTATTCTTAGAATTTGTCACTAGGGTAACAGTAATAGGAACAAAAGCATGAAATTTTTGCCTCTTTCATGTTAACAGAGCTATACACAAGAAACACACAGCAATATCTACCCCACCAAAGAACTGCTGGAACATGTCAGTGGTCCAGTCTTGAAGAACCAAGGCTCCAGGATCTCTATGACTTTCCTTTTTCTTTTTTTAATGTTTGAAAATTTCAAGTATGTATGATTCTGTTAAATATTTGCATATCTAGACTAAAATCTCAAACTAAAATGTTAATTTCTCAAATCTAAAAATCTGTGTATATAAATCAGAAAATGGGGTTGGAGACATTGTTCAGCAGTTAAGAATTCTGTCTGCTCTTGTAAAGCATGGGGTATAGTTTCCCAACACCTACAGCAGCTCCCAGCCATCTCTAACTACAGTCCCAGGGCATCCACTGCTCTTATCTGGCTTCCACTGTTACTATACAAGATATGCGCAGACATACTTACAGACAAACACTAATGCATATATGCAAAATAGATATGCTTAATTAAAAACTTAAATTAGTAAGAGAAAGTTAACAGAACTTGTATATATGTATTTTATACCAGAAGCTAATAGCAATGTTTCATAGGTCATTATTTCTAAATATACTACAGACCTCCTGCCTGGAACAATAATGCCCTCAGTGGGCTATGTCCTTTCATATCAACTGTTAATCATGAAAATACTACACAGTTTTCTCTATTGATGAATCTGTTGAGTACATTTTCTCAGTTGAGAGTCCCTCTTCTCAGATGACTGCAGCTTATGCCATGTTGACAGAAATATAATAAGTACTATGGCCCCTGTAATTAACCCCAAGAAAACTCATTGGTTCACCTATTTGGACTTTGATGTGATTGTTACTTTGATTTGTGAGGGTAGCTTACATCAATCCCTGGCATGCATGTGCATGTGTGTGTAAGTGTGTGTGTGTGTGTGTGTGTGTGGTGTGACAACATTAAATGTAGAAGCCAAGACAATGCAATTGAAAGTGAATATGAAAGTCATTTCAGAAAATAATTCTGTATTAATGAGCAACCCAAATAATAGAAAGTGAATTAAAATGTTATCCCGGTTATATGGAAGATAATTCAAAATAATTATGGCTAGAATACCCCAAACCAGAAAAGTACTAGAAGAAAATCTTTGTGATTTAGGAAAAAGAAGAGGTCTTAGCACTTAAATAAGAGACTTTAATGTAAGATATAAGATAAATTTCAGTTTACCAAAATTACTAAGTATTCTTCTTCAGAGGGTCTTCTAGAGTAAATGAAAGCAAGACAGATACAAACTTCTGACTGAAATTAGGATACCTGTGGACATTTGACTTATATCCAAAGAACATGAGCTCAGTCTAAACTGAGACAATGATATGACAAGCCAAAGTACTTACTATTGAGTAACGCAAATGCACAGTAAAGCAAGCTGAAAATCAGTAGCTTTTAGAGAAACACAAGTTGAAACCATAATAGATATCACCAGACGTCAGAAATGCCACCATTTAAGAGAATTCTGTGCTGATTTGGATACAGAATTACTGGCAAGCTCATGCATAGCTGATGAGAAAGCTCAACAACACATACAGTGTTGTGGGTTTGATGGTGACACTTAGAAAATGACCATTGCAGATGTAATTAATCAAGAGGTCATTAGGATAGAACCAGTTTCAATATGACCTCTGCCTGTGTAGAAGAGAGAGAATTAGTACACAAAGACAAGGAGAGATGGAAATCCTGGATGAGGACTGCTGCCCATGCTAATGCTGAACTCCCTCAAAGGTGTTAGGATGATCCAACCTCATACCAGATATAGAAATAACCTCCAGGGTAGCCCAGCATGCATATTCTATTGCTATATCACCCAAGATCATGATTTTTATGGTAATCATACCAGACCAATATGGACCATTTGACAAGAAGCCCGTTGAAGAATTAGAAAGCCAAAAATGTATGCTGACTACATTAAAAGACAAGCCCATGGGTATTTCTAGGATACTTAAAATATGCATATACGTACACATATATATTCCTATACATACCTAGACAGTCATACAATGTCCTAATTTGGAATAGTCATAGCCGGACTATCCATTGTAACTTCAAATTCTAAACAACCAGGTCATTAGCTAGTGAGCAAATAAATCAATCCTAGTACAGCCATAAACAAAGTCTTTTCAGCAACATAAATGCAAGAATCCAAGTGATATGTGTAGAAGAGATCAGTGGAATCCTCACTACATTGAATTAAGTCATAGAAGGCAGACACAAATGACAGAACAATATGCTATTTCATTCAGATCATTATTTAAAAGGATGATCAATTCTTGTAACAGAACTTCAGTTTTTTAGCCAGTCCTGGATTCAGAATGGGTTCCCTACTTTTACATCTGAAACGCAATAGAGATTGCACAAAGTCACATTAAGTAATATGTTGAACATGGCTTACAATTATTGTAAGTAGATTATTCCTAATTTTTCCAAACTAACAGAAGTGTCAAGAAATGAAACTGTATTTTGGTACCTCAGCCCCATTTTGTGTGATCGTTTGTTTCACAAATGACAAGAACAAACACATTTAACCTTAATGTTGACAATAGGTGGTCTCATTAAGCACACCACAATGTAAATGATACAGTAGCTTGTGATTCCATAGAATTTAAATTTTAAATATAAAACTATAACAAATATGTAGAAAGGGTGAGAAATGTAACCCAAAGGATAGTCTCTTTTTGAAAAAAGAAAGGTAATACATATTGTTCATATTTGTACTGTTTATTTAATACAAAACAAGAAAAACAATAACAAAGTATGCCAGTAGGCTCACAAATAGTTTCTTATACAGTTACTATAATTACCTAGTAGAGCAATACTTTGTCTCATTTTTGGAATAATGAAGAACTAAACTAACAATTTCATATTTTATACCAGTTGTAAACAGATATTAGATTCAGTATTTCTAGTTGAATTTTTGGAATGCATTATTGCAACATGAAAAGAGTGAAACTTTGTTTTTGGAGTATATACTGACATGTGAAAGGGAAAATGAATATAATTCCAACAAAGGTCCAAAGTCAAGTGTGGGAATGAAGTGATCTTGGGTCTTAAGGTGAGTGTTGTGCTGATCTGCACTGCTCAGTGAGACTCCTCGTCAAAAAAAAAAAAAAAACAAAAAACAAAAAACAAAAAACAAAAAAACAAACAAACACACCTTTAAAAAGGAGGAGAAAAATAAATCTATGGAGTTATTCAAGCATGTGGTATATATCAATTCTTTATGTGAATTTATAAGAATCAATTGAGAGGTTAGATTTTATTAGATTCATGTGGGATTTTTTTATTCTAATACACTGTTAATATGTTTCCATACTAATTCTTTCACATTATATAAATAACAGATATTATGAAAAATTAGAGGAAGACAAATTTCTGTTCAAGACAAATTAGAGGTTGGTAAGAATTATGACTACACCATAATCTAATATGTCCTCTCAATAGTAAGCCCACTCCTTACCAGTGAACATGTCAAAGTGTATTCAGTGTTAAAGATCATTTGTGGGTCCCCTGAATGCCATTAAAATCAAAATATTCCTGCTGGCATTCAGACCCTTTGTGAAAGACTTTCTCTATCAATCTGCATTTATTTCCCAAGTTAGAGCCTCTACAGTAGACAAATTCATATTTATGTGATTATTTACATATTGTTTCTACCATAATTTATTTGACTATGGTATTCTAAAGAACACTTTATCTTTTCTTCCTTGCAAATATTACATATCTATCAAAATAAAGTTTCAGACCAATTTGTTTTTCAAAGCCTCCTCTGATGCAATCTATCAAGATTTTTCCTCTGCAAAATGTTACTTGCTATAACAATGTATCTTTTCAAAACAAAATCATTTTCTAATATTCCTAACATGTTATATTTTCACCTCAATGTGCAGTCAGGAATCAATCGTTATGATACTTTCAGACACCAAAGCATCTGTATTACAAATTGATACAGGATTACAATTCATGGCGTTTACAATGATATATGTTCTGCAACTCTCTGTGATACTACATATGGTTATCTAAACATTAAAAATTTTAGATAACATATGGTTATCTAAAAATTCAAAATACTGACTTTGAATTTGTTACCAGATGCAGGCTAAGAAAATATCTCAACTCTCACCAACTGCAAACAAAGATATTTGCTGTCTCTTACAAATTCCAAAAGTTGAAAACCTGGGCATATTGTCAAGTGGTTGTCTCTGACTTGTGGTCTCACCTGAGCCTGATAGGTTATTATATTCTGTAGGCTTTCTTGGACAGAAGCACCACAAGGGAGCTCAGTAAACAGGTTTTGTCTCTGATCTCCTCTCAAAGCATGACACTTAGGTTCAATCAGGAATTGATGTTCAAGAGAAAGCAAGGTGAAAGTACCTTGACTGTAATAGCCTAGGATAAACAGCCATGTACTCTCACTTCTGCTATATTGCACTGTCCAAATACATCTGACCCAGAACATTGTAAAAGAGGGAAATACAGTGAAATGTGAATATTAGAACCATTTAGTAGCATCTTGGAAGCCTGTGACTATAGATTTTCCTGTGACATGTTCAGCTGTCTCCCGCTTATGAGATACTTTCCATTATGCTTATGTCTTATAATTGTAACACAGAAACCTGAACAATGAGTCATCTGCTTTCCATGTTTGGAGAGGAAATTTAGGTGTTCACAAATGCAGGTTGCCAATGCGCCACACCTCCAGCTCTGGGACAGTTCTATTAATTATTTTCTTCTAGTTTTATGTTTTTTTTTAATTTTCTCATTTGAAATAGTAAAAGCTGTTTCTAATTTGATTTGTAATGGAGATGGGAAAAGGTTAGAAAAATACAGGGGATTTAATAAAGGAAGAATAAAGAACTCGATTAAATCACTTCATATTTTATGCTCTATTTCTAATATGTTATATAATCATTAAATATAGTAGAAAGTTAAGAGGTCAATATAACTGAGATAACTGATACAAAAACAAGTAAACTTAGATTCTCAATAATCAATTGCAGTTTCAATCAAAAAGTTGTCAGGATTAAATATTTTCTCAGAATTTCCTTAATTTTATTTCCAATCAGTGAAAATAATTTGGAATAACTAATGGGCTAATGCTATTAAAATCAGGTATGTAATCAACTTTTAAATATTTCCTAAAACTGAAAGCATTTTTTCATATAATACAAGAAGCAAATATCTTAGTCTTAGCATAATTAATATCGACACATACATTCTAATTATATTTAATTGTGCACCTTTGCATAATTTTTATCTCATGTCCCATTACTTCCTCTTTTTAAACCTAAATGTCCCCATTGACAATGATTACTCCACACTCTAAACCTTACTTTGTTTTTTAATGTAAAGTAGAAAATAAAATTTCCAGATAAACGAAGATGATTTATAGATAATTGGATAGACAGAAATACAGACAAATAAGGAAAAGACAAATAAAGAAAGACAGATGAAACATAAATAATGATAGATATGTGTATAGATAATTAATATATACATTGATAAATAATATAAGGATGATTGATAGATTATAAATAATGCATCAGTATATAGATAATAGTAGAACACACATTATAGAGATATATGTGTATATCTTTGAGTGTGCTTGTGTGTGTATCTATGTGTTAGAAGATACACAGAGATAAATAGATTATGATGGACAATAGCAGTATAAGTAGCTATATATTTAATGAGTAGAGAAAAGTGAATGAAAGTAAATGATAGATACATAGATAGACAGATGTAGACTAGTTGATTGATGTGAGAGAGATGACTGTAGAAAACTGATGGACAGATGATGAATAAATGAGGATTATGAGTTATGATTGATACAAAAAGAGAGATATGGTCTGCAGATGTCTGATGATGATGATGGTTGTGATGGTGATGGATAGACCCATGGTAGATGACAGACTGATTGATTGATAGAGAGATAACTATAAAAATTGATAGCTGGTGGATAAGTGATGATGATGAGTTATGATAGATATATAGAGATTAATAAATGGTTTGCAAGTGTCTGATGATGATGGATGATGGATAGATACATGATAGATGATAGATAGAAGACAGACATGTGACTGAAATGCAGTAGTATATATTCTGGATATATACATGCATGATAGATGATGGGTAGATATGTAATTGATATATGTGATAAATGTTAGATGCATACATGATAGATGATAGCTTGATATATGATTGATAGATAGATGATCAATTGTGCTATATAATTTACCATACACAGATACTTTGGAAATTTTTTGGTGATATTCAGCCTTTTAAGGTATAATACCATTTTCTGGTGACACTAATTATACACTTCACAGCTCAAAGATTGCTTTGTACATGTTAGGATTTTTCAATTGTTTATATATATATTAAATATTATTGATTTATTACAGATTGTTTGTACTTTAAAATAGCATTAGTACCCTTATAAATCTATGTGATGAAAAAGTATCAGCAATATAACATCAATCTAACTAAGATTTAAAATTATCATTAGGCTATTTCTATACTTTTCAACCACGAAACAGTATAGTTATTTATGAAATAATATTGATATGCTGTTATAGCTGAAAATGTTTTCTGAATCATATAAGGTATCCCTTTGTAATCCGGGCGACTATAGTTTTTCCCCCTCCAAGTAGATAATGTGTGACAATACAGTGTCCCTTTGCCTTTTGGGAAATCATAACAAAGGTTTTCTGTGAGAAGGAATCCTCTGCTTCAGAGAAGGTTCCACTGGTGACTGGTAATACATGGTTCCTGGGACCAAACAATAACTATATGATAATGATAGCCTCTAAATGATGGCCATCACATCGCATTTCAAAAGCTAACAGGAAAACTACACTTTTCCTCTATAACCTTTTCATTGAGAAGAAGACAACAATGAAAGATAAAGGTGTAGGCACTGCCTATGTTTAGTACAATACAAAGTACGAGAATTAGGAATTGAGGTGGAAGAAAAGAATGTGGATTGTTACAATATCTTTAAATTACATTATACTCAGATATTATGCTTTCCTATTTCTTTTCTGTTGCTGTGATAAAAACAAAGTCCATCATCAAGGGAAACCAGAGGAGAAGCTCATGGCAGAAACCTAGAGTCAGGAACTGAAGCAGAAAGCATGGAGGTGCACCAAATTGCATTCTTTCTCTGGCTTACTCAGCTACCTTCTTTATAGAACCAAAAACCATGTGTCCAAGGATTGCACTGGCCTCAGCAAACTAGAAACACCTCTTTCAATTAATAATCACGAAAAAACCACATAATATGCCACAGGCCAATCTGAAGGAAATGGTTGTTCAGTTGAGGCTCCCTATTCCCAGGTTTGTCAAGTTACAGTTAGGATTAACCACACCAAGGGTAGCTTTGGTCAACTTCACAAACACTCACATTACTATTAGATCACATTACTATTAGATCACAACATTTCCTTGTCCCTAAGTTCTAACATTAATATCATAATATAAAACACAGTCTAACTTTTTAAAATTCTCAATTTTTTAAAAAATCAAAATAGCTCTACCTGAAGACCCAGCTATACCATTTCTGGGCATATACCCCCCCCCCTAAAAAAAAGGTTCCATCAAATTAAAAGAACATCTGCTCCACTATGTTCATAACAGCTTTATGTATAAAAACTGGAAACTAGAAACAACCCAGATGTCCTCAACTGAAGAATGGATACTGAAAATGTGGTTCACTTACACAATGGAATACTATTCAGCCATTAAAAACAAGAACATCATGAATTTTTCAAGCAAGTGGATAGAACAAGAAAATATAATCCTGAGTGAGGTGATTCAGACCCAAAAGGCCATGCATGGTATGTGCTCACTGTTAAGTGGATATTAGCCATAAAGTACAGGATACCCATGATACACTACACAGACGCAAAGAAGGTTGGCAAGAAGGATGATCCAAGTGAGATGGTCTAAGTGAGGATGCTCATTAAGAAGGTATAATAGTCAGAGGAGGCAGAAAGAGGGAGGGAACTGAGTGAAAGATGAGATGTGAAGGGAAATGGGGCAGGATCAGGTATGGAGAGAAACAGGAGACAGGGCCCGAGGGCCAAGAGAATGAAGGAAAGTGGAAACAACATGTGTCTAACCCCTATTTCTAGGACTAACCAGTAATAGCTGGAGTTAGTAAGTACTGCATTCTGCTTCCACACCCCTTAAAATTCTGTCCACATGTTCATGTAAAACATCTCAAACCCATTTCTGAAGTCCCCAAGACCCTAGAAACCCTGACCAAATTGATTGTTGTAGAATTCCATTGATCTTAATGACGTGATACGGTGATAACCAAAATGTGTCTTAGAAAACTTTGTGTGACTAGGTATTCTGGACCTGTCGTGTCAGTTAGCAGAGTTATCCCTCACTCACTTATTGAGTTGGAACCACAAAGAGACCAGATCATTTGAGTGAGTCTCAAATGTTCAATAAGTCTGTGTAATAACTCATGGAAGTCTTTATCCCTCTGGAAATAAAACATTAATTCAAGCAGAAGTAAGATCAGTGAAAACAAGTGATAAAGACTTTTTCAGTGAACCATTAGATGTACTATCTAACAATGTTTCTCTTATTTCCATTCTTGATTCCAAGAGTTTTGAGTCTTATATGTGAGAGAGACAGGACCATATGTTGGATACTAATTCTGTCATTTCTAGAAACTCTTGCCCCTGCCCACAAGTTACTGCCATGCAGTTGGCACAGTATCTGAATCTTTTAAAGGTTGTGCCACCATTCTGTCAAGCCAGCTGCTTCAGGATAAGAGGGGAACATTTCTTGAACATGAATATTCATTTACATTGAAAGGAGTTCCACAGATAATACAATGATGAATACTGTCCTCTGTAAGGCCGACAATGACAGTTTAGCTAAAAGCACGTCATACAGATAGGTAAATTCTGAAACAGAGAGAGGGGAGAAAAGAACAAACAGAAACTAATAAGCAAACATCCAAACAATGATAAGTGTCCTGCTCATTCTGTGTCAGTTGTGGTCCCATGTCATCAGTTTGCCTGGTCCCCTGAGAGAATGGCACTGCTTCAAGGATTCCGTGACTGGATGCTCTGTGTTCTCTTGAGCTCAACCACGTGGGCATTCATGCACTATACTAGCCTGCTCTTTACAGAGCGTTAGCAGTTTCCTGGATCTTTAAACATTTTGACTTCACTTTTCAGTGAAGTCAGCTTTTCAATTTCTGAGACCCCTGGACTTGAACTCAGCCGTACCTCTATGTCTACTTCTGATACAGCATATTGTTGACTTTTGGTTGAAATCTCAGGGTCCATAGTCATATAGGGCAGTTTATCTAATAAATCCCTTATCTATCTATCTATCTATCTATCTATCTATCTATCTATCTATCTACCTACCTATGATCATGTCTCAATCGAGCTACTCATATCTATTGTATATCTAATTTAGTTATCCATCATCTATCATCTACCTCTGTCTATCATATACTTATACATTTATCTCATCTATGTAACAACCTTCCTCTCACTGATTCATTTATTTTTGTCTTGTAGAACCATAATGCATTCATAATTAATGTTCTCATTTATAAAACTCCTCTGGAACCAAGAGCTGTTTAAATCACACACACACACAAAACACACACACAAAAAACACACACAAAGAACATGGGTAGATAGGGGAAGTAGGGAAAAAGAGTGCAATAAATGTATTTCATATATATTATATTGAGAAATTTCTTTTTGAAAGTTGGTTCATGTGTTTATGGAGAGTGGGAAAAACTGTATTATGTATCAGTCTGGAAGCTCCATGTTGCTCCAGCATTACAGATCATGTCCAAGGGCATCTGCTGGCACAATTCTTTGGTTCTCAGGGGAAGGGAGTTTTCTGTTCTATTGTGTATTTCAGCTGATTAGATGAGATCAATCTGCTTCCTAAAGGACAAAGCTCTCTACTCAGGCTTCACTGATTTAAATGTTAATCCCATACCATGGAATAACATTTCACAGAAACATCCAGGAAATGGTTTGAGTCAATATCTACATGTATGGTCTAGTCAAGGTGGTGCATAAGATTAAGTACGGGATGATAATTCATTAATCCAGCTTTGACGTTTACTTTATATAATTTATTTTACATTAGCTTTGCCTCACCATTTTGTATATTTCATTCTGTTAATATTTACTTACATGTTTTATTGTTCATGGCAAAGCTTGATTTCTGCCCTAATCCATATACTGCTTTCTTGTACAAACTTGTGAAGATCATATTATAGTGTATTTTTAAGTCAATAGCTGGCTTAGAAGTTGACATTTGTTCCCCTGACCCAAAGCAATTCCTGAAGCAACATCATAGGCATGGGCAGCAATTCAGAGGAATCTGCCCTAAACAATCCACAAAGGGTTTGAGGTCTTAATAGGTCATTGGCTGAAACCCAGTGGAATTTTAAAAGGGCAAAATGCTATGCCTAGGGAATATCTGATCTTGGATTTTAAAGTCTACATATTTTAAATGATTTAAAATTATTTGAATTTTTAAAATTTTCATTAGTCTAGTTTCACTGTATTTTCAACATACCATAAACACTGTATTAAAAATAACTGGAATGAATTTAACCTTTCCGTGTAATGATTTCCTGAGTTCATTAGCTTTTTACTAGGAGACGGCTTTGAGGTAACAGATAGGTGTAAACATCGGGACATCTAACACCAAGATCTCCTGGAGAAATGATTGCTTTCCTGGTGATAAACAGGTTTATCAAAGTTTCATCAAAGTTCAGTGAACAGTTCAGGTCCTCAGAAGAAAACTATAACTTCCAAGCGTATGGGAGTAGATTACCTGCTCTTTAGAGCTCTTTTAATTTGCTTCCCTTTAACAAACCTTTATCATAACTTCAACTGTGTGATCTTATGCTATATAGAAGGGGTTGAAAGAAAGTTCCAGGAAATAACTCTGCCTGCTGTGTTGAATGACAGTCTTTTCTGGGTCTTATCACATCTGCGAGTCTGCTTAACACCTGCACCACACATACTCTGCTGAATGGCTGTTGCCTGTTCTGTGACTTAATAGTGGAGAATGTGCAGCATATGTTGGCAATTCTTTTATAATATGTTTGAAAATGTGCATATAAACGAATCCTCTTCAGGTGCAAGAGACAGAATTTATGGTGCAATTAACAGTTTGAGCTCACACCTGCTTTAAATACCACATAGGCTTGTATTTTAATTACAAGGTATGCAGAGAGAACACCCAGAGCCTCTATTCCATATGCAGTCTAAAAAACTGGGCAGGACTCAATTTCACATTGGTGGCTTTGTTTTCAAGGCCCATGCATTTTAAATTGAAAGATTTCCCTCTCATAAACAACTCAATTTTGTAAAAATCAAAACCAAAATTACATACACACACACACACACACACACACACACACACACACATCAAATAAAGGAAGAAAATAGTGAAAACTGATTGCCTAATTCGATATACTTAAAACATGACAGAATTCCATACCTTACAAGAATTAAATGGGTATTTTAAACTCAAACATATTTTGGATCTGTCTCTTGCTTTTCTACTAGTGAAACCTATCTCTTGCGTTGTGGAAATAATTTTAAAGATGGCTGCTCCACTCTTTCCTTTATGTGCACTATCACAGCGTGAAGATAATCACTGTTCTATATCTCTACCACTTTAAAACAACATCAACAAACTGTTGTCTTGTCAGCTTTATAGATATGCTGCCTCCTTAAATTTATGGTTTTCTATAGTGATGCGCTATCTTGTAAGATGAAAAACAATTCAAATTCCTACATGTGTAAAATTCTTGCTGATCACTGACTGGCCTAAATGTGCTTTCTGTCTTAGACTGTGGTATTCATCTTACTGACTGGGAGGAACATTTTGCATCATCATTGTAATTATTTCGTAATTATGCTCACAGCAAGTAGTAGCAAGTAGTAGCTTTTTGGTTCATCTAACGACCTCCCTGCTGTTTTGTGCCATTTCCATGAATATCAAAGTTACTTTGACTATAGTAAATATAATCATATTTTCCTCTATGGAAGAACCTATAGATTCATTTTATTTTTATGTATGTGTACGTGTGTATATGGGTGTCTGCAGAAGACAGAAGAGGGATCAAATCTCCTATAGTCAGAGATAAAAGTGGTTGTGAGCTACCCAGCTTAGATGCTGGGTACTGTATTCCAGGCCTCTGTAAAAACACCAAATGCTCTTAACCACTGAATAAATTCTCCAGATCCAACTGAACATGATTGGTGGTTTTAGTATAAAATATGTTTATTTTCTAACATCCTAAAGTTAGTATTTCATTGTGATTTAATAGTTGTAACTGTGCTTTTATCTTTTTTGATATATTTATAATTGATTTTGTCTTTTGATGAGAGGCAGTGGAATAAATTCATTTTCCCCTAAAATTAATTAAGGATGCTAATATAGTTGTTGTTGTTGTTGCTGTTGCTGTTGTTATTTCTGACTGAATTGAATGTCACATCTGGCATATTACAGAAACGTGTCAATGGGATAGATTTTGGTCTATTTGTCAATTTCCCTCTGCCTGTACTAAGACTATACTGCAGCAAGTTCTATTAAAAGTAATTTTGGTGGCTGAAGAGATAGCTCAGTGTGTTACGAGCACTTACTGCCCTTCTAGAGGACTTGAATTCAGTTATCAGCAACAAGGTGGCAGCACACAATCATCTGTAATTTCAGTTCCAGGTTATCTGATGCTGCTCTCTAGCTTCTTTGGTACCAGGCATATAAAAAGCTTTTTTAAAAAGTTCAAAAGATTTATTTTATGCATGAGTACACTGTTGTTGTCTTCAGACACAGCAGAAAAGGGCATTGAATCCCATGACAGATGGTCATGAGCCACCATGTGGTTGCTGGAATTTGAACTCAGGACCTCAGGAAAAACAGCCAATGCTCCTAAGTTCTGAGTTATCTCAAGAGACTTGAGGCTCCAGGGAGTTTAGAGGTCATGTGAGGTGGGGGTTGGTAACATTATGTGGAGATAGGGGGTGGGGAGAATATATGGGATGTAGAACAGTCAGAGGGTGGACAGGAGTTGGGGGGGGGATAAAATATGGAATGTAAACAAATTAATTAATTTAAAAATTTCAAAAGAAAAAACATTAAAAGAATTGTTTTAGAGTCTGATACAGCAAGTCTTCTTATTTAGATATTTTTCAAAAGTGACCTGGTAATTTCAGTATTTTGTACAAAGATGTGAATTTATGATTACCTTGTCAAAAATTTAAGGGTAGGTGAAGCTCTTTGTTTACTTTTTAATTCAGATGAACGAAGGCTTTATATGAATTTGTTGATAAATGAATTATTAAGAACTTTTTGTATTTCAATTAAGTAGTTTATTCTGGAGCCAAATATGAGTGACTGTGGCCCAAGAACCCAGATTCATTTTCACCCAAACAATGTTCCATTGTGAAAGTAGTTTCATGAGAACAGAAAACAAAGGCATAACTCAAGGCATGAATGGAACTTTTTGTATCTTTTTATAATATTTGTAAATTCTATCTGTAGAGATTTCCTGTTTGT
Source organism: Tokudaia tokunoshimensis (assembly GCA_036184795.1). Lineage (NCBI taxonomy): Eukaryota > Metazoa > Chordata > Mammalia > Rodentia > Muridae > Tokudaia > Tokudaia tokunoshimensis. Next base: position 157,208,240 of record BTHU01000002.1, read on the forward strand.
TTGAAACAGTATCTGATTATGTGGTACAGGTTGGCTGGAAATCTCTAGTCTCAAACTCATGAATCTCCCCAGTCAAACCCCCAACACCAGTAATAGAATTAAAGACATAAGGCACCATGCCTAGCATCTCAGAAATTCAAGAATATTTTGTGATATTTGTAATATTTATTTACACATAGACTTAACTCTTTTGTTAGTATTTTAGAATGTATACCTACTTGTTATTTTCACATAGAGTGTTATTGTTTGAGAACAATTGTAATTTCCTTCTCTGAGGGCTACATTCTGGGCTCTGCTCCGTTCATAACGGCCTTGGGCATCTGCTACCAGGATACATGCATGGTGATATTTCTAGATCTTTATTTTGTGAACAAGCTTTCCCTATGTATCCTAGGCTTTCCTTGGAGTTGCTATGTCCTCAGCTCATACCCTCTAGCACTGCAGTTACAGGGGTGCCTCCACATATCTGGCCTTTGATGATATGTTTGAATGAGGTTATAGATAAGTCCACTCTCTTCAGCCAAAGTAGTGAAGTGTCCAGGGGATGCTGCTATTCCATCTGGAAGTTAATGGGCATGCACTGAAGGAAGCAGGAACATTCCAGAATGGATCTGCCTGGACATGCAGCAATCACCTAAACAACCCTTTCACTTCTGAACTCGTGATTTTCCAGGAACATTTCTTACCAGCTGCGTTGGTTACTTTTCTATTGCTATAATAAAATACTAAGACCAAAAGCAACCTAGAGGAGAAAATAATTTATCATAGATCATGATTCTAGAAGACCCACCATCTGTCATAGCAGCGAAGGCATAGGGGAGGCATAGGTTCAGGAACAAGAGGCTAGTCTAGCATCATAGTATTTCATCCACAGACAGAAAGCACACAGAAAGAACAGTATGTGAGGCCAGGCGCTAAACCTCAAAGCACATAACAAGTTACGTACTTCATCTAAAAATGATCTACCTCCTAAAGTTCCCAGCCTGTTCAAACTGCACCACGTACTGGTTATTTGAACACAACTTCTCAAATACATGGGCCCAGGAAGGACATTTCCTATTCAAACTATCACACCAGTTTATATTTTTATTCTGTGTTTGATGAGTTTTTTTTTTAATAATAATTGCCGCCATCTTTACATAGGACGGTTTTGGATAGTGTTTACAAATAGAGTTGATCTGAGCTGTAAAACCCAAATTGTTGGAAGAGGTAAGATTTCGTTACATGACGAGAATACTTAAATTAAATATTTATTTTTATTCTCCTTAATTTTGTGTTTATGTGAGTGGGGTGTTATTCACATGAGTACAGGAGCCTACAGAGTCAGGGTTTGGACACCTCTGAGATGACTTAGTGGATATTGTGAGGTCCTTGATGGCATTGAGAACCTAACAGATATTCTACAAGAGCAGTATGTGCTCTTAACTGATAAGCCATCTCTTCAGACCTGTGAACGATTATCTAGTCTCCTTCATGTGATATTATGTTGCAGTATTTTAACCTGAAATATTGACTAATGCTTCTGTCCTTTTGAACATCAGTGCAGTTGACTTGTGCATAATGATGTTATATAAAGCTGCCTTGCTTAAATCTGCTCATCTAATTGTTTTGCCTTTAAAAAATCATGGAAACAAATAGTTGCAAAAAATATCAATATGACTCATTTCCAATCTATAGATTTTAAACCAGTTATTTATTTTTCTTGCTGACTATCATAAGAATATTAAGAAGACAAGATTATAATGAACACCGTGACTTTATGATTTTAGATAAAATATTTCTTTGTTCAAACAGATATTATCTTCTTGTTCTTCCTGCTATTCTGCATTGGACTAATATGTGCTTTATCTGTAATAGTTAGCTAAATGTTCCTGTTTTGTTTGGTAATGTTTTAAAATGCCTCATGACAAATAAAATACTAATTTTAAGTCATGGCAATTTGAGACCCGTGGCACTGTAAAGTATTGAAGTCACTAATTATGACCATTTTTATTTATTTTACTTGTTTCATTTTAACCATAACATAATGAATTACACTCAAAATTTAAAATTTGCCAAGAAGTTAAATAAAATGTAATATGTGTGTGTGTGTGTGTGTGTGTGTGTGTGTATTCAAATATCTGTGCATTTATTGGGGAAAAACTTCCCAGAGAAATTTCCACAATAAAAGAAGAAATACTTGCCATAAAAATAATTTGAATCTATTTAAACATTAAATTTTAAAAGGTCTAAGAAAAGGTTGTGTAGTGAAAGTGTGGGAATTTTGGAATATGGTGAATGTCCAGATTGACCTTAGATACACCTTTTAAAGCTACATTTATATGTAAGTATTGGTACTTTGTTCTGATCAAAGTAATGGTATAAGAACAGAATTTATAAATCAATAGAGAAAATAATGAGAATGGTATAACTGGAAAGGAATTGTTGTTTTTTTTTTTTTAATTGTTTTTTTTTTTTTTTTTTTTTTTTCCATTGAGAGGGGAGTTTTTTATCTGGGTCTCAGCAAACACATTCATACAAACAGAGTGAGATTCATGCCAGAGGAACACAGAGAGAAGTCAGCTTGGTATCCTGTTTGGGGTGTAACTATGGCCACTGCATGCAAAGGGGCTGGGTGGAGGTAATGACAGGCAGCCAAGTCAGTTCTTAATAAGGCCTCTAAAGGAGAAGCTAGACTCACTGTCATTTCAAAGTTCAAATACAACCAAACATTTAAAATCGAACAGTAGCTTACGGTTTTGTAACAATGTCTGTTGTTAAACCCCGGCTAATTGTTTTTTTTTTAATCGTTATTAAAAACTGGGAAATTTTGGGAGGCAAAGACTGGACTTTAAAAAAGTAAAAGTAATTAATAAGTTTTTTAAAAACTGGGAAATTAGACAAATTATAAGGATGCACATTTCAATGTATTAGAAAATTCCAAAGAGTAGAGAAAAGAAACTACCTAAAATAAACAGAGAAACCAAACCCACAAAAGTACGAGGGTAGTTATGGCATATGACAGATATTCCCAATGACAAAACAACAGAGAGAAACCTTAAATCTGCTATCTGTTTGAGCAATCAAGAAGAGAAGTTAAATTAAGTTCATTTAGACACTGGAAACAGTTCAGAGGAATGCCTTGGGAGTTCTCTGTGATGGTAAAAACACAGAGAAACAGCCATTTGTATGTGAGTCCACACTACTGAACCATAAATGGGCAAAGTAAGTTTGTAAACCAGCTATTCTACTCCTTGTTAAATCTGAAGAAGAGCACGATGGGACTCAAGGTGATTCCCACAACCCTTCTCCCTAGAGAAATGCTCACATGCCTGCATTAGGAGACTGGGTGATGGAAACCCAGAGAAGCACTGTGTGAAGGATTGATGTTTGGAAGAAAAGAAAAACTCTCAAATACCTCAACAGACAAAAGGGAAACCTAAAAACCAGTCAACCACCACCACCACCACCATCACCACCACCACCATCACCACCACCACCACCACCACCATCACCACCACCACCATCACCACCACCATCACCACCACCACCACCACCTCCATCACCACTACCTCCATCACCACCACCACCATCACCACCACCACCATCACCACCACCACCACCACCACCATCACCACCACCACCACCACCACCATCACCACCACCACCATCACCACCACCATCACCACCACCACCACCACCTCCATCACCACCACCTCCATCACCACCACCACCATCACCACCACCACCACCACCACCACCATCACCACCACCACCATCACCACCACCATCACCACCACCACCACCACCTCCATCACCACCACCTCCATCACCACCACCACCATCACCACCACCACCATCACCACCACCACCACCACCACCATCACCACCACCATCACCATCACCACCACCATCACCACCACCATCACCACCACCACCATCACCACCACCACCACCACCACCACCACCATCACCACCACCTCCATCACCACCACCTCCATCACCACCACCACCATCACCACCACCACCACCACCACCACCATCACCACCACCACCATCACCACCACCATCACCACCACCACCACCACCTCCATCACCACCACCTCCATCACCACCACCACCATCACCACCACCACCATCACCACCACCACCACCACCACCATCACCACCACCATCACCATCACCACCACCATCACCACCACCATCACCACCACCACCATCACCACCACCACCACCACCACCACCACCATCACCACCACCTCCACCACCACCACCACCACCACCACCATCACCACCACCACCATCACCATCACCACCACCACCATCACCACCACCATCATCACCACCACCACCATCACCACCACCACCATCACCACCACCACCATCACCACCACCACCATCACCACCACCTCCACCACCACCACCACCACCACCACCACCATCACCATCACCACCACCATCACCACCACCACCATCACCACCACCACCATCACCACCAATAGCAACAACAAAAACTGTAATAGCACAGAGTCGAATGAAATTTTACGTACTAGTGAAAATGAAACAGCAGGCTTATCTCTACCACAAGCCATGTAAAATAAAAGTATACCACTAAAAAATCTTTCTTGTCTTGATAACAAAATTGATAAGAAAATTTCACAAGAAGCACACTTTGAAAATGCAAACTATTCCCATATATATAGGAAAACTACAAAAAAATATTGAGAAATGGTAACATAAATTCAGAATAATTATTTTTGGGTGGGACATGTAAGCTCTGAGATTCTTAGAGCAGAGAAGAGAGTTATCATTCATATTTTATTTTTGCACACACTTCTGCGATGATATGGTTTTAAAAATATGAAATATGTTAGATTTAAAACTTAATGCCATCGGAGGTATTAACTGTAGAATACACTCTTTCCTTTTATTTATAGTAAAAGAGAACCTTAAAGAATATAATCAGTGCTATATAACACAGTTGTAATATATTTTTAATTCAAATTTTATAAATAGTAATAATGAATACTAAATAAATGCTCATTACTATATTAGGGAAGCATAGATTTCACATGAGTCAAATCTGATAATAACAGGACAATGCAGAAGTTTAGAAATATCAAGTAATTGTGTAGATGCAATATTTAGGAGCAGATTTGGCCTCTTCACACTCGACTGTACAGAGAAGAAGGACAGATGGCCCTGCATACAAGAGTGATGGGGCTGGGCGCTCTGACAGAGCTGCTGGAGCCAGGGCTTGGAGTTCGCTCTATCAGGCATGTATGCAATGGACTGCCAGAATCTGGACAGTACATTTCAAAATCCATTATATCATGAAAGTCAAAGCATACATGTGGGGTAAGCAACATTTTGAATTTGCAACTGGAAGCAGAGACAAAGTTGACAGCCCCAAGTTGAATTTAGTAGTAGGGTCTGAAACTCGGTCTCTTTATCCTGATCTTGCCAGTGTCCTGGCATCAAATTGTGCCAATACGTAAGAAGGTATTGTATCTTGGATCTGTCAGACTCTACCATTTCTATCTTATTTTCCATCCCCACATTCATTGACATTGGCTCCTACCATCTGCACAGCCTAACCAAGCTTACCTAAACCTTCCCTTTACCATAAAAGGCTCTATAAATATTCTTTGAATATTTTGGCACAACTTTGGCACAGTTATCTACCGGGAGTACAAAAAACAAGTTACATTTCTACTTCTAAAGTTGAGATGTAGGGATGCTCTAGAAGAATATAAAGGAAGATGGGAAATTACTCAGCGTTTTAAAGATTTGTATCCTTACTTTGACACTGAAGAAAACAAGACAAAACAAAACAAAATATACAAACAAAAACACACCGGCAAGCCAAGGGGGGCCCCATGCTCAGGAGAAGTCAGCCAACACAAAGTGAACTCTGTGTGTGTGTGTTTGTGTGTGTGTGTTTGTGTGTATGTTTGTATGTGTGTATGTACACCATTTTTATTTTATTTGTGTTTTGCATGTTTTGTGTTAATCAAATATAATAGCTTTTAAAAGATATTTGTTATCCAATCCCAAATGGACAACCTTAAACACATAAACATATCTTCAACACTAAACATGTTCAGCAGGTTTACATACGTAAATTCATGAACTCCTATTTAATTATTGACCACTTATATATGCATTATTATTTATTTATATACATATAAATGTAATTATACATTTGAGATGGTTTAAGAGGCACACAGAAGTAGATGGAGAGGAAGAAAATGGAGTGGAAATGATATTAATATAGTTCTAATACATGCAGCTCTCAAAAGTATAATAAATAAATGCTTAAGAAACAAGAAAATGTTAAAAAATACTATATTTCTCTAAAATATATGGTTTCTTAAGTTAGATTTAAATTATAAGTTGTAAGGTCATTAAAAATTTTATACTAGGATAACAACTGTCACTGTCACTGTAAGAATATGTTGTATAAATTTTCATCTCTTATAACTGTAAGAAAATAGTTAATTTCCACACCAAAACATATGTATTTTATGTTGGATAAAAGATGAAAATAAGAAGAGTAGGGAAAAGGGAATGTAATTTTCATGTCATATTGACCTCAGAATTTCTCCAAATCTCATATCCACCCTGAGCACGGAGATCTGACCTTGTGCAGAAACCCAGTCGTTACCCACATCACCAAGGCCAGGAAGGATCCGAATGGGTGAGCGTAGTATACAGAACAGAACCTGGTATTAATGATGCTTTTTTTAGGAAGAGGACAATTTGGAAGCAGATTGGCCCAAGCGTGTAGTCATATGTATACGGAGATATGCGCTTGAAAGAGACAGCTGTCAATCAAGAAGAGTTAAGGGCATTAACAGAAAAGCCAAGAATGTAAAAGAAAGCTTGTTCATTTCTGCATCCAAAAAATATGTGTTAGCTGACACATTGATTACAAAATGTAGCTTCCCACCCTGAGAGAAAATGCATTTTTACTTTAATCATGTTTATTTGTAATACACTGATATGATAGCCTAGGAAATTCATACAAATGATGTGGATATATGTAAGATTTTAAAGTCATCTTCACCAAATGTAATGAAGACAAACGAACTCTAGGCATATGAAGCCTAAAAAAGAGGAATAGGGCAGGAGCACAGTCCCATCTTTGCTTTGTGTTCAGACCTCCACTCTCATGGTTGGGAAACATTGTATGTAGTCACTCCTACCATTTCTTTGCTTGGTCTAAAAGATACAGATTCAACTAGAAGTCTCTAACACTTTCTTGCTTTATTATTATTATTATTATTATTATTATTATTATTATTATTATTTAGAAAGTAGACATTTTTGAATTTGTCTTTTGTTTGTACTCATCAGAATTTTGAGAAGTTCTGGTTTAACATGATGGATGATCACACACCTGCCACTTTCTGACAATTTCTAGGACCACTCCAGGGAAGACTCCATGGATATTGCAGCTGGCCATAAAATGAGACATGGAGAGGCTGGGTTTTGGCTTTAAAGTCTGGGGAGGCTGCCCAAAAGCCACATCCTTCTGCCCTGTTCCTACCAGGATACCAATTCTGTGTGGAGCATATCACCTCACTGAGCCAGGAACACTTTTATATGACACACCTGTCCTAAGTATTCCAGCAAAGTTGGAGATGTGCATTTCTGGCTAATTTCTTTTTTTTTTTCTTTCTTTTTTTTTTTAATTTAATTTTATTTTATTTTTTTAATTTACATTCCAAATCACTTCCCCTTTCCCGTTTCCTCCCTCCCCGAAAGTCCCATAAGCCCCCTTCCCTCCCTCTTTTCTCCATTCAACCCCCTCTCATTACTCTGTCCTGGCGTTCCCCTACATCCAGTCTTTCCAGGACCAGGGGTCTCTCCTTCCATCTTTTTAGAAATCTATTGATATGCTGATTGTGTCTAGGGTATTCTGAGATTCTGGGTCAATATTCCCTTATCAGTGACTTCATACCATGTGTGATCTTTTGTGATTGGGTTACCTCACAAAGGATGATATTTTCAAGTTCTGACCATTTGCCTAGGAATTTCGTGAATTCATTGTTTTTAATTGCAGAGTAGTATTCCATTGTGTAAATATACCACATCTTCTGAATCCATTCCTCCGTTGAGGGACATCTGGGTTCTTTCCAGCTTCTGGCTATTATAAATAAGGCTGCTATGAATATAGTGGAGCATGTGTCCTTATTGCATGCAGGTAAAGTCTCTGGGTATATGCCCAGGAGTGGTATAGCCGGATCCTCCGGAAGTGTCATGCCCAGTTTTCTGAGGAGCCGCCAGACTGCTTTCCAGAGTGGTTGTACCAGCCTGCAATTCCACCAGCAGTGGAGGAGTGTTCCTCTTTCTCCACATCCTCGCCAACAACTGCTGTCTCCTGTGTTTTTGATCTTAGCCATCCTGACTGGTGTGAGATGGAATCTCAGGGTTGTTTTGATTTGCATTTCCCTAATGACTAAGGATGATGAACATCTCTTTAGGTGCTTCTCAGCCATTAGATATTCTTCAGGTGAGAACTCTTTGTGGAGCTCTGTACCCCATTTTTTAATAGGGTTACTTGCCTCTCTGGAGTTTAACTTCTTGAGTTCTTTGTATATCTTGGATATTAGCCCTCTGTCGGATGTAAGGTTGGTAAAGATCATTTCCCAGTTAGTTGGTTGCCGCTTTGTCTTTTTGACGGTGTCTTTTGCCTTGCAAAAACTTTGTAATTTAATGAGGTCCCATTTGTCTATTCTTGATCTTAGAGTATAAGCTATTGGAGTTCTGTTCAGGAAATTCTCCCCTGTGCCCATATGTTCAAGGTTCTTCCCTAGTTTCCCTTCTATTAGTTTCAGTGTGTCTGGTTTTATGTGGAGATCTTTGATCCACTTAGAATTGAGCTTAGTGCAAGGAGATAAGGATGGGTCAATTTGCATTCTTCTGCATGTTGACCTCCAGCTGAGCCAGCACCATTTGTTGAAAAGGCTATCTTTTTTCCACTGGATGGTTTTAGCTCCTTTGTCAAAGATCAAGTGACCATAGGAGTGTGGATTCATTTCTGGGTCTTCAATTCTGTTCCATTGATCTAATTTCTTAAAAGATAAATCACTCTGTGGGAAAGTTCTCCAGTCATGGAAGTGGCCAAATGTAAAAGTAAGATCATGCCACACAACTTCCATCACAGATATCAAACCACGCATCCAAACGGTGAAAATCACCTTCTCTTGAGGACTCAGAAGATAGAGAAATTCATAAAAATATTATATTATAAAACCTAGGAATCAATAAAGTTCTTAATAATATATATAATATATATATTATTAAGTATATATATGTTTTTAGTATATATATACATACTAAAAACATGTCCTCTTTTTAAAAAATACATAAAGAAAGCCCGCAGAATGAGTTATTCAGTTAAAGGTGCTTGATACCAACTCTGAAAACCTGAGTTCAGTATCAATTACACACATTGTGGAGGGAAAATATCACCTTCTACAAGTTGTTCTCTGAACTTCATACATGTTGTGGAAAGCACGAGCCAACTTCCAAGATAGATGATAGATAGATAGATAGATAGATAGATAGATAGATAGATAAAAAATAGATAGATAGATAGATAGATAGATAGATAGATAGATAGATAGATAGATAGATAGATAGATAAACAGGCAGACAGATGATTGATTGAGATAGATAGATAGATAGATAGATAGATAGATAGATAGATAGATAGATAGATAGATAGATAGATAGATAGACAGGCAGACAAATGATTAATTGATAGAGATAGATAGATAGATAGATAGATAGATAGATAGATAGATAGATAGATAGATAGATAGATAGATAGATAGATAGGCAGACAAATGATTAATTGATAGAGATAGATAGATAGATAGATAGATAGATAGATAGATAGATAGATAGATAGATAGATAGATAGATAGAGAGATAGATAGAGAGATAGATAGACAGGCAGACAGATGATTAATAAATAGATAGATAGATAGATAGATAGATAGACAGACAGACAGACAGACAGACAGACAGATATGAAATTATACAGGAAACAAATACAGAAGTAAATCTTGGTCCGAACAATAAATTTTACAAAACTATGAAACATTCAGTATCACCAAGGAAATTAAGATTGATGGCATAAAGTAACAATAACTTCAAAATATTTTAGAGGTAATAAAGTTACAATATTAGACAGAGTTTCATTAATAAGTATAATGTACACATTAATGAAATCAGTAATTTGAAAGCAGTTTTAAAAGGAAAGTTGAATTTTAGGTATAAGGAGAACAATACAATAACATATTGACCTATCTGAGGGCCTGAGCTAACCAGGAGAGAAATGCAAGAGGGTACTTCAGAGTTAGTTAAATGCAACTAGCTATTGTAGAGAGAGGAACAGCATCTAGTGTCTTTGTTCATATCAGTCAGAACTATGAGATGCCGAATTTACTCTGAAGGATAGAAAGAGCAGTATAGGGGAAAGAAAACCTTAAGAATTACTGAAATGTTCTTAAGATGCGAAAGAGAGTTGCACTGACCGTTTTAGGTAAAACATTTCATCAAAGTGAAAATCTGTGGGATGAGTGATATGGTCATTTAATAAAAACGTTATTAATGTGAATAATAAGAATACAAAGAGATTAAATACCTTGGCTTAGGTTTGTACATTATAGTGGTCAACTATTGTCATCGCTTCAGTATCCCCTACTCTATCCATTTTCCCTGCACAGTCCTATAATTCCATAGGCCTGATTCTCTTTCACACACACACACACACACACACACACACACACACACACACACACACACATTCCTGTCACAAATCTATCTATTTTCTGAACTTGAAGAGGTAGACTGGAAGAACCTGATCTAAAGCCAGAGTCCCACAGAATTCTCTCCTTGGCTCGTTCTTGGCTACTGTGTATGACTCCAAAGAGGCAGCTACGAAATTTACCATTTTGCCGAGGTTCTCGCTGTGTACCTGTTGTTTTCCATTTAGGTTACACAAACGACATAGCATAGGAGAAAGGCAAATGGAGAATCTGCTAAGCTTGGGTTTTTATTTCCTGATCTGCCATTTGAAATGACTATGGGACAATCATTCCCATAATGATTCTTCCATAAGACACACACGCCACCCCTCACTGTCACATCCTCAGTGGAGAAATTAACTACAGGGATAAAAGAACTGCTTTAGGCTGGAGAACTCTCAGGGTGGACTTATCCTCTTACTGATGCTCCTCTGGATACAAAGTCTTTCTCTCTCTTATCTGCACCAGTTTCACTATGGTTCGTTGTAAATCTGCTTCCTCTGTGGTCAGGAGAGAATTCCCACTGCTCAGCGTGACATGTTTTCTCATTCATTTTCAGACGATGAGCTACAACTTTGGAGTCGTTCCTGTGCACTTTGCTAGGATGTGTTATGGACAGCTGAGGGATGGGTGAAGGCACCCAAGTACCAGAGAACTTGGGACCTTTGCATTGGGGGGAGTAAATGATTCCTGAGGTCCTGCTAATGTGACAATAAATTATTTTAGGAGCAACACGTTTTGTACAAGTAGCTTAAATTTCTATTTAAAGAAGTACACTATGGGAAGCTTTCTTTGACTATGCAAATTATAATTAGAAAATATGAAGATTCAAGTGTATTTGAGTTTACTGAGTCTAAGACTATAGAAAACTCTTCTATGCAAGGACTGAAGTAGTTGCAAAGAAGCATCTAAACTATTAGAACCGTGTCAGAAACCTCTTCCTGCATTTTAAAAATTCTGACATTCCAAAACATTATTTGTATTTATTTATTTATCTTTTAAAGCTGTGACTCATGACTCTACTCATATTCCTCCAAATGCCAAGGCAGTTGGGTCGCGTCAAAATGAAAAGAAAAGCAAGGAAACATAAAATTACCTAAAATCACTAAAATTGGTATTTGTTAGTCATTTTGTCAGTTTGACATAGGCAAATATCATCATTGAGGAGAGAGCATCAATTGAAGATTTGACTTAGATCAGCTTGTAGACAAGTCTGTGGGGCTTTCCTTGATTAATGATTGAAGTGGGAGGGCATACTACGACTTAGGTAACTATTTTTGGCCCATGGTCCATGAATACATAAGAAAGTAGGCTGAACAAGCCTTGAGGAGAAAACCAGTAAGCAACATCTTTCTGTGGAGTGTCTAGTTCCTGTTTTACTTAACCAATAGCCATTTTTTTCTATATACATGTGGAAGAGCTTTTTCTTTGTTATTATTTTATTTTTAGCCTGGTGAAAAAATGAATCAACATAGGACCTTAAGTATTGATGATGCAAAGGGGATTTCCATTTCCCCTGAAACTTCACAACCTAGTGTGTCACTCTGGTCATTCAAGTTGTCAAATCAAAATCTGAGACTTATCCTGTGTTGCTGCTCTCCTGAAGCCTGCATAATGCAAGTTGTCCTTTTAATCGTTTTCTTCTGGCTTCAAATTTGTCTCTGTCTCCTCCGTTGTTTGCCTATCTTTAGCTTTTCATCAAATTGAACAGCATCAAATTGGTCTCCAAGTGTCTACATTAACTTGATTTTCCCCTCCCTTCCATATTTATAAAATGAAAATCAGATGCCTTCCTTCTGTTCAGAATGCCGTTCAATAACTTTAGATCAGCTACTTACCAAAAAAGAAAAATTCCAGATTCTCCTTTTTTTTTCACTCCTCATTAAAAGAGTAGAGACGTGGTGAGCTGAAGATGCAATCTGAAGATAACTCCTTGTGTCCTCCCTGCTGGGGTCATTGTCCCTCATGAAAATCAGGTTTCTGGGGGATCCAATGCCTCCCACACAGCTCATTTTTGGAAATATGTCAAAACTGGCTCAGATATGAGATAGTTGTGAGGGATTGAACTAATTACAATGACTTTAGTAATTACTCTTGACTAATCCTTATTGACTTCTTGATCCTTAGTGATTCCTACCTTTCCCACTCCGTTTCTCCCTGTATCTCTCTGTCTCCTCCCATTCTGCTGTCCTATCCCTCCCTCTCTATCCCTCCATCCCTCTGTTCCTCCATCCCTCTGTCCCTTTGTGCTACTCTCTCTTACTTTCACTAGCCTTTCTTTCATCTGTATTATTAAACTCATCACTCCATATGACTGTTATGGAAAGATGCTGAGTTTAAAACTCAGAGCTAATATTTAAGTTGTGAGTTACCAAATAAAACTTTCAATAACATTAAATTTATATTTCTGAAACAAATATCCTACACAGAAAAAAGGAAGTTTTTTTCTAATAAATAACTCTATTCCAAAGGGTGGTGCCTGCGGTAAATGTGAATTTTTATGTATTAGCCTGTGGAAATATCATTGAAAAGAACTTAACAAATAAATTCAATTAGGATCTAACTGTATCTTTACTATGATGTTACCTTATATGAATTATTACTGTGTTTTATCTAGTGTATGTGTTTCCAAAACTTGGCTCTGACCCTGCAAACAGGAACATTTATTAATTTTGAAACCATGGCCTTTGAAATCAGAGACTAGATACAAATAGCTCAGATTATTTTGTAGAAAAATTGTCTAAACCATTTTACAGTAAATTCTTATTTCTTTGTTAACATATTTGTTCTTAACACATTTGATCATTCAACAGATTTGTTGAAAATTGAGTATCCTTCATTCTAGATAGGGGTTCATATATCAATGACGAAGAAAATTATGTGGCTAATTGTGTCTTATAAAATTATTAGAGGGATGAAGATCAGGGGAAGAGCTAACAACAGTCCTATGAGATGGCAGATGGTGACTTTAAATAAGGTAAAAGGTCAGTCTTGCTGACAAGGCGATGTGCAGCCAATGATTTACAATATGTAAAGATATCTGGGAAATAGTCTTTCAGGCAGGAACATTGTCAATGAAATTTCTCACAGTTACCCAGGATAGGAGAATGTATGTACGGGAAAGAGGACAGAGAGAAAGTCAGAAACTTGATTTTGAAGATCTGTAAGGACCATTTAAATTGGTATGACTTTTTTTTTTAGGATAAGATAGTGAAATACAAGGTAACTTTCTATGATTTTGTGAATGAGGAGAGTCAAGATGACCTAAAACAGACAAAGAATAAAAAGGCATTGTGTTATGGTTTATATATAAAATATCCCTCAAAGCTGGTGTTTTTGAGTCACTCTTGGTCCCTGAGTTATACTGCTATTTTTAGGACACTCTGGAACCCTTAGGAAGAGGAGCTTCCACAGGAAAAGTGCATCACTGGGGGGAGTGCAATTATGAGCCCATCCTTACTTTTGGCTCCAGTCTCTGTTTCCTGTTCCAGCTAGATATGAGCAAGTTACTTCCCCACGTTCAGCTGATCCTGCTGGAATACCCTCTTTCCACAAGATGGACTATGCCTAAACCATAAGCCAAAGGAAACCCTCCTTTCTATCAGGTGTTTCTTGACAGTTATTTGTTCACAGCCATGACAAAAGAAGGTTAAGGAATATTTTTGCATATTAAGTGCACTGTTACAGCATTGGGTATTGGTGTGAAAGTTATCCTAGGCAACCAAAGGGGAAATCTGTTTTGTAATTTGATCTCTCTGAAATGGTATCATTAAGTACTCTGTGGTTTGAGACAGTTGCTTGGGTATCTAAAATCGAGGAAACATCATAAGTCAGGATATATTGGAAAGAGGTACACATCAAATGGATACGAGGCTGCCCAGAACACATTTACAGGTGCCTGGAGTTGTCAAAGGTTACCCACAGCAGAATTTTAGGGATTCTATGTTCTTAAGGGTATCGTGGTTGCTAGTTACACTAACTGAGAAGGAGAAAAGATCTGTTCTCTGAGGATAACTGTGGAGACTGATACGTGTCAGTCCATGTCCAGCAGACTACTTAGCTTCCAAAACCACCTCACATTAGATGCTGTTTGCTAGTGGCTAGGACTGAGAACCTCAAGACCAGGTAAAGCATCTCTTAATTTCAGCATCCTCTTCCCTCTGCAGAGTGATTTGCTGCTGTGTGTGACCAGAAAATGCTAACGCTGAAAGGTAGAGTCTTGAATTTTCCCCATCCAGTACAGACTACAGTCTGCTGTTTGCTTATTGAAATCCAAAGCCATGAAGGAAACACCTATATTTGCACGTTTTTTGTCTCTGGGTACATAAACAGACGTGGATGGGTAGGGCTCTGAAACGTCTGGGATCCTGCCTTGTGCACAGATTCAAAGGGTCTCGGGCTAGCAGAAGTTCCTCGTTTGCAGAGATGAGAAATTGCCACAGGGGAGTGGACCTGGATCTGAACTGTAGTCCTGGTCCTCAGTCCACAAAGCGTGTCACTCTGAATAGTGGGAAACCAAGGGACTCCAGCTATGCATGCTACACCACCTACCTAATCTCTCTCTCTCTCTCTCTCTCTCTCTCTCTCTCTCTCTCTCTCTCACACACACACACACACACACACAAGCACTATAGAACACTTTTCTTGATGAACACAACTATTTTCCATAAAATACTTCCAAACCAAATTCAACAACACAGTAAGAACATCAGGATGATCAGGATGGTTTTTATTTCAGGGATATAAACCCATTTACTCCCAGTGCCTTACCTTGAATTGCAAAGCACAGCAGCAACTACAAAACTATCATGTTAGTGCTGTAGAAACAGGCATGTCGATTAAGTGATGTCATAAGACGTAAGCTGACTGGGAGGCAGAAGTGATCTGACCATCTCAATATATGTAAAACTCTTATTATAAAAATTTAAAGGGACTAATCACAAGAGGGACAAATGTCAACATAATGAAAGGTACTTACTCTAAGTTTACAGACAACAGAATAGTAAGGGGAGAAAATTCTGAAATCAGAAATGAGACAGGGAGCGGCCACCCTATCTTTATTTCATTTAGTGTATAGAAGTGTTAGCTAGGCATATAAAGACAAAGGAATGAATGGGATATATATGAGCTACACATAGGAAAAGAAGAGACCAAATACTTCCTATTTTCAGACAGCATAATCCTGAGTTTAAAAGCTCCTAAAGGAACCAGCAGAAACCATTTACATTCCACAAATGAAATGGCAAACAATAAAATCAACACAGAGAAAACAGTATCTCTTCAGTATACCAACAATTAACTTGTCAGGGAAGATATCAGGGAGAAAAATAAAAACACTTGTGTCAGGTTCAAAGTAAATAATTATATAAAGTGCAAAGAAAGAAATCTCGCTGAGGACATGAAAGACTAAAATCTTTATGACATCTTAAGACTTCCCAGAAAGAAACTGAAGAAGACAGTAGAAGTGGAGAGAATGCCTGTGTTCATACATCAGCACAATTGATACTGTGAACACCGTCACATCACCAAAGCCATTTACAGACTCAGTGAAATTCCTGTCAAAGTTCCAATAATGTTTGTCACAGAACATAAGCAAACAATCCTAAAATTCAGGTGAAATCACAGAACAGTTGAAATAGCCTGGGTACAAGGAGAGGAATGCTGGAGACCTCATAGTGCCTTACTTTGAATTGTAAAGCACAGTGGTAGCTACAAAATATCATGTTAGTGGTGTAGAAACAGGTATATAGATGAAAGTCAAAAGAACTGGAAGGAAGGCGTGGGAGTGCCTGGATTCTGAGCACTTGAAAAGCAGTATCTGCAGACTGAGTATGAACAGTCATCCTTACCTCATGATTCTGTGCAGTAATCTTAGGCTGTATGAATTCTACACTTTGGAGTAGAGTGCAGTTTAGGAGGGAGACCATTACAAAGTGAACAAAGAGAATGCCGTTCATGCTGGTGACTTAACTAGGGGACACAGTAAATTTGTATCTTCTCATCTGAAAACAGTGTCTTTCCTTGGCATTCATTAAAACTTCAGAATTTAAAAGGACCTGAGAACTCAGGACCACACTGCAGGCCCTCTGAGGATTCTTGCTTATTCTGATATTTGTAATAATCAACAAATCCTTTGCCTGTTCAGGAAAATCTCCAAGGAACATTAGATTTGCATTAAATGCTATAAATATATAACCTTTTTGTGTGTGTATCTCAGGATATGAAATACTCCTCATTGTTTAATGACTTCTATTAATAATGAAAACACAGCCCCACCTAAGAATCAGTCCCATCTTCAGATACCAAACCCAGACATGATTGCTGATGTCAAGAGACGCTTGCTGACAGGAGACTGGCATGGCTCCCCCTGAGAGGCTGTGCTAGATCCTGATCAATAGAGATGTGGATGTACGCAGTCAACCATCAGACTGATCACAGGGACCACAATGGATGAGTCAGGAGAAGAACTGAAGGACCTGAAGGGGTTTGTAACCCCACAGGAAGAACAACAATATTAACCAACTAGACCTCCACCCCCAGAGCTCCCAGGGACTAAACTACCAACCAAAGAGTACACATGGATGGACCCATAGGTTCAGCTGCTTATGTAGCAGAGGTTTCCCTTACCTGGCAACAATGGGAGGGGAGGTCCTTGGTCCTGTGGAGACTTGATGCCCCAATTTAAGGGAATGCTAAGGCAGTGAGGCAGGAATGTATGGGTGGTGGGGAGCTCCCTCCTGGAAGCAGGGAGGAGGGGAAATGGGATAGAGGTTTGCAGAGGGAAAACTGGGAAGGGGAATAACATTTGAAATGTAAACAATAGAATAACTAATAAGAAAATAATGAAAACACAGGTTATTGTAATTTTAGATCATTTCCAGAGCTCAAAGTAAGTTTAAAACATCTACAGATTAAATGTCTCAAAGTATATTTAATCACTGTTATATAGGTGATGTTATATAACTCTAACTTGCATCTTAAACCAAATATTGCTAGGTATGAATCCGAGATGCTGTGTCTTTGTGTCCAAAGTCGCTGTCTGAATGGATGTTTTCTGTGGAGTACTGGGGTGTCTGGAGCAGAGCTAGTTGGTTCAATTCCCCTTGGTAAATATTTGAAGTGACTTTTTGTAGAAGAACCTGGAAGGTCACAGCAGTGAGGGGCAAATGGTGAGAGATTCCTAAGAAGAGAATCAGAACTATGGGTTGAAAGTGAGTCAGGGTTGGAAGAATCGAGAAATGAGAAGAAAAGCTCACAGCCATAGGAGGCTCCAAGGCATCCAGTTCCCAAAATCAAAGTTCCTAAATCTCAGCTGCTTATTTAGCTATCGAATCAGTTCTTTGAGTTCTGTTAGGCAATGTTTAAATCATTGCTTCTAGAAAAGAAGCTTTCATGGTTATCCCAAGGCTGTGGGAAAGCATTATACCTAGAGTGATTTAGCCAAGCAGCCCAAATAGCATAAGCCCTCCCCATTCTCAGAGCAAAGCTATGAATTCACCCACACATAAAATAAGCACTTTAATGCTGATAGCCTGTGACAATTGTTAGATTTCCTCCAAGACATCCACTCTACACCTTCTCCCATGTTAATGTGGCTGACTTACTTGCTACATATTGTGGAGATGATGAAAAATAAGGAAAGCTGATTGAAATTAATATTTTAAAAATTCTTAATGTGTAAATGAAAGGCATGAGTCCAACAGTACATTGGAGCAATCACCTTTAAGACATATTATGTTAATAGCAGCAAAAGCACAAGCTGAAGGGATTGTCTTTTCTAAAGGACATTAGAAAAATTGTAGGCAAGGAGCAGGTTCCCTCTCTGCGCTAAGAAATATAATTTATATGATTTGATACTGTAATTTTTTAGATGAAGCACACTTGATCATTTTGCTCATTTGTACTCTTTCTGCATTCTTGCCTGATACTTTTTTTTTATCATTTAATTACCTTATCAATCACTTTTCCCTTCAGTTCTGAAGTGCTCCTGAAAACCATCTTCACAGTGTTGAAAAGCAAATTGATTTGTTCTTTCTCAGGCAGTTTCTTTTCATCATCATCATCGTCTTCTTCTTTTAATAGTAAAATCTGAGTCTGGCACAGCTTGAAACTACGTGCTAGCTTTCAACAGGGTGGCTTGTTTATTTTCTCCTTCTTGTATAGTATATAATGATAAGAATACAAGGGAATCTATGTAGTTAAAAGTATTAAAGAAAGGAAAATGATGCATGGGGGAAAACAGAAGTAAATAAACATTACTCCACTATAGATGATCCATTTGTTAATAACAAGCGAGTAATAAGAGGGAAATTAAATTATCTAAAAACAGACAAATGGACAGACAGACACATACACACACAGCATATAAACATGCATTCATATTGGTGATTCCATGAAGTTTGTCCTGAGGTATCCTTGTCATTTTTTAGCACTTTGAGCAGCCTCAGGTGTTGTGGAGTGATGATCAATGGACTTCCTGACCCATGGAGTCTCAGTCAGGTTTAAAAGTCTGTCTCTGGGAATGGAGGGTCAGGCATGAGGAACATTTGGTGCCCTCACAGGGGACCTGAGTGTGGTTCTTAGCACTCACAGGATATATCACCAGCTTCTATAACTCCCATTGCACGGGATCCTTCTTATGAACTTCCTGGGCGCCAAGAACCCAAGTAGTGCACATATATTCCTGCAAGTAAAACACTAATACTCTTCAAATAAAATTAATGCAAATACATTATTTTTACAAAGAATTATTGTTTTATGATGGCTTGTTTTTGAGATGTTATCATGTAGCAATAGGTAAAGAAATGATTGCAGTACATTAGGTAATTACAGCACTATTGGTTGCATAGTTATTATTTGACCATTGTTACATGAAAATAAACTTAATATGTGATGTTATTATGTGACAATAGGTAAAGAGACAATTACATCTTGTTAGATAATTCAAATATTTTTGGTTTCATGGCAACCATTTGATCAGTGTTACACAAAAATAAACTTAAAATTTTTTTGCCTGCTTTTTGCAACCGTTGTTTATATACAGAGGCAGAACTGAGTCTTTGGACATGCAATTGCCACATCAGTTAGATTTCTCTCAGTAATTTAATTTTCAAATGGTTTAATTAGATTTTCTCTGTGGATCACAAGTTCCTCCAAAACTACTATCTCTGCAATCATACAATTAGATGAATAACATACAAATATTTTTAAGAACAAAGTCTTGTCGGTGTTTTGGTGCATGATAAGTACCATTTTCTAAGAGCTTGATAACTTGGAATAGGAATGTCCTAGCCAGCTTTCTGTTTCTGTGATAAAACACTGACGGAATACCCTGACTTGGGGAGTTGGGGGAGGGGGGAGACAGGGGGATGGGGGAGGGGATAGGGGATTTTTACAGAGGTAACACAGAAAGGGGATACCATTTGAAATGTAAATAAAGCAAATATCTAATTAAAAAAATAAAGACACTGACCAAAGAGCTACTTGGGGAAGATTGGTTTACAGAAAAACAATCTATCATGGAGAAAAGTTGAGTCAGGAAGCTGAAGAAGGAAGAAGGGGAGAGAGAGAGAGAGAGAGAGAGAGAGAGAGAGAGAGAGAGAGAGAGAGAGAGAGAGAGAGAAGAGAAGAGAAGAGAAGAGAAGAGAAGAGAAGAGAAGAGAAGAGAAGAGAAGAGAAGCATAGACCATGGAGGAATACTGCTGTCAGACTTGCTCTCTCAGTCCTGCTCAGCTCCCTTTTTCATAAAGCCTAGGATCTTCTTCCAGGGAAAGGTATGGTGGAACGTATGCTGGAATTGTCCCTCCCACACCAATCAACTACCAAGAAGATACCCTACAGAGAGGCCACAGGTCAATCAGATAGAGGTACTTCCTCAATTGAGATGCCTCCTTCTCATGTATGTGCATGTTTCTCAGAAACTGACAAAATGAAATATGGCACGGGGCCATGGGATACAGCGGGGAATCTCTTTTTAATCTCTCTTGGTTCTCCCTTTGTGTTTCTTCCCTTGGCTCCCACTTCCAGGAGGTAGAGATGCCAATTATTGGGGCAAGTGCCAGGAAAGAGCTATGAGATTAATCGCAGAGTATTTGACAAATTAGAGCAGATATGGAAAAAATGTAAAATATTTGTTGAAATTGCTCTGAGCTCATATTTTCCAGGAACACTTCACCTATATAAAGATTTGGCCCCATGAAATGATGGGTAGATACCACAGGCCAAGGAAAACTGTTTCTAGTTGCCTCATTCGAAAGAACTGTTTTATTTCTATAATCTTAAAATGCCAAGATTCTCAGAAGTTGTCATGATTGGTTTTGGAAACCACTACAGATCAGTAGTATTTGATGACTGAAAAGGACACTTAAGTTTACTCTTGTGGAAGCTACTATTTGTACCTTCAACAGGTTAATTCATCCTTGTTCTATTTCTTCCATACATGTGCATTGAATGCTCTTTTGGACACAGATGCTATAAAAATGACAGCATTCCTGTCAGACAGAGCTGATGTCCTGTTAGGTAGACAGACAAGAGGAAGAATTAAATAGGTACATAGAGTCTTTTTATTTTTAAAATGAAGTAGCACAGAAGGGATGAGCCATGGTAGAAAAGTGGTACTATTTTAGAGGTTATGGTCTCATTTAAAATAATTGGCTAATATATGTTAGAATAGGATACTGGGAAGATCTGAATCTCAGTCGGGTATTTTATGTATATTGGTACTTTCTCTGCATGTATGTCTGTGCCTCAACTGTGTGCAGTTTCTACAGTGGGGGGAATCAGCTATGAGTATCCAAGTGGGTGCAAGAAATTGATCTTTGGTCCTCTGGTACAGAAACCAATGCTTTTAACCACAAAGCTGTCTGTCCAGCCCTCTATATTAATTATTTGATAATTTTACATTTATATTTATTTATCGTGCCAGTAGAGACACGTGTACCTTGGTATATGTTGAGATCATTGGGCACCTGGTGAGGGTCCTTTCTCTGTTTCTACTGTGTGATTCCTAGGGATGATGCTCAGGTTGAGCGACAAAAGCAAATGCCTTATAAGTTCCTCACAGCCTACCAATGGACAGAGCGCAGGGTTCCCAATGGAGAAGCTAGAGAAAGAACCCCAGGATCTGAAGGGATTTGCAGCCCCATATGAGAAAAAAACAATATGAACAACCAGTAGCCCCAGAGCTCCCAGGGACTAAACCACCAACCAAAGAGTCTACATGGAGGGACCCATAGCTCCAGTCACATATGTAGCAGAGGATGACCTTGTCAGACATTAATGAGAGGAGAGACCCTTAGTCTTTTGAAGGCTCAATGCCCCAGTCTAGAGAAATACCAGGACAGGGAAGCAGGAGTGGGTGGGTTGGTGAACAAGGGGAGGGGTAATGGGATAGGGAGTTTTCAGAAGAGAAACAAGGAAAGGGGATTGTATTAGTTTGGGCTTTACTGCTGTGAACAGACACCAATGACCAATGCAAGTTTTATAAAAGACATTTACTTGGGGCTGGCTTACAGGTTCAGAGGTTTAGTCCATTGTCATCAAGGCAGAAGCGTGGTGCAGGAGGAGCTGAGGGTTCTATACCTTTATCCAAAGGAAACCAGGAACAGACTGGGCATCCTCAGGCATCCAGGAGGAAGATCTCTAAGCCCAACCCCACAGAGACACACTTCCTTCAACAAGGCCACACCTTCTAATAGTGCCACTCCCTGCGATGAACATACACAAACCACCACATTCCACTCCCTGGCCCCCATAGGCTTGTTCAAACATGAGTCTATGGGAGCCATACCTAAATATAGCATAATGAAAAATACATTTAGTCCAACTTCAAAAGTCCACAGTCTGTAGCAGTCTCAACAGTGTTAAAAGTCCAAGGTTCGAAGTCTCTTCTGAGATTCATCCAATCATTTAACTGTAATCCCAAAAGCAAGACAGGAAACCAGTTGGGCAGTCTCCAAACTCTGCATCTCCATGTCTGATGGCAAAGCAGTCTTCAGATCTTCAACTCCCTTTTCATCTTTGTTGACTGCAACAAGGTTCTTTCTCCTGGGCTGGTTCCACTCCCTGTTAGCAGCTTTCCTGGCAGGCATCCTGTGGCTCTGGCATCTTTAACATCTTGGGGTCCCCAAGTCAACTTCAGCTTCACAGCTTCTTGTTCCAGTGTCTGAGTTCCACACATGATCTTCTGTGCATCTCCAAAGGGCTGGTGTCACTTCTCCAGCTCTGCCCTCTGTTCAAGTTGATCCATTCCGCTGCCACTGCTGTTCTCGGTGGTCATCCCATGTTACTGGCATCTCCAATATGCTAGGGTCTTCTACTGCAACTACGCTTCACCAAAGACTCTCATAGGCTGTCTTCATGGTATCAAGCCTCAACTCCTTTGCATGACTCCTTCAGTCCTTGGCTGTCAACTACAACTGAGGCTGCACCTCCACCAATGGCCTTCCATGGCCTCTCACAGTGCCAAATCTCAGCTGTTCTTCATGATGCCTTCATGCCTTCAAAACCAGTACCACCTGGATTATTCTTACACATTACCAAGTACAGCTGCAGCATGAGGTACAACCTTGGCTATCTCTGGAACATCTTTGTGCTCTCAGGAAACACTTCCCAGAAAATATCACCCAAGTGAGGCTGGTCTTTTCTTAATCACCACTAATTTCTTAGCTCCAGCTAACCAGCATCAATTGTCCCAATAATCTCCTTCTCCTCTTGAATATAAAGTCAGAGACACATGCCCTAAGCTGCTGAGTTCTGCTGTTTGCAGGAGATGGAACATTGCCCTCCTTGTTCTATTACCTTATCACTAGCTTCCTTTATTTCAACTCCTGCACTGCTTAAGCTTGGCTGTCCTGGATCTTGCTCCATAGACTGACTTTGAATTCAGAGATCTGCATGCCTGTCTCCTAAGTACTGGGATTAAAGGTGTGGTCTACCAAGTATGGATTTAAATTTTTCTTCATCTAGAATTTGCTCTGTTCTAGGCTGGCCTTGATCTCAGAGATCTGCTTATCTTTGTCTTCTGGGATTAAAGACTTGTACTACCATGCCTGAACCTAAATTTAGCTGGGAGGAATCTTGCCTCAAAGTCACTACTTCCTTAATTTAGTTTAATATCCTTGAATTCAGCTCCATTTAACTTCCTGGTGTCCCTTTAATGCTCAAACTATATATTTTGTATGTTTCCTTTCTCAGCTTGCTATGTTTGTTCAAAATGCTTTTCATCAGACTTAACCAGAGAACAAAGTCTCTGTTGGGCTTTTTTGAGACTTCCTTTGTCAATACAATTAATATACATCTCTTTTCCTTAGTCTTAGGCAGTCTCTTCAGAAAATGGCAAAAAGCTGTCATGTTCTTCACTAAAACCACAAAAACAGTCTCTCAACCACATATGAAAGTTCTCCACTGAAACATTTAGGGTCATCAGGCCTACACAGTTCAAATGACCCTCAATACCACTGTCTTCCATATTCCTACTAGACTATCCCACTAAAAGCATTCCATGACTTTCCAAATCCAAAGTTGCAAAACCCACATTCTTCCAAACAAAAGCATGGTCAGGCCTATCACAGCAATACCCCACTCCTGGTACCAACTTCTGTATTAATTTGGGTTTTACTGCTGTGAACAGACACCAATGACCAATGCAAGTGTTATAAAAGGCATTTACTTGGGGCTGGCTTACAGGTTCAGAGATTTAGTCCATTGTCATCAAGGCAGAAGCATGGTACAGGAGGAGCTGAGGGTTCTACATCTTTATCCAAAGGAAACCAGGAACAGATTGGGCATCCTCAGGCATCCAGGAGGAAGATCTCTAAGCCCAACCCCACAGTGACACACTTCCTTCAACAAGGCCACACCTTCTAATAGTGCCACTCCCTGGGACGAACATATACAAACCACCACAGGGATAACATTTGAAATGTAAATAAAGAAAATATCTGATAAAAAAAGAAAAGATCCTAATTTTCATAGAAACATAATTTAAATCCAACCAGTGTCATTCGTGTCTGTAAAATCAGCCTTCAAGCAGTACTATGAATTCAAAGGTGGCCCAAGTGGATGAGACCCTAACTCAAACAAACAAAACAAAACAAAACAAACAAAAAAGACCAGTCATTGGTTGGCCACTGCCACAAACTCTGAGCCATCATTGCCAGATGCATCTTACAGGTAGATCAGGGTGTGGGTCATAGGATTTGTGATGTGGTGTCCCAGTCTCACCACTGGGTACCTAGCCTGGTTACAGAAGATGCTTGCAGGCTCCATATCCTCCATCACTAGAGGTCCTCACTATGGTTTCAGGAAGTTTCCACTGCCATATTCAAACCGATTCCAATCATCTCTCTCTGTACTCTTTTATTCTGTCCCTCTCTCCCTACCATTCCCATTCCCCCACTCTCAGTCCACCCACAAAATGAATTCTATTTCCCCTTCCCAGAGAAATGCAGGTGACAACCCTCCTCAGTTGAGCTTTTCTTGTTATTTAGACTCCCTCCATGTGTAGATTGTAGCATGGTTATCCTTTAATTAACAGTTAATATCCACTTACAAATGTTTACATACTATGTCTACCTTTCTTGGTTTGGGTTACCTAGATCAGGATAGTATATTTTAGTTCCATTCATTTGCCTACAGATTTCATGTTGTCATTTTTTTCTAATACCTGAATAATACCCAATTTTCGAAATATACCACATTTTCTTAACCCATTCTTCAGTTGAGGTACCTCTAGGTCATTTCCAGTTTCCAGTTATTATGAGTAAAATTAAAATTATTTAAAATTTAACATAGTTGACAAATGTCCTTTTAGTAGGATGAGTTGTCTTTTGGGTATATTCCCAAGAGAGGTATAGCCTTATGTTGAGGTAAATAGATTCCCAATTTTCCCAAGAACTGTCATATTGATTTCTGTAGTGGCAGTATGAGTTTGCACCTCTACCAGCAATGAAGAAGTGTTTTCCTTGTTCTACATCTTCACCAGCATGGTCTGCCATTTGTGTTATTGATCTTAGTTATGCTAACAGTTTTAAGAAAGAATATCAAAGTAGATTTGAGGCCACAATCCTTCCTCCTGTTTTCTATTACAGTCCCCAAGCTCCATCCACTGTTTGCAGTGGATGCATCTATCTGGATCAGAGGCTGGGTGGAGCCTCTCAGAGCACAGTTATGCTAGACTTATCTGCAAGTATAACAGAGTAGCATTAATAGTGTCAGGGATTAGTGCTTGCCCATGGAATGGCTCTAAATATGGGTCATTTATTGCTTGGCCATTCCTTAAGTCTCTGCTCCATCCCCTGTCTTTGCATTTCTTGTAGATAGGATACATTTTGGATCAAAAGTTTTGTGGATGGGTTGGTGTTCCTTTTATTCTACTGGGGTTCCTGCCTGGCTACAGGAGGTGGCCTCTTCAAATTCCTTATCCCCAATGCACATGTAAGGATACCCCCATTGATTCTTGGATACTTCTCTCATCCCAGATCTCTGTCTCTTCCTGGAGATGCACCCTAGCTCCCCACCCCTGTCAGTTGTAGATTCCCATCCATTCTCATGGCCATCTGGCCATTCCTTCCCACACCTGAACCTGAATCTTCACATTCCTCCCACATCCCCTCTCCTACTCAGTTCCTTCCCTCCCTCTGTCTCTTATGATTATTTTATTCCCCATTCTAAGTGAGATTCTAGCATCCTCACTGTGCCTTCCTAGAACAGGAGGAAGGATTGTGGCTACTAAGGGGATAGGAACTCCACAGGAAGACCAACACAGTCCACTAACCTATACCTTGTGGCTCTCAGAGACTGAACTACCAGACAATGACTATACACAGGCTGGACCTAGGCCTCCCTGCACATATGTAGCAGATATGCAGCTTGGTGTTTTTCATGTATCTCCTGTACAACTGGAATGGGAGCTATTCCAAAAGCTATTGCCTGTACATGGATATGTTCTTCTAGTTAGGCTGACTTTTCTGGCCTCAGTGGGAGAGGAAGTGCCTAGTCTCACACTGACTTGAAGTCTCAGTGTGTGGGGATATTCAGGGGGATCACTTCCTGTTCAGAGGAAAAGGGGAAGGGGGGCTTGGGGATGTTGTGGGAGGGGTTACCAGGAGAGGGGCAATGAGCGGTATGTAAAGTGAATAAGTAAAAAATAAAAATAAATGATAAAACCAACCAACCAACCAACCATCAAGCCAACCAACACACACACACACACACACACACACACACACACAAAGAAAAAAGAAAACAAAGTAGTTTTAATTTGCATTTCCCTAATGGAAAAGGATGTTGAACATTTCATTATGTGTCTCCTAGCTTTCTGAGATTCCTCTAATGAGAATTCTCGTTTTAGGTCTGTACCCATTTTTTTAATTAGAATGTTTGCTTCTTTGGTGTAAAGTTTCTCGAGTTCATTATATATTTTGGTTGTTAGCCTTCTATTGGATATGGAATTGATGAAAATATTTTCTCATTCCACATCCTGCAGTTTTGTCCTATTGATGGTGTCTTTTGCTCTACAGAAGCATTTCAGTTTCATGAGGTCTCATTTATTAATTGTAGATCTTAGTGTTTGCCTTATCAGTGTTCTGTTTAGGAACTTGTCTCCAGAATCAATGCTTTCAAGGCTATTCCCCATTTTTTCTTTTATTAGATTTAGTGTATCCAATGTTATGTTGAGATCGTTGATCCGCTTGGATTTGAGTTTTGTGTAGCTTGATAAATATGGATCTATTTGCATTCTTCTACATGCAGACATGCAGTTAGACCAGCACCATTTTTCAAAGATGTTTTCTATTTTTCCACTGTGTATTTCTGGTTTATTTTTTTAAGTGTCTAGAAATGTGTGGCTTTATGTCTGAGTCTTTGGTTTAATTCCATTGGTTAACATGTCTGTCAGCTTGTAGTAGAAGTTGAAATCAGGAATGGTGATACTGCTGGTTCTTTATTCTTCAGGGTTGTCTTAGCTATCCTGGATTTTCTGGTTTTCTATATTAAATTGGGTATGGTTCTTTCAAGTTCTCTAAAGAATTTTGTTGGAATTTCAATGACGATTGTATTGAATCTGAAGATTGTTTTTGAAGGATGGCAATTATTACTATCTTAATTCTACAGATCCATGAGCATGGGAGATATTCTTATCTTGTGATATCTTCTTTAATTATTTTTCTTTAAAGACTTGAAATTTTTGTCATACAAGTCTTTCATTTGCTTGGTTAGGGTTACCCTAGTATGTTTTATCTTATGTATGGCTATTGTGAAGAGTGCTGTTTCCCTGATTTCTTTCTCATTCTATTTCTCATTTATATATAGGAGAACTTCTAATTTTTTTAGGTATTCTTATATCCAGCTACATTGCTGAAATTGTTTATCAGCAGAAGAAGTGCCATTGTAGAATGTTTCAGGTCACATATGTATATCATACCATCTGCAAATAATGATACTTTGATTTTTTCCTTTCCAATTGGTATACCCTTCATTTTGTTCATTTTGTCTGACTATAATTTCAAGTACTATAGATATGGGAAGAATGGACAGATTTCCCTTGTTGCTGATTATGGTGGATTTGCTTTAAGAGTAACTCCATTTATCTTGAGGTTGGCTATAGGCTTTCTGTAAATTGTATTTGTTATGTTTAGGTATATCCCATGAATCAATAATTTCTCCAAGACTTTTATTATAAAGAGGTGTTTTATTTTGTCAAAGGCATTTCTGGCATCTAATAAGATGATCA
Organism: Tokudaia tokunoshimensis; assembly: GCA_036184795.1. Classification (NCBI taxonomy): domain Eukaryota; kingdom Metazoa; phylum Chordata; class Mammalia; order Rodentia; family Muridae; genus Tokudaia; species Tokudaia tokunoshimensis. Next base: position 157,236,773 of record BTHU01000002.1, read on the forward strand.
TGTGAGTTTTCTTTGAGTTTATAGTGGATTTTATTGAAACAGTTCTGAATTCCTGGGATGATGGTGGAAAATCTTTTTGAAGTGTTCTTGAATTCAGTTTGCGATTTTTAAAAACTACATTCATAATTGAAATTGATCTGTAATTCCTTTTTGTTAATTTTTGTGAGGTTTGAGTATTAGGGTAACTGTAGACTCAAAATAATTTAGCAATGTTCCTTCTGTTCCTATTTTGTGAAATTATTTGAGGAGTATTGGTAATAACTATTTTTTAAAAGTCTGATAAAGTACTGTACTAATGTTGTCTGGACCTGGGCTTTCTTTGCTTGAGAGGTTTTAATGACTGCCTGTATATTTTTAGAGGTTACAGCTCTATTTAAGTTGCTTATCTGATCTTGATTTATTCATTTCTTTTAGATTTTCAAATTTTGTGGAATAATGCCTTTAAACTATTACCTAATGACTCCCTTTGTGTCTCTTGTTTTGTGCCCAGTTTTGTTTCTGATTTTGTTAATTTTGACATTCTCTCTGTCATATATTTAGTTTGGATAAGGGTTTGTCTCTTATGTTGATTTTCTCAAAGAACCAACTCTGTTTCATTAATACCTTGTGTTGTTCTCTTTAATTCTTTGTTATTGATTTCAGCCCTCAGTTTTATTATTTCCTACCGTCTACTCCTCTTGGGTGTTCCTGCTTCATTTTTCCGAGAGGTTTCAGGTTTGCTGTTTAGTTGCCAGTATGGGATATTCCATTATTTTAAAAAATGTAGCCACTTAGTGCTATGAACTTTCCTCTTAACATTGCTCTCATTGTGTCCCATAAGTTTGAGTACTTTGTGACTTCAATTATTTTAATTCTATAAAGTTTTTCATTTCTTTATTTCTTCTTTGACCAAGTGGTCATTGAGTAAAGAGTTGTTCAGTATCCATGAGTTTGTAGGCTTTCTGTTGTTTCTGTTGTTTTTGAAATCCAGCTTTAATCCATGATTATCTGATAGAATGCAGGGGATATCTCAATATTCTTATATCTGTTGAGTTTGACTTTGTGACTAAGTATGTTATCAATTTTGGAGAAAGTTCAGTGAGGTACTGAGCAGAATGCATATTCTTTTTTGTTTGGGTGAAATGTACTGTAGATTTTTGCTAAGTCCTTTTGGTTTATAATGTCTGTTAGCTCCATAGTCTCTTCTAATATATTTCTGGGCAACCTATTTGTTCATAAGAGTTGGGTATTTAAGTCTTCTTCTGTGTATGTGTGAAGTTCAGTGTGTGATTTAAGCATTTACATTGATTCTTTATATAAATGTGGGTGCCCTTGCATTCAGTCTGTATCGTTTTATTTGGGAATGGAGTCCATTGATATTGAGAGCTATCAATGACAAATTATTGTTAATATCTGTTATTTTGTTGTTGGTATTGGAGTTGATGTGTTTAAGTGTGTGTGTGTGTGTGTGTGTGTGCTTGCTTCTCCTTTTTTGACTTTCCTGGTATAAGATCATTTATGTCCTGTTTTGCATGCATGTAATTTATCTCCTTGGGTTGTAGTTTTTCTTTTTTGTAGCTTCTGCAAGACTAGACTTGTAAGTAAACATTTATTAAATTTGAATTTATAATGAAATACCTTATTTTCTCCATCTATGGTAAGGGAAAGTTTTTCTAGGTATAGTAGTCTTGGTTGACATCTGTGGTCTGAAGTCTGTAGGACATCTGTCCAAGGCCTTCCTGGCTTGAGGAGGTCATTCAGAAAGTAGTTTCTAATAGGTATAATATTTTACCTGGCCTTTTTTTTCTTGAACTTTTAACATTCATTTTTTGTTCTGTATGTTCAGTATTTTGATTATTTTGTGGAAAACAGACTTTTTCTAGTCCAATAATTTTGGCATTCTGCATGTTTCTTACATTTTTATAGGCATCTCCTTCTTTAGGTTAGGAAAATTTTCTTCTATGTATTTTATGTAAATGTTTTCTGAACATTTGAGATGATATTCTTCTTTTTCAATTCTTATTCTACTTAGGTTTAAACTTTTCATTGTGTCCTAGGTTTCCTGGGAGTTTAATCTCAGAAACTCTTATATTTAAGATTTTCGTTGATGTGTCAATTTTTTTCTGTCATATCTTCAACACCTGAGATTTTTTTTTTGTATTATGTTGCTGATGTTTGCATCTGTAATTCCTCTTTGCTTACATCAACTTTCCATTTCCAGAATTCCCTCAGTTTGTGATTTCCATATTGTTTCTATTTCCATTTTTAGGTATTGAACATTTTAATTTGTTTCCTTGAACTGTGTGTTTGTTTCTATTAGTTCTTGGCTTTCTATAAGGTATTTGCTCATTTCCTCTAATATTTTGTTTGTCTTTCCTTGAACCTTTAAAGAGACTTCTCCCTTCTTTTTAAAGGGTTTCTATCAGCTTCATAATGTTAAAATATTTTTTCTTGTTCTTCAGTTGTGTTGAAATATTTTGAACTTTCTGTAATAGGATAGCTAAGATGTGTTGGGGATAAATTCCCCTGTGTGTTTTTGGCCATGTTCTTATGCTGACATCTGGGCAATGGGTTTGTGGTGCTAATAAGTCTAGTTGCCAATCTCTTGGTTTGTCTTTGTTGGATGAGTGTTTTGTTACTTTGTTTCTGTTTCCTTTCTGGTCTTCTGGCTTGTATGGGCTATTTTTCTGATAGACAGAGCCTGTGATTTTGAAGGTATGTTTACCAGGGGTTGGGGCATAGAAAATAGAGAAGTCTGACGCTGGGTATCCTGCCTGATCTTCTAGTCCACTGCTCTATTTTCTGTGTATTTTTATCATACTAAACAGATATTAAACCATTTAAAAATTATTCATTCCAAGACAGTAGCTTATGTTTCCAAGTAGTATATATATATATATACATATATATATATATATCATATAAGTATATCATTTGTGTGTGTGTGTGTGACATGAGATGAATACTAAGAAGTAACAAATATTCTTCTTGTGGATTAGCTTGGTCAACCTCTAACTGGAGGCCATAGGATGTTGGTAGCTTCACATGGTTCGTATCCATAGATTTAAGAACCAGAAAAACGGACATAAGACTTTCCATGTGAAGCCTTAGAATCCTGGATATGAATCACTGAAGAAAATACCAATATCTAAAAGTCATTAGATTTCAAGTTATTATATACACAAAAAGAGCTTAGGTATGTCTCACCATTCAGGGATGGAAGTGATCTGACTACTTATTTGTTCTTTCTGATCTAGAGCTGAATGGTTGGTACCATACCAAAGAAAGTAGGACCTCCCTATAACAAATAGAACTTCACTTGGTCTCTAAGTATTTTTATTATCATTTTAAAATTTTATTTGATATTTATTTTACAGTCCAGATTTTATCTCCCCTATCCACCCTCTGTTCCACATTCCATATCTCCTCCCCCAGTCACCACCAGGATTTTCCCAAACCCCTCAACCCATGCTCCACCAAACCTCCCCACTCCCTGGGGCCTCCATATTCTATAGGGTTAGCTGCATTTTCTCTGACTGAACCCAGACCTGGAAGTCCTCTGCTGTATATGTGTTGGGGGCCTCATATCAGCTGGTGTATGTTGCTTGGTTGGTGGTGTAGTGTCTGAGATATCACAGAGGTCCAGATTAATTGAGACTGCTTGTCCTGAACTCAAGAAGTTAACCCCCCAAAAATCCCAAACAACACAATTAAAAAATGTGGTATAGAACTAAACAGAGAATTCACAACAGAGGAATCTCAAGTAGCAGAGAATCACTTAAAAAATATTCAAAGTCCTTAGTGATCAGGGAAATTCAAATCAAAATAACCCTGAGATTCCACCTTATACCAATCAGAATGACTAAGATCCAAACTTCAGGTGACAGAACATGTTTGTGAGGATGTGGAAAAAGAGGAACACTCCTCCATTGCTGGTAGGATTGCAAACTGCTACAACCACTTTGGAAATCAATCTGGAGATTCCTCATAAAATTGGAAATAAATCTACCTGAGGACCCAAGAGTGATATAGCTGGATCTTCAGGTAGGAAAAGCTGAAAGAAGCTAAGGAGGAAGGTGTCTAGATATTTTTAATTTATTCAGTTGACATTAAAACTTTCAACAATGGCTAAAAAGTATCTTGCTTGTAATACTGGTTGTAGTTCTTTTTAAATCTTTATTTTAGTTGAATTTGACTAAAATATAAAATAAAGGGTGGAAACTAAGTGCAAAGGACTCAAGATAAATAGATAAAATAATTTTTAAAATATTATGTTAATGAATTTCTCCATGTCTTAATAAAATCAGTTAATTTTGTAATATAGTCTAGATTTTCTTAAAAATATTTCATATATTTATAAAGATCAATTTAAATGTCAACAGTGTTACTTTGAACATCAGAAACCAATGTCCCCCAGTTCCAGTGAGATTCGACAATCTAGGTGATTCTTTTACAAATGCATCTTACAGAATATTTGTCTGACACTTGTGACACTTTCTTTAAAATATTGTGTTTTTTATACAGCAAGAGTTTCTGGGTTAATGCTAAGAATCTGAATACTTGCAAGTGCCAAAGATTTTATATATGCGTGTTGTAACCTGCTTACCTGGAGCTGTTCACCTTTTAAGCACATACAAAAACACACATATGGTATCCATGTAACTGGGAACTGAATGCTACAGGTACCAAATATGTAAAATAAGGTTGTTTGTGACTTGATCGATTAGTGCTTGGCTAGCATATGCAAGACCATTGGTTTGACTGCCAGTACTACAGAGATCAGATACAGTGGGGTGTAACTGCACCCCCAGCTCTGCTCTCTGGAAATGAATGATTCCATTCATACAGAATACGAACACAATATCATTCCTGGCTACATGGAGAGTTAAAGGCCAACCTGGAATACATGAGACCTGTCCCCCCCAAAAAAATAGTAAACTACATATATGACATAAATAAGGAGATTAATAATATACTCCTTTAAACTTCTTGTCACCTTTCAAGGTCTTATTTAGTTTTGATTATTATTTATTTTTTTGTTTGTATGAGTGCTTACCTGCATGTGTGTATGTGTGCCATGCTTGTACCTGTTTCCTGAAAAGACTAGAAGAAGGTATCAGAAGAGGATTTGGAGATAAAAGTGGCTATGAGTTCCCATGTATATTCTGTGCAATGGAACCACAGTCTTCTGCAAAAGCAGTTGTTTGTAACAACTGAGCCATCTCCAGCCTATTCAGGAGGTTCTTATCCCTTCTTTATAACCTTCTGTATGAGATCCGTATCACACTAAAATCTATATGTGACAGAATTCTATGGCTCTACTCTGCATTTGGCCACAATAGTTAAATTATTTGCATACCCAACACCAGTTGTGTCTATTTTCTCTCAGCATTACAGCTTGGTAGATGCATGAACAAGTAAACATGAGTTCATTTAGGAAAACAGAGTTGAGCATTTGAGGAAGTCTACATAAAGTTAGGCATATAAAAGCTGCTACATAATCAAGTGTGAGAGACATCTAAAATGAGTAGTTGGGAGAGTCATGAAATCTAGACTAGTGCTGAAGTTTGCGTCATAATGCTCTTCAAATTCTTGTTACACATTTAACAATCTTCTGTTGTGTAAGACATGCTGTGACTTGTTTATACAAAACCAAGCATGATGTGAAATCCAAACTGCAGATACATAATGAAAGATACGTTCTGAACATTTACCTCAAGATAATGGTAGAGCAATTCTTTTCTTAATGTTCTCCTCTCTTGTCAGACTAACTACATGCATGAGCCTGAGCTTAGAGGAAATGCTTAGAAAATGTTAAAATGGTGTGGGTGTGGCCTAGGACCCACCTTCAAGAAGTTCCCCATGTTACAGTAAAGGACCAGGAGCTCAGGAATACAAACACAGAGGCTGAGTAGGGGCCTGAGAACTGGAAAGAGGTGAGGATGTGCAGCAAATTAGAAAATTCTGAAGGACAAGTGCCAACTCCACTCAAAATACTCACTTTGAATGAAGCTGGTAATAAGAAAGATGAGATGAAGCTGTAGGCTGGGGTCGTAGCACAATGTCATACTTATTGTCTAGCAGGTAAGAGACCCTGAGTTTTGTCTGTAACATCATAGAGAAAATTTACCAAAGTTGATCTTCATGCAACTGCACTGCATACAAAATGACTAAGAACACATATAAAACAATTTGAGAGTTGACAAGACTCACAATGAATGATATACAATATCTTAGTCAGGATTTCTATTACTATGACAAAAAGCCATGACCAAAAAGCAAGTTGGGGAGGAGAGAGTTTATTTGGTTTACACTTCCAGATAATAATCCATCAGTGGAGGAAGCTAGGACAGGAATTCAGGCAAGGCAGAAGCTCATGCAGAAGTTATGAAGGGTTGCTTGCTCCACATGGCTTGCCCAGTGTGCTTTCTTATAGAATTCAGGACCATAAACCCAGGAATGGCACCATCCACAAGGCAGTGGGCCCTCCCCCACTGATTAGTAATTGAGAAAATTCCTTACAGCGGGATCTCATGGAGGCATTTCCTCAACTGATGCTCCTTCCACTCTGATGATTCTATCTTGTGTCAAGTTGACAAATCAGCTAGTACATGTGATATATGCATATCATGTGCCTATGTTTGAAATATTTATACAAGATTTTATACAAATGATATGCTCGAATCAATACCTGATATGAAAATTCTTTATATTATTGGTGAATATGTATATTTACTACTTACACTGACATTTGTATATCGGTTCCAAAGTATTTTTATCGTTTAAATTGAGCACAATGTTCTTACATGCAATATTGCAGCCAATAAAATGTCTATTAAAATCTCAACTATGATCGGACAATGAAAATTGATGCATATCAATGCTGCCTTGGTGTTCTGAAAACTTCCATAATAGAGTAAGAACAGCAAAAATAATGGATGAATGTACACTCTGAATGTTCTCAACTGCCTTTGCATTTAGTTATTTTATCATACTCAGAATGAAATTGATAATCTGAGTATAATATATACTAGCTATATATTTCGTTGACTAAATTATATTGAGCAGGACACAGTATTACTAAAATATGCTTCTGAACATCAGATATTTTTGTTGCCTTCTGTCTTTTACCTTCTTTCATATTGTATATAGAAATGGCAAGTAGTTTTCTCTAGAAAATGAAAAAAATAATATAATTCAATTGTTAACAAATATAACTGAAAATATATGTATTATCCTCATCAAAACTTATTGAGTAATATACAGAGAGGAATGTTAGTTTTGTTATTTGCAGAAAAATCTGACTAAAAATTTAAATGAACTTGTAATTTTTAATTTAAATATATTTCAAATATAAGGAATAATAAAATACCTTTGATTGGGCAATGTATCTCACATTCAGAATGCATCTGATCCTGGATGACTAATCAGGGTGATTTAAAATTCTGCAAAAAGAGACAAGATTAGAGGATTCGATGAGTTTTACTCATTAACTTGGTAAGGAGACCAAAATACACAAAATGTCCAGAAACATAGCTGCATATATTTAGATAAGCCCATTAATCATATAGATTCTCTAGGTTGAGTTCTAATACTACCAAAAAGAAAATATGTACTTAATAAAATAAATTCCCATTTAGCTCCATAAGGTTTTTGAATGATTATTTAAATAATTTGTTATTAAATTGAAGACAGAGTAGCTTCAAAATCTTGAGCTTTGATCAGAGGATATTACAGCTTGCTCGTAGAAAATCACAACTGAGACTATATTTGTAATGAATCCTAACTAAAAATTCAACTCTTTTTAACTCATCACCTTACCTCAGGATGTAGTCCCAAAGAGAGGTATTCTGATCTAACTTACATATGACTACTGTCCAAGGCTCTCCTGCCACTACAGTGGCCAGACTATCACTACTTTCTAGCATACATTTTATTTTCTTGCCCTCAATAAGAATTAAATCTCTCTAACCTATGACAATGCAAAACCATTTAGAAAAGACTACAATTTTTAACCTGTTCCAATATAAAAATATTTTACTGCTATAGTGGTTTAACTGTCATACCCAGGTTTGATAGCAAGATAGAACAGTAATCTCAAGTTTTGTTTTTGTAATATTGAGATGGGGAATCTATGGACAATAATAGTCAACACGTGGGGAGAGGTGCCTTTTTAATCCTCCTTTCTTCTGCTTTGTCTACATACCATAGTGTATATGAGTCTGGAAAGGGAGTTCAAAATGCATGAGATGTTTTCCTTTTGACTAGCAACAGTCTTTAGTTGTGTGTGATTTTAGGACAAAATGATGCCTTATACGTGTTCCTCTGATCCATGAAATGTCCTTTAGGGCCTAATGGCACAGTCCTTAGCTGTGTATGATTCTAGAAAGAAATAATGCTTTATACTTGTCCCTCTGCCACAGGACTGTTCTTTCAAAGCAAAATGGTGTCATCAAAAACACAGGAATCAAAATCTTTCAAAATCAATGACCACATCCTTACTCTGTTCACTGGATATTTAACTCTGATAGATGTGCCCCTTCTTTCATTGAAAGAAAACACGAAATTACGTAAGAGATCACCTCTCTCTACTACCTGTTCAATATATTAACAGTGTACCTACTGGACCTCATTCGTTCTTGTAGAGACCAATAATAGATCCATGAAAATACTATTGCACTAATGTTTTTGTCACACATTTGTGGGGAAAAGAAAGTGTATGGCTTAGCAGAGAGATAGAAAAGCAGCCTAATAGAAATTGCTTTAAAAAGATTCCCCAAGAAAAAGCATTGAACAAAAATTTGCAAGGTTTACATCTGACACTATTGTAAAGATGGGCTATGAAAACATCTTAAAAACAGTGGTTTGAATAGAAGAAATAGTTCATTAAAAAATTCCAGAGAGCATCAATGATAATCTTGAAAAAGAGCAAGAATGCCAGGGTAAGGAGGTGAGTGTTTAGGAACCAGGGAACAGTGCAGAGCTGGCTTCTGCACTTCTTTGTGACCATCAGCAGGGGGCACGTTTCAGAGAACACAGTACCCATCATGCTTGTACTTTTCATAGATAACCTTCACGCTATATCCAAAATAGATTTCAGAGCCAGATACTCGGGCCACGTAGAAGAGTGTGACGACAGCAAATAAATTATAGAGTCATTAGAAGAGCAGTGTTAGGTGATGAGAGATGGAAGTTGCAATGAAATTTGATGGTAGAGACATCAAGATTTACCAGCAGGATAAGATCATAAGAAAGTGTGAATGGCATTATTCTACCATTATTAACTTCGATCAATGTCAAAGAAGTAATCACTTGCAAAGGCAGTGAGGACCACCATGAAGGATGTTGCCACAAAGGAATTAGATTTAGCATTTGTGATTACCATGTATAAAACATGGTGCCCTAGTACCTTTGCACACTAAGTAATGATATTCCTTTTTTGATATTTTATTCTTATTCTCTTGATATTATAGTTTGTGTTTTTCATTTGGGGAAGTAATTTTATCCTCAGGTTTTTTAATTGCTTCGTAAAAACTTGATCAAATATCCCCGGTAATTTTTTCTTCTTCTTCTTTTCAGTTAATTCATTTTTATCCACATTACTTACCAATTGCAGCACCTCCACTTCTCTGATTCCCACTAGAACAATTCTCTCTACGTCATTATGCCCCTTTCCTGTCTCCCTCATTGCTCCCACTCTTTTCCTCCCCCCCCATTATTCCTTACCCCATCCTCAGGTGAGGAGTGCCACCTGGGTACTGCCATACATCTAGTCCCAGAAGGACTAAGCATCTTCTCTCCCACTGAGTCACCAGCCAGGCAGTCTAGGTGGGGAATGAGATCTAATGGCGCCCAGTTCCAATTGTTAGGGTAACCACATGAAGACCAAGCTGGACATGTGCTACAAATATGTGGAGGGCATAAGTTCAGCACCTGCATGCTCCTTGGTTTGAGGTTGAGTCTGTGGGTCTTCCTGTGGTGTCCTTGACCCCCATTCTTCCACAAGATCCTCCAAAGCAACACCCAGGCTTGGCTATGGGTCTCTTCATCTGCTTTCATAGACTGCTGGATGAAGCCTCTCAGGAGACAGTCACTCTCGGTCCCTTTCTGCAAGCTTAGCAGAGTATCATTAATAGTGTTAGGGATTGGCTCTCTCCCATGGGATGGGTCTCACGTAAGGCCAGTCATTTACTGACTATTTTCCCTATTCTCTGCTCCAACTTGTGTGTGGGCACATCTTGTAGGCAGGAGAAATTTTGGATTGAACGTTTGGTGGGTAGATTTATGTCCTGCCTGGCTATAGTAGGAGGTCACTTGAGTCTATATATCAACCACTGGTAGGAATCTCAGCTAAGTCTAGCTAAGTCTCTAGCTAAGTCTCTAGCTAAGTCTCCTATAAACTTCCTGTAGCCTCCCCCATCCCAGGCCTCCAGGTAGTCCCAGAGATGTATTTCACTAATTTCCATTCACATTCCTAGCCCTTTTGCACCACCTTCTGCCTACATCTGATCGCCAGCCATCTCCATACCAATCCTCACCTGGACTCATACCGTTTCCTCTCTCCATCCACCTCTAAGGACCATTTTGTTTCCCCTGCTGAGTGAGAGTCACACATCCTTCTTTAGGTCCTCCTAATTACCCACTTTGGATCTGTGGATTGTAGCATGGCTGTCCTGACTTTATGGCTAATGTCCAGTGATAAGTGAGTGCATACCACAAGTGTCCTTCTCTTGGTCTGCATTACCTCACTCAAGATGATATTCTGAAGTTTCATCCATCTGTCTTCAAATTTTATGATGTCTTTGTTTTTAATAGCTGAATAGTATTCTATCATGTAGATATACCACATTTTCTTTGTCCATTCTTCAGTTGAGGGGCATCTATCTTATTTCCAGTTTTGGGCTATTACAAATAAAACCACTATGAACATAGTCGAGCAAATGACCTTGTGATATAGTGGGATGTCTTTTGGGGACATGCCTTGGAGTGGTATAGCTGAATTTTGAAGTAGAAGTATTACCAATTTTCTCAGAAAGTGCTAAATAGATTCTACAGTGGTGGTTGTACAAGTTGGCAATCCCACCAGCAATGAAGAAGTAGTCCCCTTACTCCACATCCTTGCCAGCATGTGCCAGCACTTGAGTTTTTGATCTTAAGCATTCTGATGAATGTAAGATAGAACACTGGGAATGATTTGATTTGCTTTTCCTTGAGGACTATGAACTTTGAACATATCTTTTAGTAATTCTTGGGCATTTGTGATTCTTCTGTTGAGAATTCTCTGTTTAGCTTTGTACCCTTTTAAAAACTGGCTTATTTGGTTTGTTGATGTCTAATTTCTTGAGTTCTTTATATATTTTAGAGATTAATCTTCTGTCAGATGTAGGGTTGGAAAAGATGCTTTCCCATTCTGTAGGCTACCATTTATTCTATTTATGGTGTCTTTAACCTTGCCAAAGGTTTTCAGTTTCATGATGTCCCAATTATTAATTGTTGATCTTAGTGCTTTAGCTATTGGTGTCCTGTTCAGGAATTTGTTTCCTGTGCCAATGACTTCAAGGCAGTTCCCCAATTTCTCTTCTGTTAGATTTGTGTCTCCTTTTACATTGAAGTTGTGATCCACTTGAACTTTAGTTTTATACAGGGTGATGGATATGTATCTATTTGCATTATTCTGCATGAAGACATCAAGCTAGACCAGCATCATTTGCTGAGGAGGATTTTATTTTTCCATTGTATGGTTTTGGCTTCTTCGTCAAATATCAAGTATCCATGGTTTTGGTTGTTTCTATTTTGTTTCTGTTTTAGGTTTTGGCTTTTTTTTTTTTTTTTGGTTTGGTTTGGTTTTATTGTTTGTTTTTCCTGGATCTTCAATTCTATTCCATAGATCAACCTGTCTGTTTTTATGACAATATCATGCAGTTTTTAATTACTATTTCTCTGTAGTATAGATTGAATCTGAGATGATATTACCAACTTAAGTTATTTTATTGTACAGGAGGTTTTACCTATCCAGAGTTTTTGTTTGTTTATTTGTTTGTTTTTCATGAGGTTGAGAATTGCTCTTTCAAGGTCTGTAAAAAAATCATGTTGGAATTTTTATGGGAATTACATTGAATCTGTAGATTGCTTTAGGTAAGATGACCATTTTACTACGTTAATCCTAAGAATCCATGAGACTTGAATTATTACATCTTCTGGTATCTTCCTCAATTTGTCTTCAGAGACTTGACATTCTTGTTGTACAGGTCTTAGGTCGCCTGGAAGAGTTACTTCAAGGCATTTTATAGTACTTGTGGTTATTGTAAAGGGAGTTGTTTCCCTAATTTATTTGTTAGCCTGTGTATTATTTGTGTAAAGTAGGGCTACTGATTTTCCTTTTTGTTGGTTTTGTATCCAGCTACTTTGCTGAAGGTGTTTATCAGTTACAGGACTTCTCTGGTAAAATTTTTGGTGTCACTGGTGTATACTGTCATATCAGCTGTAAATAGTAATCCTTTACTCATTCCTTTCCAATTTGTATCCCCTTGATCTCTGTTTGTTGTTTTATTGCTATTGCTAGAACTTTAAGTACTATGTTGACTAGATAGGGAGAGAATGGGCAGCCTTGCCCTGTCCCTGATTTTAGTGGAATTGCTTTATGTTTCCTTCCATTTAATTTAATGTTGTCATTTGGCTTGCTGTATAATGCTTTTATTATGTTTATATATGTACTGTGTATCTCTGATCTCTCCAGGACTTTTAACATGAAGTGGTGTTGGAGTTTTTCAGAGGCTTTTGTAGCATCTAGTGAGATGATCATATGTTTTTTTTTCTTTCAGTTTGTTTAGATGATAGACTACATTGATGGATTTTGTTATATTGAACCATCCCTGCATTCCTGGCATAAAGTTTACTTGATCATGGTAGATGGTGTTTTTGGTGTGCTTGTTGATTTGGTTTGCAAATATTTTTGGATCAATGTTCATAAGGACCATTAGCTTGAAGTCCCCTTTCTTTGTTAAGTCTTTGTGTGCTTTAGGTATCAGGGTGACTGTAGCTTTATAGAATGAGTTTGGCAATGCTCCTCATTGCCAAAATGAAAACCGTTGTTTCTATTTTGTGGGATAGTTGAGGAATATTTGCATTAGCTCTTCTTTGAATATCTGGTATAACTCTCCACTTAAACTATCTGGCCTTTGTTTTTTTGTTTTGGGTTTTTTTATAGAATTTCTTTTTTTATTATTTATTTTATTTTATTTTAATTTACATTCCAAATCATTTCCCCTTTCCTGTTTCCTCCCTCCCCGAACGTCCCATAAGCCCCCTTCCCTCCCTCTTTTCTCCATTCAACCCCCTCTCGTTACTCTGTCCTGGCGTTCCCCTACATCCAGTCTTTCCAGGACCAGGGGTCTCTCCTTCCATCTTCTTAGAAATCTATTGATATGCGGATTGTGTCTAGGGTATTCCGAGATTCTGGGTCAATATCCCCTTATCAGTGACTGCATACCATGTGTGTTCTTTTGTGATTGGGTTACCTCACTAAGGATGATATTTATAGAATTTCAATGATTCTGTTTAGTTAATGGTTATAGGACTCTAAGTAGTTTGCCTGATCTTGATTTAACTTTGTGTTATCTATTTAGAAAGTCATCCATTTAAATTCAAATTTCCAATTTTGTAGAGTACAGGATTTTGAGGTAGGAGCTCATGATTTTATAAATTTCCTAAGTGTCTGTTGTTATGTCTCCTTTTTTATTTCTGATTTTGTTTCTTGGATACTATCTCTCTGCCTTTTAATTAGTTTGACTAAGGGTTTGTCCATCTTTGTGATTTTCTCAAAGAAACAACTCTTGGTTTCATTGATTCTTTGTATTGTTCCCTTTGTTTCTAATTGATGAATTTCAGTCCTGAGTTTGATTATTTCCTATGGTCTACTTATCTTGAGTATGTTTGATTATTTTTGTCTAGAGCTTTCAAGTGTACCTTTAAATAGCTTTCTGTTGATTCTGGTTTTGTTGTAGTCCAGTTTTAACCAATGTTGGTCTGATAAAATACGAAGAGTTATTCCAGCTTGAATCAGAACTCTTCAATTTCTTTATAAAGGCACTTAGTGCTATGAATTTTCCTCTTAGCACTACTTTCATTGTGTTCCATAAATTTGAGTATGTTGTGCCTCCATTTTCATTGAATTTTAGGAAGTTTTTAATTTTTTTTAAATTTATTTCCTGACCTAGTGATCTTTGAATAGAGAGTTGTTCAGTTTCCATGAGTGTGCAGGTTTTCTGTTGTTTCTAGTTTTGTTGTAGTCCAGTTTTAACCAATGTTGGTCTGATAAGACACAAAGAGTTATTCCAGCTTTCTTGTATCTGTTACAGCTTGTTTAGTGACCAACTATATGGTCAATTTTGGAGAATCTGTGTGGTGCTAAGAAGAATTATGTTGTTTTATGTTTGTGTGAACAGTGCTACAGCTATCTATTAAGTCTTTTTGATCCATAGCTTTGATTAATTTCATTATTCTTCTGTTTGTTTCTATCTTGATGGCTTATCCATTGGAGAGATTAGGGTGTTGAAGTTTCCCACTAGTAAGTTGTAGGGTTCCATGTGTGGTTTAAGCTTTAGTAATGTTTCTTTTACGAATGTGGCTGTTCTTGCGTCATATATGTTCAGAATTGAGATGCCATCTTTGTGAATTTTCCCCTTTGATAAGTATAATGTGTTCTGGGGCTGGAGAGATGGCTCAGTGGGTAAGAGCACTGACTGCTCTTCCAAAGGTCCTGAGTTCAAATCCCAGCAACCACATGGTGGTTCACAACCATCCATAATGAGATCTGACTCCCTCTTCTGGAATGTCTGAAGACAGCTACAGTGTACTTAATAATTGAATAAATCTTTAAAAAAAAGTATAATGTGTTCTTTCTCATCTCTTTTGATTAATGTTTGGTTTTAAGTCTACTTTATTAGATACTGAAATGGAATGAGAGGCCCTTGGTCCTGTGAAGGCTTGATGCCCCAGCACAGGGAAATGCTAGGGCAGCGAGGCGGGAGTGGGTAAGTGGGTTGGGGAGCACTCTCATAGAAGCCGGGGGCGGGGGGGGAGGAGAGTGGGATAGGAGTTTTTCAGAGGGGAAATTGTGAAAGGGGATAACATTTGAAATGTAAATAAATAAAATAACCAATAAAAAATTAAAATTAAAATCAAGAATCACAAATTAGAAGTGGTTACTCCAACTTGCTTCTTGGTTCTCTTTGTTTAACCTTTTCCCAGCCCTTTACTTTTAGGTAATGTCCATCTTTGTTGTATAGGTGTGTTTCTTGTATTCAGTAGAATGATAGATTCTGTTTCAGCATTTATTCTGTTACCCTGTGTCTTTTTATTGTAGAATTGAGCCCATTGATGTTGTGAGATAATAATTAGCAATGATTATTAATTCCTGTTATTTTGATGTTGGTTGTGGTGTGTGTATGTGTTTGTGTATGTGTACGTGTATGTGTATTTGTGTGTGTTCATGTGTGTGTGTGTGTGTGTGTGTGTGAGAGAGAAAGAGAGAGAGAGAGAGAGAGAGAGAGAGAGAGAGAGAGAGAGAGAGAGAGAGAGAGCTTCTGCTTCCCTTATTCTGTTTTCACTGGTGTGAGATTATATATTTCCTCTGTTTTCCTGTATGTAGTTAACATTTTGAGGTTGGAGTTTTCCTTCAGGTATTTTCTGTAAACTGGATTTACGGATAGATACTGTTTAAATTTGTTTTTGTCTTGGAATATCTTGTTTTCTCTCATGACAGTGATTGAGAGTTTTGCTGGGTGTAGTAGTATAGGTTGGCATCTGTGGTTTCTTAGAGGCTGTGAGAAAAAAACTCTAGCTTTTAGAGTCTTTGTTGAGAAATTGGGTGTAATTCTGGTAGGTCTGCCTTTGTGTGTTACATGCATATTTTCCCTCACAGCTTTTAATGATCTTTCTTTGTTCTGATGATTTTGTGTTTTGGTTATTATGTGACAAGAGAATTTTCTCTTGTGGTCCAATCTAATAGGTGTTCTGTAATTCTTTATGTTTATAGGCATCCATTTCTTTTGCTGAGGGAATTTTTTTTTCTGCGATTTTGTTGAAACTACTCCTTGGAACTGGGACTCTTTAGTTTCTTCTATTCCTATTATTCTTAGGTTAAGTATTTTCATAGCATGACAGGTTTCTTGGATGCTTTGTATTGGGAACTTTTTAAATTTAACATTTTCTTTGACTGATGTATCAATTTCTTCTATCTTACCTTTTCCTCCTAAGTTTCTCTTTCATTTCTAGTCTTTTGTTGGTGATACTTGTATCTGTTGTTCCTCTTCTCTTTTCTATGCTCTTTATCTCCAGGATTCCCTCAGTTTGTGTTTTCTTTATTGCTTCTATTTCTATCCTCAAGTCTTGAAGAGTTTTATCATTTCCTTCACCTGTTTAATTTTATTTTCCTGTATTTCTTTAAGGGATTTACTAGTTTCCTCTTTAAAGACCTCTACCTGTTTGATTGTATTTTCCTGTATTTCTTTGAGGGATTTATTCATTTCCTCTTTAAAGGCATCTAATATTTTTATAAAGATGGATTTAATTTCATTTTTTTGTGTTTTTGTTGTGTTAGAATGTTTGGATACAGAGTTTGCTGTAGTGGGGTATCTTTGCTCTGAAGTTGTCATAATGTCCTGCCTCTTGTGGTCTTATGCTGACTTTTGTCATATCTGGTTGTTCCTTGATGTTCCTGGTATAGCACATACCAGGAAGTCAGGTCTAATCTGTATATTACTGATGTAGCAGGCCTCCAGTAGGAACCCTTGGACTGGATGTTCTTGGTGTAGCAGGCTTGGATGTTCCATGTATGCTGGGCATAGGTGTTCCTTGTTTGGCAGGCCTGGACATTCCTTGTTTAGAGAGGCTGGCAAAGCAATGGCCAGATTATAGAAATCCAGGGACCATGAATTTCTTTAGACCTTGTAAATTGTTCTATTGTACACAATCAATATAAAATCTTCATGTCAAAATATGTAATGAATATCTTATAAAGCTTTATACACTATTACTAGATGGCCATTTAAAAATTTTTTTTATATTATTTCATATAATTATATTTTGATTCTCTTTTCACTTATTTGTTCATTTATTTGTCTTGTGTGTATTTATGTAAATGTTGTGCATGCGTGTGTGTGTGTGTGTGTGTGTGTGTGTGTGTGTGTGTGTTTGTTCCTCCACATATGGGGTCTGGAGGGAGACATAAGGTACCTTGTTCTATCACATGGGTGATAGAACATGTCTTAGAGGAATGTTCTCTCACTAAAACAAGAGGCTGAAGGGGCAGTAAACCCTAGTGATCCTCCTACTGTGGCCCCTAGAGCTTGAGTGCTGCAGTTCCAGGCAGTAGTGGTCATGTTCAGATTTTTATGTAGGTCTAAGAGATAAAACTCAGGTTAACGGATTCGTTCACAGATGGCTTTACCTGGTATGATGTGCAGAAGTACCTGAGAATTTCTATTGCAGTTCTTGTACCATTACAAAGTCTGGGAGCATTGGCATATGGCCAAAGGAGTGAACATGCAGCTCCTTGCTTCATTTGGCTTCATGGGATAGATGTGCACCATTAACTCCTTATATGGCCTGAGATGGGAACAAATGAGTGTAAAGTAAGTTTTATTTAGAAATGGCTATGACAGGTGTCTAAGAAAGCATTTTTAGAGGGAATTGTCTGAGGAAAAAACAGCTACCTTTAATGTATGTGTATATCTCATGAGCTGGCATCCTACACTAAGCAAAAGGAAAGGCAAAGGAGGAATCCAGTCAAACACCAACACTGAGCTCTGTTTCCTGATCTACAGACATGTGAACAGGTGTCTCCTGCTCATGAGCCCATAGCAAGATAATGCCTTTCCCAAGCACCACCCAACAGTGAACCCAAATAACCCTTCCCTGCTCCAATTGCTTCTTGTCAGGTGTTTAGTTCCAAGGGCAATAAAAGTAACTAAGACAGGTCATGACTGTGCTTATTGGCAAAGCATCATCTCTGTATCTCTTGTCAGACATCTTCCAGATCACTAAGTCTTCACATCTCGATTTTCATTAGACCACGGTGAATATCTTAAATATATACAACAAAGTGTGGGTCCAAGAGGAAAACCCCAAGACTTCTGAAAATGGAGGATTTAATAGAGTTCTTTAAAGTGATATAGAGAATGACATTAATCATTGAAAACTAGTAACTACCTTACTCACCAAAATGTATATTTAATGCTATTAATATCGTTAAAGTAGATTAATATAACTAATGTAGTAAAAGGAACTGTGGCAAGTTTTAGTGAAAAAATGAAAAAAATTATAATAAAAAAGTGGTAAAGTTGAACTAATGGCAGGATTTGATTTGAAAATTGAAGAGTAAAGTTGAGGTGAGGAATTTGGAGAAGCACTTGAATTCTCTTTGTGCTCTTACGGTAAAAGTTAGGTTATCTGTATAAATATAGTGGGCGATCTTTATATGTTTTCTTTAAATTTAAATTTTATTTCAAGTAAGATATAAATATACAGTAAAAGTTAGTTTTATTTCCTTGTTGAAAGGAAAGCTACCGAGTTACTCTTACAAACCCAAATTTGTAAAATATAAGGTGGCACACTCAAGTATATGATTAATTTAAAGTTTAAGGTTTCAAAATAAATTTGTAATTAAATGCTTTTCAGTTTTTCTATAACTAAGAATTAATTATAGAAGGAAATTAAACTGGATAAAGAAGAACCAACAGTCTGCATGAGGGTATATGGAAAGCTAACAGATATGAGAAAATTCGCCAAAAGATGCAGTGTCTAGAATCTATCAACTGGTACGATACTGCTGCTCTTGATTATTTTGATGAGCATCTTTTACAATATTTGATATGACTTTCGTTACTTTATTTCCTCCCTCCTCTATAGGGTACCCTTGTGTAGTCACTTACTGTGAGAAATGAAGCACTGAGACTCAAATTTGCTTTACTTCTCTGATACTACCTCCGTTAGACAGGACTAAGTGAGCACCAAACTGGGTAGCATGAGATAAGTTTACCCAAAGAATATCTGTGTCCTCCTTAACTCTACCAAGAAGTCTTTTTTGTTGTTCCTTGTTTATATATAATTTAAAGAGGTTCTTACTATGTATGTATGTATGTGCGCCTGAGAACTTGTTTTGCAGCCCCTGCACCACACAGGAATATTCTTCATGTGTCATGTCAAAGAGCATCATGCTGTGATGTAGCAGCAGAGAAAGAAAATCTTCTTGAATTAGAACCAAGCACCTCAGATAAGAAACCCATTCCTGCCCATGGATTCTCTCCTCAGTCATCATTTCCTTCCTCTTGCCACAGCCATCTGCAGATGGGTATCCAACATGGGACCAGTATCAGTGTTCAAGTGTTTTTCAGTGTTCAGGAGGGTTCCAGCAGAAAGTGATGAGAAGGAAAATCCCAGGAAGAGGAGCACATTATGAGGAAGAGCATCCCCATGTGGAGGAGCATTACCTGAGAAGCAGCCCTGTGGAAAAGCCAGCCTTCCGGGAAATCAGGCTCTACAATGAATTCACTCTCCCTATCCTGTGTTCTCTCCTGGAAGAGTAGGATATTAGGCAACACAGTAGGCTGGAGGAAACATTGCCTTAGTTGCTCTAAAAGTTCACTCTTGGAACTGGACAGATGTCTCACTGGTGAAGGTGGTCTCTTTAAGGTTGATGATAGGAATTCAGATCCCTAGAAAGCCACATAAATGCTGAGTGGTCAAGATGTAAGTTGGCCCACCTGTGATCCCAGCCCCAGAAGATGGAACCTGATGATCCCCCAAGCAAGCTGCTTAACAAGACAGACAATATCAACAAGCTCTGGGTTTACCTGAGATATGCTGCCTTAGGAAACAAGGTGGAAGATCCCTGAGCCTCAGTATCAACCTTGTGCATGCCTGTGAACATACATAAACATGTGCCCACATGTGTGCAAAAAGATGTACACATGGAATACTGAAAATAAAAATGAATAAAGATCATTCCTGGGTGGGTGAATGGGTGAAATGCTGTAGTAAGTAATGGTGTCTGCCACCAATGTTAATGATTTGAATTCAACACTGTAGTGGCTATTCCTGGTTGTCAACTTGACTAAATCTGGAATGAACTAATCAAGAATTGGAAGGCTCGGTGGCACACGCCTTTAATCTGGACCACACCCTCTACTGGAGACCTATATAAGGACATTGGAAGA
The DNA here is from genome assembly GCA_036184795.1 of Tokudaia tokunoshimensis. NCBI lineage: Eukaryota > Metazoa > Chordata > Mammalia > Rodentia > Muridae > Tokudaia > Tokudaia tokunoshimensis. The sequence continues at coordinate 157,256,968 of BTHU01000002.1, forward strand.
AGGAAGATTCACTCTGGCTTTTCCTGGCCTGCCTTGTGGGACTGAGCAAATGCTAGATCCTTGGACTTCCATCCACAAGTACTGCTGACTATTGTTGGGGAGTTGGACTATAAGCTGTAAGTCACTGACAAATTCCCTAACTATATAGAGACTTACCCATACATTCTGTGACTCTAGAGAACCCTGACTAATACAAACACCCCATTTATCCCCTGACCCACATGGTAGAAAGCAAGAACTGATTCACACAAATTGTCCTCTGACCTTCACATATGTGTGTACATGATCACATATTGCACACTAAATGTAATATGACAATAAAAGAAAGCCCATTCCTATGATAGCAACATTAATCTACCAAGAAGTACAGAAACTGTGTTACAGTGTCCTTTCCCAACACAGAGGCTTAGACAGTAAATTTCCTACATGCAACTCTGAACAAACATCAATGATAGCCATGAACTTCAGCATCACAAAATGCTATTGATTAAGCTCACAAGTACATAAATATATCTACAGAGTGTTATTCAGGTATCATCTACTATAAGCAAGTGTACTGTTATTGTTCCAGGAATTAGCCAGCTGTCTGAAATGCTGTTTTCTTATTAGCAAAATGGAGATAATTTATATATACTCTGCTTTGTATGTGAGAATAAAAATGGTAATGGTTCAAAAACATTAAATGTTTGTGACATTATTGAAGATGCATAGATACATAGTCATATCCATGTTCTGAGATTAAACATAGGATACCCAAGTCCAACTTTAAACCACTACCTAAGGGTATTAAAATACTTTGAAAATTTTTTTTGCTGAACATGAATAAGATACATCTAATTGGCAAGGCTTAGTTCTTTCTTATAGTTCTTAGTATAGGCACTTTGATAAAATAGTAATAACTCCAAAATATCTGTATTTGTATTTGTGACATGGAAACTTTGACTCCTCATAAGTACAAGCTCATGGAAGTGTTGAAAATCAGAATTCCCTCATTTTTTCCTATATTTTCTTGCACAATATATCAGAGTGATATTCTATAAATATTCAGCATCTAACTTGGTTTGGTCTTTGGATGTGTGAATTTCTATTAGCACATTTTTGACAACATAAACACAAGAACATGTAGTGGATGTAGGTTCCAAGAATATGATTTATTTTCCTATCTTCTTCTTCATGATGTCACCTGACTCTCATTTCCAATTGTCCAAAATCTCACTAGGGTTATGGCTCTGTGCTTGACACCTAACAATGCACCCTTTCCCGAGTCATTTCTGTTGGTGTTTGGCTAAACGATGTAAGTTTACATGAACTTTTACATTTGGCTAGGGGCACAGTCAATTTATATGTGATAATGTCTAAGCTGCAGCACACAGAAAGCATCTATAAAAAGGAATCTGTCATCTGTGAATTAAGTTGCAATTGGCATTAGCCATCTCATGAAAGTGTAGTAGTTTTGTTTTTCATTTTCTTTGATACTAAAGAACGTTCAGAGGGTTGCAATTGACAGGTATGTTTGTTTTATTCAGGAAATAGTGCAATAAGCAAAGTAATGATTCTTTGAATTGAAAACAGGACTTCCTGGGATTACATGAAATATCTTGCTACAGGAAAAAACCTTTATTTGATGTCTAACAAATTTCTTGAAGTATCTCTTGAGGGAAACAATTATTAATTTCAGTATATTTTTATAGAGTAAAAAGGAAACATTCATAAAAAAATTGATGTCTAACATTGGAAACTATGAAGACTTCATTATAGAAGGATTTTGTTTTAACTTGATGAGATATCTACCTGAAATTCAATATGGTCCTAAAAGATGGCATTGTGTATAAATCCCAAATGATGTTTTACCAATATCTTCAAAAAGCAGGGTGTTTTCCTTCAATGTCACTAACATTCAAGGAAGACTGAGGTGAACACTCAATGCTACTAGATCCATCCTGGTATTTAAGTTGTCAAGGCTGTGAAAAGCCAGACTGATTATTTAAGGACAATCACCCTCAATGCACCTCTCCTTAGCCATTGTCTGGTTTACAAGTTCCATTATAATTGAAAGAAATGTGTTGTCTAGGTAAGTGAGTTGGCACTTTCTAACTTTGCACCATCACCAGCTACTTCAGCACAACACACAGAAATAAAATTTAAATATCTGAGAAAAGGTGATGAGCAACCTTCAAGGATTCAGAGTTTCCCACAATTCACCAGCAACATCCTTCTTCCCAGCCATGCCATCCTTTTATGCTTGCATTCCGGAGCTTCCATAAGACACTTACTGAAGAGATCAGACTGGGTAAATCCAAACATAAAATATAAATATTACCGATTGAACCAATTAAGAAGCATTTTTTTTTTCATGGCTGGTGAGATGGCTCAGTGGTTAAGAGCATTGGCTGCTCTTCCAGAGGTCCTGAGTTTAATGCCCAGCAATGACATGGTGGCTCACAAACATCTGTAATGGGATCTGTGACTTCTTCTGGTATATCTGAAGACAGCTGCAGTGTAGTCATACACACACACACACACACACACACACACACACACACACACACACACACACATATATATAATAACTCTTTTACAAAAAAGAAGCATTTTTCAGACTTGTGTTTGAAAACTTGGCAACACTAAACATATTCCCCAAAGAAATTTAATTTATCAGAAAAATTCACTCAGACTGATGACATTTTAAACATCTTTAGATGAAAATTGAAGTAAGGATACTTAGCAGTGCAACATTACAAACACAATAATGTATTCTAATTGTAAACTTTCTGAAACTTAGGAATTAGTTCTAATGAGTGCATCTCAGTTACTGTTCATATCTCACTTCAGTGTATAACAAAGTTACTTATTGACATGTACTCTAAATTCCAACTCATACTCCCTATGTTTGTGAAAAATGAATTGTCTGCATGAAAAATTATTTAAAATTAATGCCTGTCATAAGAGATAACTCATCGTTTAACCTGAATTCAAGAAAAGCAACTTATGATTGAATGATTATTTTAAAAGAAGATAGTTTTATAAACTATACCCCAAAGACAAAATTGCAAGAAACTACAAAAGAAATTGAGAGAAACTGTCATAGTTTTGTAACTTTAATTCTACATCTTTAGAAATTACATGTATTTGTTTGTTTTCCTCATGAATGGGATCATATTTACTCATAAATGGTTTGAGATTTTGCACAACCCACTATATTCCAGACCTTGTGATCTATATCTGAAAATTGAATTAACTGTACTACATTAATAATTTCTAGATAATTTAGTAAGCCAAATAATACACTCATGAAAACACTTAGTTCTGGCTCTCACAGAAAAGATTTTGCAAATTTTTGGTCCCAGTAGCTAAAATTAATGTTAGTTAATTAATGTTTATTTAATGTTAGTTATGGATATTAAGAACCCTACCATTGTTATGTCTGGTTCTCAGTGAGTATTTGTAAAAAAGAAATGAGTGGGGAATTAAATTAATAAAATGAAGATTTTTTTTTAATAATTACAAACAAGACACACACACACACACACACACACACACACACACACACACACATACTTTCTTATATAATTGCCAATGTAAAACTTCAGAGGGACCCAGATTTTTATACTGTCTCTCTTCTCAAGTTTTAAAGGTTTAGTTCCAAAATAATATGCAGATATAACTCGATGACAATTACTGAAGTAGTTATTCCCATAGATTTTGATTAAGTGCAATCAGATGTCATCATTATTTTCAGTGCAAAGAATATTTTAGCTCTTTGACTAAAACAATCATTCTGGCAAATAACAATTATAGTTTCTTTGTCCATATTTTATTTTATGTTGTTCTTTAAAAAATATGTGTATGTGTGTATGACTGTGTGTAGCTGTGTCCACATGCAGCACTACTGATTCCAGGAGAGGGCTTTAGTACTCCTGAAGCTGGAGTAAATGGCCAATATAAGCAGACTGATATGGATGCTGTGAAATACATTTGTCTTTTGCAAAAACAGTATGTATATTTATAATATGAGCTCTTTCTCCAGCCCCTATAGTTTATGTCTATTTTATTATAGTTATTTTTTGCATTGGATAATATGTGCTTTATATTAAATATCATATACATGTAAAATTTATATGATACATATATATATAGCATATGTACTGCATAAGAGTATATATATGTAGATATATGTATATGTAATATATATTGCATATACATCCTGTGGTAGCCAGAGACATTAATAACCTTATACTTTAAAGAGGAACATAATTTTATAATTAGTATATAACTCAATAAACAGAGAATGTTCTATAAAACAATCAATGAGTAGATTGAACAAAGTTTTTCTCTATAGTAAATCAATTTAACTTCACTAATTTCTGGTCATTGATAAACAAGGAATCACAGTCTTTTAATGACTTCATCTCAAGTGGAATAAAGATTAGAAGTGTTTTGGATATTAATTCAATCTTTGGTCCGTTAAGTGGCTTAGTTTACTAAAATAATTGCTACAAATTCAAAAGCTAGGATCCACATTGGCGAGTGTTCATGTGGTGTTTGTTTCTTTGACACTGAATGACCTCTATCGGTGTAATTTTTCTGTCCTATCCAATTACATGGATTTCCTGATTACATTTCTTACAGCTGAGTAATATTTCATTGTGCTTACATATCACATATTCATTGTTCGTGTATCCCTTGATTGACACGTAGTTTGGTTCCATTTCTTAGCTTTTGTGAGTAAAGCAGCAGGGAACATTGATGTATAAGTATTTCTTTAGTAGGATATAAAGTTCTTTGTGTAATTTTAACTTGAGCTAATGTGCAATCCAGATTACAGGAAACAAGCCACTGGAGAAGACATACTAAAGGAGAGATGGCAGTAAGGTGTCTGGAGAAAGGAGTAGAAATTGGGAATATCAGTGACAATAAGTTTCAAACATGGAGGAGTGTTGAGAAGAGGTTATGAGAAGCTGTTTGGAAACGTAAAGTCTTACCTCACAAGTAGAAACATAATTAGATGGGATAATAGAACATACATGCAATGATACACTATACAGGATAACCCAGGTACAAGGTATAAGTTGAGAATTATTCAGGGTGGTAAAGAGAACAAGAGGTAGGGGTGAGTTAACCAAAACTACTGCTGTAGGAACAAGCTTTCCGTAAACCCACTGCTTTGTAAGATAAATACAAAATGTAACATAAAAAATAAAGCTTGTTCAGAGGTTCCCGAATGGATGGAAAGTTCTCCCAGCAGACATGAGATATTTAATGAAGATGTCACTGCCAACAAAGGATACCCCTCTGCAGGTTGTTGGTCAGGGCAGATCACAAACACCCATAACAACACAAGCTATTGTTGTAGCTCTTTCTTTTCTGCTATAACTGTTGTGATCATAAAAAGAGAATGAAGCTTAAGCATATGTTCTACAGGGTGTGGGGGAAAGGGGTGTCTCAGCAGGCCCATGCCAAGGCATCCTTTCCCCCTGAGGGACCAGCCACTCAACAGTATAACATAGAATAGAGTTTTTTTAGGGCATGGGGAGTGGAGTTAAGACGGTAGTAGAAGCAGAGAAAGGCAGAGAGAAGGAGAGAGCAGAGAAGTAGAGGCTGGCCATGACTATGTGGACAGAGGGGGGAAGGGAAGAGCCCAAGAGGACAAGAGAGAACAAGAGAACAAAAGGATAAAAGAGAGAGGAGGGGCAAGAAGCCCCTCTTATAGTGAGCCAGGTCTACCTGGCTGTTGCCAGGTAACTGTGGGGTTGGGGTCCAGACAGAGTACCAACAATAACTAAATGGTGAGTCTCTGTTACTTTAGACACCACATACTTTGCTTTCAGACTAGGGTGAGAACAATCTCAAATCGACTGGGAAACATTTGTATGCTGCGTAGCTTTAGAGCACTATGCTATAACAGTGCTACCTACATAGGATGTTTGGGAAGATAAGACTCCATTGTTTCTACAGAGCCCTAGAAACTGCTTGTTATAATACAAATCAACTAAGCAAATTTTTGACCAAAAGTAGAATGAAGGTTAAAAGGTCAACAGACCAATTCCTAATTGGATTTGAGGCCCACTCTATGGGAGGTATTTTTTGTCTCGTACCATAAACCAGTTCATAACTGGAAAAGTCAAAAAAGCTGCATTAGGGAGTAATTGAATCTATTTTGATAATATCATGTCAAACTACCTTCTATTTGCATTTATAACTATAATTTGTACTGCTCTCAACGTTGGTTAGAACAGCTTCTTTTGAACTGAATAGTATTGAATGTAGACTTATAACTAAACTGTTGAAGAAAAATGGCTATGAGATCTCAGTAGTAGATGGGTCATCTTTATCAACATCCCATCACCCAAGGACCTGGGAACACTGCGCAACTGTGGGCAGGGAGAATGAAAGACTCATCAAACGGGGAGGATAGCTGGGAAACTCTGTCTTGTGGACACGAGTGAAACACACATCAACTTACATCAACGGAGTGGCCTGTACAAGACCCCATAAGATTAAGCCCAGGAAAATGTCACCATCAGTTGGGGAGGGCATCTAGACATACATGCCCAGCTATTAACAGATGATGTCACTTTATTTAGGAGCAGTGGTTATTTGGACACTGCCTATGTACCAGCCGTTGTCACCACACATATGGGTGCATAGTCAGTGCTAATTACAAACAGGGTTTATTAATAATATTATGAAAATTTAAAAGCACTTGAAATACGGAAAGTAATGATTGTTAAATCACATAGGGAGCTGAAGTTGGTAGTGGGAGGATGGAGACAAGATCAAAATGCGTTGTATATGTACATATCTAAATGTACGTATGATTGTGTTAAAATTTCAAAGTATAAGCAAATGTATAGTGGAGGAAATAGCTAGAAATAGAAATGGGTGTTAATTATAAAAGATGCATGCAATGTAATTAACAAACATGTGGCACACAGTGTGATAAACAGATCTACAACACTTAAATCTTCATGATTTTAAATATAAACAATTATAGCTGCAATGCTTGCTTCCTTGAAATTGTGAGAAAATAACAACTAATAGAATAATTTTATTAATAAGACTGAAACATCAGCAGCATCTACTGATGTGGAAGGACAAAGAAAAACTGACCTATTTCCTATCACATATTTTAGAATGTAAACTTTATTCAGAATTTCCATACTAAAATCTCAGAATAGTCTCCTCTATAAACTCTATGGCCAGCCCCAGGGGAAACTTGTGGAGTTTTCTGAGGTTTTGGACTCAGAAAAAACATTTCTTGAAATTTGAAGGCCCACTTGTACATTTTGTGCTTAAGGAAAAGTGGTATCTAAGTTTCATTTAAATTACAAAAAATTTTTTTCTATAGGATTAAGGGAAGAAAGAAAAATGATATGGCAGTTTCCTGTGGCTTAATGATTTAACTTGGCATCTGGTCAAATGACCTGGGCAAATGTTCTTTTGAAAAATGTCATACAATTTTTATTAATGATGAATATTTAAGGTCTCGAGCCATACTAATCTTAAGGAAGACCACCTTAGCAATCTAGATCCTGTCAAAGCTGGGTTTTGAATGACTTGACCCTCCTAACAACAGAACTTGTTCTGCATGTAAATGCAGTAGAGATCACACTTTGCTAGGCATCCAAATTCTTTCTTTGAATAGGAACAAACTATGCACCAAGAATTAAAGTATCACAGAAACTCTGTCTAGTTCCCCAAACTGAGAGATGCTAGTCCACTGATTTGAATCATATCAAATTTAAGGATCTAAGTTTGCAAATTAAATATTATATGATGTAAACTTTAAGGTATTTACTTGTTTTCTGGTAAAACTTGTTTCAAAATACCTATGAACTGGAGAATTATGCATTAATTTTTTTAAAAAAATGTGAATAATAAAAAACACAGGTTTGACTTTGAGTGAATAAAGCAAATGAAACATGAATAAGCCTAATAATTTGTAGCATTTTAATTTTGCTTGTCACCAGCCTGTGGAACGATCAAAGAAATTTCAATACGTTTTTTCACTGTGGTCCCTATATGAAATTTTATGTGATAAATCATCATTTCATAGAGGTAGTAAAGACAGAACCAGAATTGAATACAGTGACTTTGGAAATGATCATTTTATTCAATGGGTCACAAGTTCTGGAATCTTAAGGACCTGGACTTACATCTCAGTTATCTTTATAAATGAGGGAATTTCCCACAACATACAATGACCTCATTGTGCTACAATTTCCTTGTGTAAATATGAGGATAACAATCTGTGTTAAATGGTACTTCAAGAACTCATATGATACTTTTATGTGCCATTCTAAGACCTTGGAATTTAGTGTAGGTTAGTCTAGTTTCAGGAAATGAGGCTTCTGGTTGATTTGGATCCTGACTTGGTATTCTGGTTGGGAATACTTTATTCAAATACAGCCGTGACTTAAATGGGCTTAGGCTACTAGCCTAAGCTAGTATGTCACTATAAAAGATTAGTATTTGGAAATAAAGCAAGTATTTGTATACAAATTTGGACTTATTTCAAAGTTATTCTACAGAAAGCACTAGAGAGGGGGGGAATGGAAAGGGAAAAGAGAGAGAGCTAAGGAGCCTCTGCTATGTGCAGGTTTCGAAAAGTTCTTCCTGAACACTTGTCCCTGAAGCTGGAGAGATCACAAAGAATATTTCTATACATATCATCCTATAAAGGATGTCAGTTGATCCCCAAATCCATTCAATCTCCTACATCTGAGCCCCCCCCCTTAGTCAAAGGCCCCATCATCTTTATCTTTATCAACATTATCTTCTAATCTGCTTTCTCTCCTGCACATGGGTCACAGTCTTATTTCCGCTAAGCACTCTAGGTCCTTTGGATTTCTGCAGTCCAATGATGTATCTGGCCACCATGAGAGGTCAATGTTTTATAAAAGAAACAGTACAATGTGACTCCGTCATTATCTGTTTCTACTCCCTATTCAAGCTTTGCAGAGGGCTTCCTTTATAGGATGCTATGCATGGGAATATTCTTTGTGATCTCTCCAGTTTCAGAGACATTGTTTCCTGTGTTTTTTTGGTTATTCCTCTGTAGTCACCAGCCTAGCTTTCATTTATATACACTGCCAATTTTTCTACTTATAGAGATCTTGTACTTCTTTATTTGCCTAAGTATTTACTGGGTAAGATGAATTCTTTAACACGCATCTAGTATATTTATTAATTCAAACTCTGACAGCAGTCCAAAGAGTGGTCTATTCTGTGTAGTGCTGCCTTGCAAATTAAAACAAACAAACAAACAAAAATCTTAGGTGCAAACGAGACTGAGTACATTGTTCCATTGTTCAAGGTCACGAAGTAGCCAAGATAGGATTCAAATCCAGGTATTGCATTCAGAGTACATCTGCTTAATCACTTTATCTGTTACCTTTAAGAGCTGCCACAGGATTGATGGCACTACTATTGTGTACTTGGGATGCATACATTGATTGAATGAAAAATGGCAAAAAAAAAATTGTTGAGGGTAATTGTGGCATTGTCTACCAAAATGTAAAGTATACTTATTTCTTCTGATCCACTACTTTCATGTTGCATCTCTGACAGTATAGGGGTGGGGGATGGTCAGCATAGGGGGAGGGACTGTTCTCCAGTGTGGAGTAACAGGAAGCTGGGAACAGTGGCTAAGCAAGACTGCATGATAGAGGGCAAGATATGCCCATGAGATCTTATTTTATGGGCATAAAAATTAAAGGTTTAATAATAATGAGAAATAGTATCTAACAAGACACAGTACAAAATAAATAAATGAAGATGTGAGACAGTACATCCAACTTTACCAAGTTGTAGAAATAGCATGATTAAATTTACCCATTCTGATTAGCAATGATGCTTACATCTGGAAAGAACATAAATGTGGCATTCCCAAAGCCCTATTCTACTGAGTTATTCTCATATTCCAATAGTGTGAATCCTTTTTTCAATTATATTACAGTTTAATATATTGGTTGGGGAATATGGTTCAACAAAATGTTTTAAAGAAAAGAAATTATAAAGCAAGTACTAAAATCTTCTCTTCAAATTTTATATACTATTCTTTCACAATGTGAACTAATTTGTTTCACTTAAAATTAAGTGAAGTAAGCCGGGCACTGGTGGTGCATGCCTTTAATCCCAGCACTTGGGAGGCAGAGGCAGGCGGATTTCTGAGTTCGAGGCCAGCCTGGTCTACAGAGTGAGTTCCAGGACAGCCAGGGCTACACAGAGAAACCCTGTCTCGAAAAAAACCAAAAAAAAAAAAATAAGTGAAGTAAATTAGATTAGATTTTCATGTTTATTTTTATTTATTTTAATTTCATATTATTTATATTTTATATGACACATTTATATACAAATATAAGATTATATGCATTGTATTGGAGCTCCATGTAACACTTCAGTGATATAAATTGAATAATGTGTAAATCAGGTTGAACATATCTGACTCTGCAAATCCTTATCATTTATTTATGTTTAAAGCATTCACACTCCATATTATAGTTTTTTGAAGCCTATGTTACATAATTGTTAACTATAGTCACCTTGCCTGTTGTACATGCAAATTTATTTCTCTTACTTCAATGCTATCTAACTGCAAGTTAGAAAATGCAAAACAAATTCTCAGTTAAGAAAACCCTGGTGATGGTTCCTTTCCTCTTGATGAGGCAGTCATATTGAGAAATGTGTCTGTTACTTTGGAAAAGCACACTGCAGGGTACTTGAATCTGAAAAAAATGAGCAACCCATTCACATCACACATCCACATGCAAGGAGAAGTTAGAACTGAATTTTTATTTAAGAAGAAAGAAATGGGGGGGAAAATGAATTTCCAGGGATGATTTCTGCATTAAAAGCATCTATACATCTAAAAGTTCTTTACAACTTCAAAACGGCAAAGACACTGTGTCAACTTTTGTATTGTAAAAATGATTGTGAACAGAACAGGCTTTGTTAACCATAACTTTTAAAAAGATCTTAATTTTTAGTATGTGCACATTTTGTCTCTATGTGGTTTTGTTCCCATGAGTGCAGTACTCATGGAGGCCAGAAGAGGGATACAAATCTTTTAGAGTCACAGATTGTTGGACACTCTTGGGTACTGAAATCCGACCCTCCTCAGGACAAATATGCATTTGTAATTGCTGAGCCATTTCTCTAGCGCCACACCAGTGAGTTTTTAGTGGTTTCCTTTTGCTCCAGTCTGCTTTACACGTTTAGTAAGATGTGCCACATGGTTTGATGTAATAATGCTTTGGAATATGAAATAAAAGTGCCTCCAGAAGAGTCACTGAGTATTAACTGCAGAAGCAGGAAGGGGGGTGAAATCTACCACACTTTAGGTGAGTAGAAGCAGGTAATAGAGTAGACCATTCTAAGGAAAATAGAAATTACTATGTTTCTCTCATAAGTAAAAAATATATGAACAATATTTCTGTTAGCAAACTCTCTAAGTTATTTCAATTAGTTAGTTTTGAGATAGGTTTATATAGCACACCATGGCCTCAAAGTAACTACCTATGTAGCCAGGGATGATCTTAAATTTACATGCTCCAGGCTTTAAATTAGCAATATTATGGACATAAACCACCATGTCTCTTATCAATATTTACAACATATTTTGATACATGGTTCTTATTCTTCTGGTATTATATGATAGCACTTTATAACTTAGAAAAAATATAATATCATATAGTTTTTATGATATATTGAATACAAAAAATAATTTCCAGCACGATTGGAATTGTTAGTACTACTTTTCTCCACTATGGAGAAAGAGGTTTATTAAATCGCATGCCTGTTGCCAGCAAGAAACACATGGCGATGTCACAGTGTTTGCTCAGCTCAGAAGTCCAGATGAATTGAGAATTCGTTGTTTCATATTACAAAATCAAATCAACATCCTTACGATAGATAAGCCACAATGCTATTGTGAGGGATGTGACATTTTCCACACTTTCCATAGATGACATGTGGGTGAGTTTTTCATATTTCTGTGGAATAGATAGCATAAGCAAAAACTGATTAGTTAAAAAGAATAAGAAAATAAAAATGGGTGAGTATGGAGCAGTGGGACAGAGCTGATCAAACTCCTGTATATGAAATCTCAAGGAAGTAATGAAAATATAAAATACAATAGGCTACTTTATTATTATTATTATTATTATTATTATTATTATTTATACCATTTTTTATAGTCCAGTCATTATCCCCCTCCCGGTCCACCCTCTCCACCCTCTGACAGTTTCTCATCCCATTTCTTTTCCCCTGTCTCCAAGAGGATGTCCCCACCCTCCCTCCCCCACTTCACCATACACCCCCACTCCCTGGGGCTTCAAGTCTCTTGAGGGTTAGGTGCATCTTCTCTCACTGAGGCCAGACCAGGGAATGATTAGGAGTCATTTTATTTCCATATTCCTTTACCAGAACAATAGCATCTTTCCCCCTAGGTCACTTGCCTATTTGGTATCAGGTACTTGGCCATTCACGCATCACTGGGTACTGGTTCAATCTCATAGAATGAGCTTTAACTTGAATATGATATTGGTGGTTACTGCCAGCATCTTATGATGCTGTTACACATTAGTGCATCTTATAGGTAGGCCACTATTTTAGATTTAAGGGTTTAGAGTTGGGTTGGTGTTTACATTGCTCCTTTGGTGGTGTTCAGAGAACCTTTCAGCACCGTAAATACTAGTCCGTATGGGTAAAGGCTGTCTAGGCACCATCTCAAATTCTCTGTGTTCAGTGAATTTTGTAGGTGTTGTTTCAGCAATTTGGCCTTATTATCAGTTTGTGAAGGGTCATCAATAACCTTGGCAATATTCTGGATATTTGATGGTTTTCATGGGACTCTCATGGCTAAAAGTCAATTACGTGTAGCCCATTCCCAGTAGTGGATACATCACTTGGTCACTGCTTTGAGATTTTATCTTACACCAATCAGAGTGCTCAAGATCCACAAAACAAATGAGAGCTCATTCTGGTATGGATGTAGAGTAAGGGGAACACTCTCCCACTGCTGGTGGGACTGCACAATTCCACATCCACGATGGAAGTCAGTGTTGTAGTTCATAAAATATTGGAATAGATCTAGCTTAAAATCCATCTATACCACTCTGGCTTGTACCATCATATTATCGTCTTATTACAGAGATACTTGCTCATAGCAACTCGAAGTTGGAAGCAACCTAGACATGCATCAGCAAAAATCCTGATAAAGAAGCTGTGGCAAATTTGCATACTATAAAACAAAATTATTAAATTCACAGGTGAATGAATGGGACTAGAAGAAAAAATCAAAAATGAGGAAATTCAGACCAAAAACTACAGATATGGTATCTGTTTGCTTATATGTAGATGTTAACTGTGAAGTCCTTGATGGCCTGTAATTCATATTACCACAGAGGAGAGGTTGAGAGTAAGGAACTAGGGATAGGACTGTTTCTCTCTAGGAAGCATAAGCACAAGGGATAGTTATATATGAAGGCAACCAAAATGAAATTGCCAAATATCAGGACAGGCAGAGCAGCAAATGAACATTTCTATTCTAGTCTATCGTATTGTATCGTATCGTATCGTATCGTATCGTAACATATCATATCGTATCATATCGTATCCTATCCTATCCTAATCTGTTCTGTTATATTATTTTATTATATTTCTATGGACATCATTATTGTAGTCCATTGTGGGTGTAGATTTTTAATGTCTCGTTTGTTCAACAGTGTTAAATATTGCCATGGAGAATAACTAGGCCCTCTCTGTTGATGACTGCAGACTTGTTAGGAGTTATTGAGGCTCGGAGAGCTTCAGAAGATCATAATCTCTACAGACTATCAATCCACAACTATGACATTTTTCTTGCAAGTTTGGCTTTGGGCAGGGTTATGGGGTTTCAGTTTGGATCATCACTGAGCTGGCCATTGCCTGGTGCCTTCTACTTCATTTTCATCACAGTCAGGGCCAGCTATGATCCATTGTTCATTGATCACCACTACTGCTGGAGACTAAGAAAGGACAATACTTCAAAATTACTTGATTTTTCCTATAGGGAATTATTTCCTGGACTTGTTCACCTGAAAACCTGCTTCTAATGCCAACTGGTCATTGAGTAGTCCACAATGATGTCTTTGGCAACACCTATTGGATTAGTTTGGATGATGGGTCTCACTTGGTCATTGTTAACTTCTGACAGAAAGCCACTGTGATTCTTAACCTTTCCTCTCCTGTGCAAAATATCTGGATCCACCACCACAGTTCCTGTTTCGTCACAGGCCCTACAACAAATGCATTGTTGATTGTGTGCATAGTCTGTACTGAGCTATCACTGTAACGGAATACAAATAATAAAAGAAAAGTGCTCATAGATACTTTTCGCTTAAGATAAAAAGTATAAAATAAATCTAACAAATTTGCAGCGAGTAATAAACCTTTCACAAGAGCTATAAAGAGAAGGATGCTTATTAGATGATGGATGACAGAACCATGTTGGTTAAGAACGTATTTAAACAGCAAACAGCAAACTTCAGTGAGGCAGGAACAATGCTTACAGTTGAGACAACCTAATAATCCCGTTACTTCCACGACAATAACCACACGAGGAACGAACCATTCATCTCTTCTTTTTTTTTTTAATTGAAAAAGGAAATAGAAACATTTTATGATAGAACTGAAGGTTTACATGGGAAATATTTCTAATAAAATTGTAAAAAATTATAAAATAACATTAAAATTGAAGATTATCATGGAAAATTACAGATAAAATGGTAGGCATAAAAATATTTCTAAGTTGATTGAAAGTGGAATTATAAACATTTTCTGATAAAATTGAAGATTTACAAGGAAAATATTTCTGATAAAATTCAAGAAATATATAGAAAAACACATCAAAATTGACTATTTCATGGAAATTTACACAGATAAATTGGTAGGAATAAAAATATTCCTAAGTTGATTGAATGTAGAATTATAAACATTTTCTGATAAAATTGAAGATTTACATGGAAAATATTTCTGATACCATTCTTCTCTTCTAAGACCCCAAGAGATAAGACTTTAGAGATCTTTGTAAAAGTCATCAAGTCAACCTCTTTCCCCTGGATTTCTAGAGGATTACAAATGAGGATTGAGACCTACACTGGCATTGACTATCACCTTCTTACTACACCACCACATCTTCTTACAAGATGACTCTATGTGTTCCTTTGTTGAGCTATCTAATACCTCCAGGATGACAGTGGCTTAAGCATATCTTAAGTAAGCCTCTTTTGTTGTATAGGTGTGAAGGATTGATGGAATGAATGGATGTGTAAGTAGATGGGTAAATATGAATAAGCAAATATGTAAAAATGTTCATACTCTTCATCTTGGAATTAATTTTTCCCTTTTAAATCATATGTAGCTTTTCATCAGAAGTGCACTGTAATGTCATTCGTACATGCCAATTTCTTTCATATTTCCCATTTGATAAAGTGTTTTCCTTACCTGTGCATCCCAGTGTCTTTACACGGTGACTCGGTGTTTTAGGTATAATAGCCATTCACAAATCATTCTCTAATTGCATTTACTACCTCCACAACATTAAGAATTTCTCGTGAACATTCTTAAGGGAAAGATTTTTCTTTTGAAACCTCTCACGAGCCCTTAGGCCAAAATAAATGTTACATCCTCCCTGTTCCTGTGTTTGCATCTGCTCAGTGTGTTAATTGTATGGCTAATGCTGGAGACATTTATCGACCTGTCTGTTTCTCCAGCTAGACTGAGATAGTACTAATATTAGTTTTAAAATACAGCAACCGTCAGAAATACTATTGATAATAAAATGATATATATGGGGCTTTTTGCTAAGTATGATAAAAATGTGTGAGTCAGCTGGAGAGACAATGGTTTCTGAGGAAAGCTAACAGATACCTGTGTCATTATGACTAACAGATAAGAAAATGCAGCCACAGAGAGGTCTTGGCTACCCACGAAGAGAAGTCCAATGCCTTCCTTTGATGAAATTAATTTAAAGCCAGATTCATCCCAAAGTTTAACAAGTGATGAGACTGAGCTTGTTGTTCTCTCTCTTTTTTCTTTTTATCTAATTAGAATAACTGAATCTTTTTCAGAAATGGATAAGATTTCACATATATAGGAATTATATTTTATTTATTTATTTTTATTTTTTTATTTTCTATATTTTTTATTTACATTATCAATGATTTCTCCTTTCTGTGTTCCTCCCTCCCCAAAAGTCCCATAAGCCCCCTTCCCTCCCTCTTTTCTCCGTTCAACCCCCTCTCATTACTCTGTCCTGGCGTTCCCCTACATCCAGTCTTTCCAGGACCAGGGGTCTCTCCTTCCATCTTTTTAGAAATCTATTGATATGTGAATTGTGTCTAGGGTATTCCGAGATTCTGGGTTAATATCCCCTTATCAGTGACTGCATACCATGTGTGTTCTTTTGTGATTGGGTTACCTCACTAAGGATGATATTTTCCTGTTCTGAGCATTTGCCTAAGAATTTCATGAATTCATTGTTTTTAATTGCAGAGTAGTATTCCATTGTGTAAAAATACCACATCTTCTGGATCCATTCCTCTGTTGAGGGACATCTGGGTTCTTTCCAGCTTCTGGGTATTATAAATAAGTCTGCTATGAACATAGTGGAGCATGTGTCCTCATTGCATGCAGGGGAAGCATCTGGGTATATGTCCAGGAGTGGTATAGCTGGATCCTCCGGGAGTGTCATGCCCAGTTTTCTGAGGAACCGCCAGACTGCTTTCCAGAGTGGTTGTACCAGCTTGCAATTCCACCAGCAGTGGAGGAGTGTTCCTCTTTCTCCACATCCTTGCCAACAACTGCTGTCTCCTGTGTTTTTGATCCAATATATACAAAGAACTCAAGAATTTAGACTCCAGAGAGTCAAATAACCCTATTAAAAATGGGGTACAGAGTAAACAAAGAGTTCTCACCTGAAAAATATCAAATGACTGAGAAGCACCTAAAGAAATGTTCAACATCCTTAGTCATTAGGGAAATGCAAACCAAAACAACCCTAAGATTCCACCTCACACCAGTCAGAATGGCTAAGATACTTATTTATTTTTAATTTATTTAGAGATAGGGCTTACCATATAGCCCCAGATGGCTTAGGACTCACTATATACACAGTTTGGCTTCAAATTCCCTCCAGTCTATGCCTCCTGAGTAGCAGGATTAAAGACATACACTTCCAAACCTGGTTTATTTTATTTTATTTTTTTAGTAATATTTATGTTTAAGTGTGTGTGTGTGCACATGCATTTGTGTGTATATGTGTGTGTGTGTTATATATGCATGTGTGTGCATGTGCACATGAGTGTGGGTAGCCAGACTCCAGCAGCTTCAGATTCTCTGGAGGTGGACTTGCAGGTAAATGTGAGCTACCCAACATGGGTTCCAGGGACTGAACTTGGGTCCTCTGGAAGAGCATTATATGTTCTTAATGTCTGGATCATTTCTCCAGCCCCTTTCATTAACATAATATTATTTTATTTTACTCTAACAAAGCTTGAACTTACCCTAGCAAAACAAGCAAAACAAACACAAGCCATGCTTATAACAACAGAAACATTCCGCATGGTATTTACACAGTGGGAATTTAATACAGCAACAACAACAGCAAAATATGTTCTGTTCCAAAACATCTGCAATGTATTCTAAAGGAGTAAGAAATGTTCATTCAGTGTATTTTCTTATTTGGTAACATTTGTACCCAGCACTATTATTGCCTTTGGGAATATAACATTTGGTCTCTAAATAAACAATGTTGCTCTTGGGCAGGGGCTTCTCAATCAATTGAAAGCAAGAAGGAACAATATTTGCAAGACAAAGTTGGCATCTTCTTTTAAGTACTTTGTCTTATTTGACCTTGTAATTGCTCGGGATGTCTGAGTTCAGTTTCCCCTCTTACCACTCCACCATCCCACAGAATCAATAGAAATTTATAAGAACAACAGTGGTGGTTGAGGATAATAGGACCTGATAAGATCTGCCCAAGTCTATGAGCATAAGTCTACTTTGGTCAGACACACTCTAAAAGTTTTAAATTCCTCTTTCTGGGTTGTGATCATGCAGTCTTTGGCTATAATTGTTGTCATTTTGTTTTAAATGGAGCCAAAAAAAATGGATAGTGCATGATTTTGCCTATGAAGATGTCTCATTCCTTCGTACCATCCATGCCTGTTGAATTTGAAGATCCAATTATTATAGAGATAATATACCTTTCCAATGAGTTGTCACAAAGCAGATGTAGAAACTGATAAAGGAAAAGCTCTTTAATAGTGCTTGTCTATCTCTGGCTAATGCTCAAAGAGGAGCTTGCCTCAAATAGAATATTTTACTAACGTATATACACTTTAAACTTATGTATTTTACACACCCTGACATGTTTAAATAGCTTTTAATTCCTGGCTCCAACTTATCTTTAAATGATTTAAGCAGAGATTGGACATTCCAAGTGTGATCACTTGGACAGATGGGAGATTTTCAAAGCAAAAATGTTGTTTGAATTATTTAATTATTATTTATGCTAGTGTTGTTCCTTTTGGAGAGTTGTTGCGTGGGGTCATCTTGCCCATTGGTGGAATTACGCTCTTCTTAAGAATAAAACTGAAGCTTTATAGTAGCCAGGACGTAAAATTATTTGGACCCTGGCTGGTCCTCAAGCTGCCTGTTAGAGGCATTGTATTTGGGGCTGAGCCTAATGACTAGCCAATCCTATCATGCAAACATTTACATCCTCTTACTGTAAGTTTTGTTTATCTCTAACAGATATATTGAGCATTCTTTGTATCTTTCAGCTATTTTAGACACAATTCTTTCCAGCTATATTTTACTTTGTGTGATGTATTGTCTTCTAAGCAAATCTATTAGTAACTCTTTCTAACATCAAATCTACCAAGTTGAGTTTCTTCTATGTCATTACTAGCAACATTCAGGTATTAAATGATGCATTTCTTTGGATTCCTTATCCTTCAAAACCAGCTATTCAGAAAATGGCATGTGAGTCTCACAAGCACATGCCCAAGAAAAAAATAAAATGCCCAAACCTCCCAACTAGGTCATGAATTAATTCTTTAATTAGACTTTAGACACAGCTGCCTAACCTTGGCCTTGAAGAACTTGTTCATCATAAGTGCACTCTGCATTGCACAGAAACTCAAGGTCCATAATTTGCAATAAGCAGCACTTTCTCAGCAACTATCATATTACTTAACATATCATATAAGGCAGTTAAGTTACTGTCTAACTACATTAGATTGTGCCAAGGATCATTCCAGTACTAACCCTGACTATTGTAAAAATTACCAGATGATGATTTTGTTAGAGTATCGTGGATGGAGTTGGGTTTCTGTATATTACATATGAAATGTACTGATTTCTTCCATATATATGTGTGTGTGTGTGTGTGTGTATGTGATGGCTGTATGTGTATATACATACATGTATGTATATATTTATATGTGTGTATATATTTATATATGCACACATATATGTATATATAGGAATATATACACATATATGTATACATATTAGAATATATATGCACATATATTTATATATATTTTGGAATATATATATATATATATATATATATGTTTATAGCAAATTTCTCAGTGAAATAGATGTCATTTACCCATAATCTCACAACCTTGTCTCTAAATTGTTACCTCTTAAATTTCTGGCAAGAACTTTCAGAAAAAAAATATATTTAGGCGATGACTGAATTCTAAGCTCCTAATGATAGTGATTAGGGTTAAGACACAAGCATCACTCAGTATACACACATGTATACACACACGTAAACACATTCCACATACATTCACACACCCATTATTACACTCACACAGGAGCACACATACATCACATATACATGAATGTATCCATCACTACACACACTCATGCACATACACATATCCATTACCACACACACACTCCAATTACACATGTTCATACACCCATTATTACACACATACACACACCACCACCACACACAGTTCACACATGCACACACACACACATACACACACACACACACACATCCATTACACATGCATGCACATACACGCACACACACACACATGCACACATACATGCAGGTTAAGCATTTTTTTACTCTCAGTTATGCCATCCTATTTATAACAAATAATAACGAATTGCTTGAACAAAATTGTTACTATTCATTTCATCTTAATTGTAACTAATAAAAACAGCATTACTATAAGCTACCAAAAGAACTTCTACTCTGCTTAACACATATTCATACAAGAAGTGCTTCCCAACCAGGAGGATGTCCTTCTCATTGTCTATCCTAAGAAATATTTAAAATGAAGGGCCTTACAATTTTAATACTAATTCAAAGTTCAGGTTGCCTGTAAACACAGATCCATGCTTGATCAATGTAGCAAGAGAATATTAAAAATTGGATTCTTTTGCTATATGTGGGATGAGAGATTTTATAATTTGCAACTCCAGAACTTATGTATATGTGTATGAGTATGTATGTGCACGTGTATGTACGCATATGTGTATGTTTATATGTATATATAAAGATTTACTACATACCGTTGATACAACCTGTCTGCTTAATGTCAGGCAATCAAAGAATTCGGTGAAATACTCTACCAACTTGGGCATAACATCAAATTAGTTTGCTCTCCTCATTTGTATTTTGTTGCTTTGATAAGATAATCAGAAGAATCTTGGTCAGGAGAGTTTATTTGTCTTACACGTCTTTATCATTGTCTATCACTGGGGAAAATCAGGTCAGGAGGTCTAAGCGAGGATCTGGTTACAGGAGCTAACTTAAGCCATGGTGGATACCTGTTTACTCGCTTGTTCCTCCTTGCTTACTCTGCTTGCTGTTGGTCTTAGACATCCCAGGCCCACCTGCCCAGTGATGGCACTATCTCAATGCATTCTACCCTCCTAAGTGAATCACGAAAATACTCCACTGACTTGCTTACATAGAATCTGATGGAGGCATTTTCTCAAGTAAGATTGTCTCTTCCCAGGAGACCTCGCTTGTGTTGACACTAAAGTAACCAGTACAGATATCACATATGATATTCACATTACAGATTGTGTCCCCTAGAAATAATTGCTGTGTTAAGTTTTCTGTTGAAAAGTGATATAATGTGGCCAGTGTCGTCATTTGCATTTTTGGTGTTGCACATTGGAAAGGATGTTGCTCTGAAGGCTTTACCGGCAAAAGAAACCAGAAAATATGAAAAGCTGCAGGAGAAAACTCTATATCTTGCATATTTCATTGGGTGGTTTCTTTTCTATGTTGCAAATATCAATTATTAAATACTACCAACATTATTTAAGTAGTCAGTTTTAATCATAATATTTTACATGTATATTTATACCACCATAATGAAAGCCCCCAATGTGTTTTCCAGACTCTACACAGCTTTATTAATAAAACGTGACTCTCTGCACTAACAGCACATTTTTATTCAAGATAATTGTACTGTGCAACAGACATAGATTATGCTAATAGACAAGAGAGAGAGCATGAATAAATAAAAGCCATAGATAATCCCCAAACCTAATTTCAACAACTATTTTAAATTTTTCTCTACCACCAAAACCTTTATAAGGGCTGCTAACAAGTAATAAAATTGACTGATTGGCATTCCCTTCCCCTCCCTAGTATTGCTCACCCAGTGGTAGAAATTCTAATGAGTGCAGGAATAGGCTTCTGGCCTGCAGTAGAGGGAAGAGGGAAGGAAGGAGAAGCAGAGGTGATCTACCACCTGGATAATCAGCTCATGAATAACTGAGAACTGACTGAAATGGAGAAGCTTAAGAAACTAGGATAATCAACTCTATAATCAGCATCTGCACCAGCCAGTGGCAGGTACAAGAGCTACAATCGTTACAACCACAGGGAAGTTCATGAGTTTTACAGGATTTATATGGCAAACAGATTATCCAACTTCAGAAGAAATTTTTAAAATTCCAATGGCGTTTGCACTGGAGAGTAACATCATCTCTGAGTGGACATTGCATATGTTGAATAAAGCCTACACTATTATAAAAATCATGGATCCTTCATAACTATCATGGCATTATGACTACCTACAAAATCTACCAGTTGCAAAATCAGGGATTTGTGACAGGTGGATTGCTTTGAACTTTTCTAAATTAATTGTTACCACTTTCCTATGTTGTCTGCATTACACGTCTTTTCCTTGGAGACAGAGAAGTATCATGTAAAGACTGATAGATGCATTGAATAATTTGACTATGGTTTGAGTGGGAAGCTTGTATCTCGATTGGACACATAGCAAAGCATTTGTTTTTTAGCAATGACATAATTAATTAAGAGTCATATATTTATTTTGTATGAGTTTATCTATTAGATAATTCTATGACAGATCAAAATGAGGAAGCGTTGTTTGCTTAATGGTAGATCCTAAAAACTTTAGTCAAGGCCTATTCTGTGTCTGTCTGCTTCTCGTAATCATTTTATGTATTTTGCTGAAAGCCCTCTAGTAAGAATCAGAAAAATCTCAACATTTGTGGGACAAGAGAGGGCTCATTTGCTAAGAGAACTGATTTTCCTTTCCAGTACCCATGTCAAGTGGCTCACTATAGAATGTAGCTCAGTTTATCTCAGTTCTAAGCAATCTATTTCCCTCTTCTGGTGTCTATGATATCTGCATAACTATTGTGCATGCACACACACACACACACACACATACACACACACAAACATATACATACATACACACATGCAAACATACACACAAACACACGCAAGCACCTGCATGCACACATATAAACACATCTCCATATTTTGAAAGCTTCCATTCTTAAGATGTCAAATGTTCTAGTTCTACAATATTACCTTTTTTCACCCCTATAGAAGCTAATCATGTTCTTGTCACCTCAGACAAACCCATCTTCCACATCCTACTGCAACTTTAGATATAAATAAGTAAGTAAGTAAATAAATAAATAATCTTGACTTCTGTGTTTAGACAGTCTCCATAATGACGAAGCAAACCACAACTCACCTGCTTCCAAATGTTGACCAATGGAAAAGAGTTAGTGATCTTAGCTCTGGACCCACGCTTCACATCACCCACTAGTGTTGGGATATCCTGCATTAGCTACTCTCCATCAGATCCTAAGCTCAGCAGTAAGAAGCACTCAGTGTTCCCTTTGTGAGGTGTCATAAATAGGAGTGTGAGGCTATGCCAGACTTCCTGAGGTCTGACAGCCCGTGATTAGGATATTTTGGATGAATATGCCTCATAAAATTAATACTGTAAAATGTAGAATTAATTAATTAATTAGAGAGAAGATTTCAGCATGTAGCCCAGGCTGTTTCTCTCTATCTCATCTTCCCTGTAGCTGAGGTTACACCTTGCATCTTGCAGCTGGCTTCCCCTTAGATGTCTGACTGTTTGCTTTTGTTTGTTTTGCTTTCCTTTTGATATGCTGAAACCCGTGGAAATACTGGAGAGATAAGCAGTGTAGCTCAGCCTCATTACTTTCAATGTTCTTTAGAAGGTTCATTTCCTCCCTGATAGCTCCCAAACCCACTTATATGCTGCTTGCTGTGATCCAGATGAAATCTTTAATCTTTCAACATCAAGTTTTTGATGGTTGGAGGAATGACTGTTAGCAACGATGAAATGTTGCCAGTTTTCAATGGCTCCTAAACTGTTGGATAATTTTGATCCTAGAGGTAAGAGTATATTTTAATAAGGAAAAGAAAAGAAAAAATAGAAGCTTGTATGAAGCTGAGAGTTGCCTTTAACATGGCTAATAAGAAACAAGAGCAGGGGATTGATTATGGTTTGTTTTTTTGTTTTTTTTGATAAAACATCCCAGAATATATTGCTTTATTTGCTTACCATGATTTCAGGAAAGAAATTACAATGAACATGAGAATAATAAGATGATTAACGTTTACATTTGAATTTCCAAATCACACTGTTCCTGGAAAAATGTGCCTAGGAAGAATTATATTTTCTGTTGTCTGTAGTCTCTGATGGATCCATTACTGCTGGATTAAACTTTGTCTAATTGGGAAAGAAACATTAGTATTGGAGTGAAGTCATCAAGACAGTGGTGATTTAATTCTCTTTCTGGGAAGGGGAAAACTATCCTCTGGGTAACAGCAAAGTGGGCAGAACAGCATACTGACCACAGTGGTCAACACCGGGATTCCTGGGAAACAGTCTTCTAAAGGTAAAAGGCTGTCATAAGTATGACTAAACCTCACACATGTTTCAATGTTGTGGGGTACACTTTTCCGCCACTAGTTTTCTCATTGTTGCCTTTTAAATTATGCTTTTTTGTTTAAAAGATTGGCGTAGAAAAACATCAAACAGCCTATTAGGATTTAGCATCAATACGCATGAGATGGTGGACTGATTCACTACATTTAATCCAGAGTACATTGTTACAATATTTATTCTTCGTCAACAACCTGAAAGCACACAGGCAAAACAGTTCTCAAAGGAGAATTACCTCAGTCCTTCTAAAGAACTCCAAAGCCTATGCAAGTGTGTTAGGTTCAGAGTTAGACTCAGATATTTGAATCTTCCATGTATAATGAACCAGTCATGAACTGAATAGGATTACTAATTCATGTATAGCATCTTGATAGACCACATTTGACTTAACATAAGCAAAAACATTATATCCAGTTTCTGATGATAGAAAATGCGACTTACAGACTATGTATTCTGTTGTTTGAGTTGTTCAAACAAAAACAGCTTGTGGAAACAGACTGAAAGCAATTTACAGGATGTCTGGTGGGAGACTAGTTTTAACTCATTCCAAATCATCCTAATCTAGTTATTCGAATTTTGTTAGGGACAGTTTTTTTTTTTCCAACATGAAGATAACACTGTCTATCACATTATGTTTTTATAAAGACATGATGCAATATGTAAAGATTTTGTTATATATATAGTCCCTGTAGACAGTCCACAGTGAAACTGTGATTTTAACAATATTTCTGACTTTAAAGTTTCAGACATCAAACAATAATTTCAAACAATGTTTAAATATAAACAGTACTTAAAGTTGTAAATGATCTTTAATGGAAAGATATTTTCTGAAACTTTTTTTTGGTTTGTGTGTACCTCCATACTTGTATCCTAATTATGAAGTTAAATCTATTCTTGTCTCGTGATATGAGTATTTATGCATTAAGGTCTACTTGTGGAAACTCTTTGAGATTGTAGCAAAATATATTTCTCTCGATAAGTCATACAAATACTATCTGTTGGAAATCTCTCTATCTTGGTAGCTTAATAGTTAAGGCTAATTTCTATTCCTCTACAGATCATGAGCTCAGTTCTAGCCTCTAAAGCAAGCATAACAAACTCCAGTTCCAAGCTATCCAATGCCCTCTTCTGGCTTTCACAGGCGCCTGTACTCATGTACATAAATTGAAACATACACAGAGACATAGAGACATAGATAGATAGATAGATAGATAGATAGATAGATAGATAGATAGATAGATAGATAGATAGATAGATACATAGATAGATACATAGATAGATACATAGATATATAGATATATAGATAGAAAGAGGATTTAAGAAAAAACATGTAATCTATATATTTATATTAAATAGATAAGCAAACTTACTGAGGTGATATTACTAATCTCTCCTTTCTCTTTCATTTCTTACTACATTTTATAATGCTCTTTTATAAACTTAATAATACATTTTAATAAAACAATACTATTTATTTTTCTATTTCTGTTCAAACCCACATACACCAGTGTAAGACTAAGCAGTAAAATATATTTGTGAAAATGGGCAAAACGCATTAAACCAGCACTGTTGTTGCTTGAGGCTAGCATGGTCCTCGATCTGTGTTTGTTTTGGGGTTAGTTATGCTTTAGGCTAACTTCTAAATGTTTTGGGGGGAAAAGTTTTTTATTAAATTTCTAAGAAATTCACTAATGAAATAAAAACCATTATGTTAATAAAACTTTAGACATGGCATTAATATCTTCATAATGTCCTTAAGTGAACACTGTCCAGCTTATAGACCAAGAAATATAATTGTACCATAGATAGTATATGATTTTATATATTTATATATTATATGACCCAATTATAAATTTATAGTAGATATTTACAAATTGTGCCAAAGTTCTTGCTTATTTTAAGAGTTAGCTGTGGATAATCTGTTGCTTTGTGTGTGTGTGTGTGTGTGTGTGTGTGTGTGTGTGTGTGTGTGTGTGTGTGTGTGTTATAACTCCCAGAAATTTAGATTTATTGAGGCACAATATGTAATTCTAACCTCTTCTTATCTATGCTAGTAACTAAACATTACGGTACTGTTCATTTAAAGGTTTTCATCAGAAGGTGTCAAATCATTTACTGACATGATGATACAAAGTATTTATAGGTTAAAATGCAACAGTTGGAAACACAAGTTCCTGAGTCGTGTGTCCCAAACGACTTTCCTTTCCATCCATGTTCACATTAAATATAGTGCATTTGTCTTTAATTAAATTTCTGCGTCTGGTTATTGAGATGTTCATAGTTTGCTATTTAACTAGTTAAATATGGTCAGTCTTTTTCAATTAATATTCTGAATGAATGACTCTGGCTGTCCCACTATCATCAAGGAGCGCTGTAACATTGGTAGCATCTCATAGCAAGATGGCAACTTTAATTGAATGAGGGTTTCAGAAAAGGATTCTCCTGCTTACTCATTCACTGGATCATAGCTGATAAATCTAGCCTGTCCTGGTTGTTGGGTACCAGAATTGTGTGGGCAGTGAAACAAGAACTGTAGCTAGAGTGATAAACCCTGAGTCGGGGTGCCCCTCAGTTTGGAAGTTACTCTTTGTCAAATTCTGAACACAGAACTTAAAACATACTAGAATTATGACTATCCCATGGACTTGCCACTTATTCTTTTGACTATTCCTTTCCCATTGTTAAAATAACTTTTTCCCCCCTGGGGCCTTTCATTTGTATGTAGAGAGTCAGTGTCATGTTTGATTTTCTACCCACTCTACCCAACTGACCTCCAGGCCATTTATGGGTTTTCACTTGGCTTGATTTTCAATCACTTCTTTAAAAATTCAATAACCCAGAAATTCATGCCAGCCAAAAATCAGTGGGTAATCTTATAGGATGTAACTTGGTGTCTGAGACTCAATCTAAAATAATTTCTGTTTTTTTCAGATTTGCTTTATTATGTATTTATGGGAATCTGTGTGTTTGTGTGTGGATATATGCATATTAGCAAAGTGTCCATGGAGCCCGGAAGAGGGCCTCCCCTTTTAGATACCCTGGAGCCTGAATTATGAACAGTTGTGATCTTTCTTGTGTGATTGATGAGAACCAATTTTGGTTATGTTGGAAGAGTAGCCCATACTCTAAACTGATAAGCATCTCTTCAGCCCTGGAATAATTTTTGTATATTCTGCTTTCCCTTTAAAATATCTGTACAACACTGACTTCAACACACATTTGCTTATCTAGGTCAGTACAGCACTGCTATTGCTCATTAATAGTGCCCAAACTGCATACAAAGCTGTGTCCGTGACATGATATGCTTTTTCCAATAAAATATCAATAAAACAAAGCACTTCATTCAGGACTTCTTATTAACTATAATAGTAAGGGATGCAGAAGGTACATTTTCAGACAAGGAGCAATTCATTTAGCATTAATGTAGACTCAGGATCAGGAGAAAGCCTTAGGAAGACAAGCTGTTGACAAGAAGGAATTATGGGAAATAAAAGAATTAGATTAGGTGTTCACACACCTTCTAGGTCACAGTCTAATCAAAATATTCTGAGATTCTACCTTACACAAGTCAGAGTGACTAAGTTCAAAAATATCAAGCAAGCAGCACATGGTGGCAAGGATGTAGAGAAAGAGGACACTCCTCTATTGTTGGTGGGATTGCAAACTTGTACAACCACTCTGGAAATCAATCTAGCATTTTCTCAGAAAATTGGAGATAGTTCTGCCTGAAGGTCCAGATATACCACTCCCGGGAATATACCCAAAATATACTCCACCATACCAGAAGGTCATGTGCTCCACTATGTTCATAGAAGCCTTATAATTAATAGGCAGGAAATAGAAGCAACACAGATGTCTCTCAACTGAAGAATGGAGACAGAAAATGTGGTTCATTTACACAGTGGAATACTATTAAGCTTGAATTTTTCAGGCAAATGGGTGGAACTAGAAAATATCATCCTGAGGTAACCCAGACCAAAAAGGACAGGCATGGTATGTACTCACTGAAAAGTGGATATTAGCCAAAAAGTACAGAATACCCATGATACAGTCCACAGACCCTAAGAAGCTAAACAAGAAGAAAGGCCCAAGTGAGGATGCTTCAATACCACTTAGAAGGTGAAACAAAATAATCATGGGAGGAAGAGTAAGGGAGAGAACTGCGTGAGAGAGGGAGAAGGGGGCAGGATCAGGTATTGGGGGAGATAGGAGAGAAGCCCAGAGGTCCAGGAGAATGAATGAAATGTGCAGCTGCCAGGGGTAGGGTTGGGGGAGAACCTCTAGAAAGTCCCAGAGACCTGGGATATGAGAGGCTCCCAGGACTCAGTGGGGGTGATCTTATCCTAAATGCCCAACAGAGGGGAGATGAAACCTGAAGAGACTACCTACAGTAGATAGATAGACAGGGCCCCCAGTGGAGGGATGGAGACACCAACTAACCCACCTTCAAATTTTTGACCCAGAATTGTTTCTGTCTAAAAAAAGTGCAGGGACAAAAATAGAGCAGAAACTGAAGGAAAGGCCAACCAGTGACAGGCTCAACTTGGGATCCATCTCATGGAAGGGCACCAAACTCTGACACTATTACTGATGCTATGTTGTGCTTGCAGACAGACGAGTTTCTAAAGGCTCTATCAGCAGTCGACTGAGACAGATGCAGATACTTGCAACCAACCATTGGACTGAGGTAGGGGACTCCTATGGAAGAGTTAGGGGAAAGATTGAAGGAGCTGAAGGGGATGGCAACCACATAGGAAGACTAACAATGTCAACTAACTTGGATCCTTGGGAGCTCACTGAAACTAAGCCACAATCAAAGGGCTTTACCAAGGACCCTGGAGCATATGTAGCAGAGGACTGCCTTGTCTGGCCTTAGTGGGAGAAGATGTGCCTAATCATCTTGGAGCTTGATGCCCTAGGGAAGGAGGATGCTGTGGTAGAGGAGAAGCCCCCTCTCAGTGGTGACAGGGAGGGGAGATGAGATGAAGAAGGGGACTTGAAACCTGGGGAAGCGTTTGGAATGCAAATACCTAAAATAATTAACTAAAAAAATAATGAAATACAGTAATTCATGGATGGGATTTTTAGACAAGTCATCTTCTGGTTATACTTTTTTTCTAGTGTAATTCAAAATTTCACTAAAGTGGGCACAATCCTTGATTCTGGGAAAGTTTCAGGTAATTATTTTTTTCTTAGCTGTCTCAACATTGTCTTAAATAACAGATTAGATATATTTAGAGGTTGGTGTTCCCAGGGGCACTAATGACTTAAGTAATGTTTTTCAAAAGTAAAATTAAAGATGCACACAGTTTCAGAATATTATTAGCCTTAGAGATTTTGGAAGAACAAAGACTGTTGTTTTTCAAAGCTTGTTTCTTCTGGCTATGGCTATTATTTATTCATTATCTAATTGTGTAGAAGCCTTCGACTTTAAGATTGTTCATGGGTGGGGGCGGGTGGATGGACGCTCCATCCTGCCTCATACCGGAACAGGTGGATGTGGGACAGTGAATCTAAAAATACAGATGTCTTACGCATCTTTGAAAATTTAACAGTGCTTTCAGTGGGACTTTCTGTAGCATAATTAGTTTAGTAGAGGTCAGATTTGCTAAATAAGCAAAAATAATAAAAATAAGCAAAAAGAAACATAGAACATCAATAAATTCAAATTTTGAAAAGAAAAATCAACATGAATTCTCAAGCTGCTCAATCTCATTCAATTATATTTGGTCTTTTTCTTCTTCTTCTTCTTCTTCCTCCTCCTCCTCCTCCTCCTCCTCCTCCTCCTCCTCCTCCTCCTCCTCCTCTTCTTCTTCTTCTTCTTCTTCTTCTTCTTCTTCTTCTTCTTCTTCTTCTTCTTCTTCTTCTTCTTTTTCTTCTTCTTCTTCTTGAAGCTGAGGTAAGTTGTATTGAAAGTGCTATAGGTGTTTAATATCTTACTGAAAAATAAAAGCAAATTTCAATGATAATCTGTTTGCTTTCATTTTCCCCCCAAATGACTCACATTAAACATGCTAGAGATTGGATACGTTTTATCTATTATAAAAAGATGGTTTTTTTCCAACATGACTGTAGGAGCAAGCTGAAAGAAAAGGCATTTGAATGAAAGAGACGCAGCTAACAGAGTGGGAGGTTACCCATACTTCTTCAGCCAGCTTCTGGCTTTGGAGTGTTTTAGCAAACTGTATTGAAATGAATGGAAGCAATTATAAAAAAGAAGCTGCTGACCTTTCTGAAGAGGCTGCCAATCCAAAGCACCTCCTGCAATGCTCATCCCCTTTATTCCTGCTTAACAAACCTTGTCACCTTGTCGCAGAGCCTCAGAACCCCTTGTTAACTTTTCCCCTTTTGTTGTCTTTAGGGTGTCTGCCACTCGGCTGTCTGCTGAAATACCTCTCAATTGCCAATTAAAAGAAGTTTAAGAATAAGTCCTTAGGGAGGAATTAACCTAGCAAGTTAACCTGGGGAAGGATGTGTTAAGTCTCTTCTTTGCAGCCTCACGGACTCTCCCACTCTTCTGACTTCTGGGACTGCGTAGGGAGTCATCCAACAGTTCTGTGTTTGCTCAACAGTTAGGAGGCAGTTTTTCATGTGTAAACAATTTAAATAACAAATATCAGAACTGAGGAAATAGATCACTATCTGTTCTTTACCCTCAAGTGCAGAAATGCTAATATATAAGCACTGTTTTGCAGAAGCAGTTAGCAACCTGTAGGCAGTAGAAGGCAATCCCTTTAGGAAAGTCTTATCCAGAATATCTTCTAGCTTGATAATGCCAACTTAACATATAAACCTCTGGATCATCCTGGCTTGGATTAACAACCATTTGAATGATTAAGAAGCAGAATTCTCTAGAATTGAGTAGTTCTGTCACTCAAATCAGAAAAAAATAAAAAAATAAAAAAGACAGACTATACCTAAATTTCCTGATATTCAACATCTGATTAAAATGTCTTTCTGTGTCTGATCTCTCACATCTAAGACATTTTATTCAGAAACATTTTACCAGGAATATTAGCACCTCTTACCAGGTAACTTCAAAATCTGTTCACTATAGCACAGGGGAAAGAAGTCAAAAAAAAAAAATTAAAATAAGAGTCCTGTATGAGCTATACATACGCATATTATCAATAAATATAGATTATTTCTTTTTAATTGTTGGTACAGCTTTATTGTTTCATAATGAAGGAGTCAAAGGAAAAACAGTAAATAATGAGTATTATATGTGAAAATGTCTATTTATCTGGTTTAGTACCTCAACAAGTCTATGGTATTCTCATCTATCAGTTGCTATGCTTTAAATGAGGAACGTGGAATAGGTGGGTGCAGTTGATTGGTCTAAAATCAGAGTCCTGTGAGGCAGTGGAGAATTTAGATTGAATAGACAATTCAGTACAAATAGAAATCTCACTGAATCCAGATCGAACATTCTGTGTCACTCTAATAGAATAATGCAAAATTTTAAAATTAATCCTCCAGCAGATAAACTGGTATTATTATCAGATTTAAAAAACAGTGAAAGCTAATATCAGCTATGTTTATTTTCTGTATGGTTTAAGGGAACATAAAGGGATTCTGAAGATTGTTTTTCTACATGTTTTGTTAATATTTGAAGAACTTTGTTCTGGGTCCTTCGTGCTCACCTCTGTTATTTGGATGCTCCTAGTTATATTCTTTTATGAATTTATTAGTATCATTATTATTATTTAGACAGGGTTTCTCTGTATAGCCCTAGCTGTCCTGGAACTCCCTCGGTCCCGAGTGGACCCCTGGGGCCTGCCCCCTTTCTTTGGGGTTGGGGTGGGGTGGGGATGCTGAGGACAGGAGCCTAGAGCTTCTTCCAAGAGGTTGCTGTTGGGTTAGGGTTAGGGTTATGGTTAGGCGTGGGCCAATGTTAGTATAGAGAGGAAGGGCTATCTGCCTGCAGCTCCTGGGCTGTCATCACAGGAATGCTGAGGAGGTTTTGTAGAGCACCCTCCAGGTCCAAGAACTGTAGCACAAGGCTGCAAGATGGAGCCTACCTGGGCCCCTGCCTGAAGGGAACCAGTCCCTTATTGGATGACTGACCTGGAGTTGTACTGAGTATCCACATAGGCTTCTGCCTCATCTGAATGGGGCCGCAGGGTCTGATGCGATCCATTCTACTTCCTGGTAGAGACTGGTAGAAATGTTGGGCTCAGAGCAAGTGATAATTCTGGCTAGAGTTGGCGGGTTGCCTAGGGGCTGTCCAGCAAAACAACCCCAGAAACTCTCATGTTTCACTACAGGACCTCAGTCTTGTACAGTGTCTGTTTCCCCACAACAGTAGGCCTCACCGTCATCTTCAGCACACCCCAGGCTGTCGCACCAGTGCAAACTAAGTGGTGTGAGTTTTTATTTTGTTTGTTTGTTTTGGTTTTGTTTTTTTGAGACAGGGTTTCTCTGTGTAGCCCTGGCTGTCCTGGAACTCACTCTGTAGACCAGGCTGGCCTCGAACTCAGAAATCCACCTGCCTCTGCCTCCCAAGTGCTGGGATTAAAGGCGTGCGACCCCACTGTCTAGCTCTTAATTCTGAAAATTCTCTCACAAATTTGGGAGAAAAAGTGTCTTTTCCTTTTTGGTCTGGTTTACCTCACTCCTTATAGTATTTTTCAAGATCATTTCATTTACCTTGAAATTCTTCTATGTCTTCACTTCTTTTCTTTATAGCTGAGTAGAATCCCATTGTTTAGATGTCCTGTGAAACAAGCTTCTTTATTCAATGGATAGAAATTATTACAAAGACTCACAACTGGTCGATGCAGAGCATCTGGGAGGGTGGGCTGTCAAGGCACAACTGATTTATCTGCAGTACAAACACCACACCCAGGGAGAGAAGAATCAAGAAAGAAGGAGCACAGAATTTGTAAGAGGGAGAGGCCTAGGATATCTAGATAGTGTCCTCCAGAAAGGGCAGAAAAAAATGTACCCATAAAATTTCAGCAATATGGTAGCCTGAATAAAATCAGAATAATGACACCTGTTGACATGCCAATGTGGACAGAGGAGATTTGTCATGGAGGACATTAATGGCAGCTGAAATTAGGGGATTAGCTTCCTTTAGGGAAAAAATTCTATATAAGATGTTAAGAATTGAGTGGTTGCTGGGCAGTGGTGCATGCCTTTAATCCCAGCATCTCGGAGGCACAGGCAGGCAGATTTCCCACTGCATATGTAGCAGATGATGGCCTTGTCCGGCATCAAAAGGAGGAGAGGTCTTTGGTCCTATAAAGGTTCAATAGATGCCCCAGTGTAGGGGAATCGAGGGTGGGTGGGTGGGTAGAGGAACACCCTAGTAGAAACAGGGGGATGGGAAAGGTGGTTTCTGGGAAGGGGGGGAATCTGGGTAAGGGGATAACCCTTGAAATGTAAATACATTAAAATAAATAAATAAATAAATAAATAGATAAATAAATAAAAATAATTTTTTAAAGAAGGCTGAATCAACCCTTAGAAAAGTTTTCATGAATGCGAATGCTTTGTGAAGGACCTATAGGTCATTAGCTGATGGGTGGTTACCAGCTGTCTTGCTATCTGTATCTCAAAGGAAAGGAAAAGTATTTTCTGTCTTCCACAATACAGTGTCTTCATTTCCACTCTCTAGAAAGCATCACTTCCAGCCTTCTGGAAACAAAAGCAAAAACAAAACAAAGAAACAAATAACATGTTTTACCATGGAACCTACTAAAGTAATATCTACATGACAGGGACTTTGATTGCAAAATATGTGTTTCACACATTAACACCATGGGTTGTTTTTTATTATTATGATGATTTCCTTTGTGCTCTATCTAGTGTCAAAGTTATTCACAAAAAAAATCAGCAGTATCAATTCAGAAATTATCTGCTGATGTTCCAGACTTCACATTTTAAAATTCAGCATTTTATTTAATTTGAATTAAGAAGCTAGTCAATATCTTAATATAAATGTTGTAATTTGGAAATGACTAAACATGGATCAGTTGGGGTAGAAAATATATATCTCTATGTATTATATGATCTCTATATCATATCATATAATTTCTACACACGCATACATGTACATGTACATACTTACTTTTTCCAGTTTTTTCTGAACTCTGAACCTTTATAAATATGCAAAGTTGCAAGGGGAATCTCTCTTTAGAACTTTGTGGAGGAGTGGTGTCCATTTTCTTCTTCAAGAAGCAATCCCATTCCCATTATTAGAAAGTGAATGCTTCTCAAAGTTACGGCATTTTGCCAGTAGTACAATGGCAAGGTCCTAGTTTGTCCCCGTTGATTTTAATGAAGCCTCTCAGAATCACAGAAGGATCACTAGGAGTCACAAGGAAATTAAATCATTTTTTAAAAGTTAGAGGCAGTTCTGAATCCAAGAGGTGGAGGCAGGAACCTTCAGGTGCTCTTCTCTCTGCAGCCCCTGTACTCCACCGTGTGTAGTGAAGAAACTGAACTCAGGAGACATCAGTTCCCCTTTTAATTTTATACCGTAGTTTAGAATAAAAGATGTGTTTGAGGGGAAAATGTCCCAGTGTAATTATAATTCCTTATGATTCTTAACAACATGATCCAGGAAATAATATTAGAGTTATAATGTGCTTTTGATTACATTTATTTCTTTTTTAGGTTTCTTGTGATAGTTGGTCAGATTTTATGCTTATGGTCTAGACCATAATTTATTTTCCCATGTCTTATAAATTGACTTCATCCTCAACCACACAAATGGCTTTTAAAGAGTTTAAAAAAAAAGAGGTTAGTTTCTCTAGTAAATAAGAACTAAGGTAAGAGTGCCTTCTGCCTTAGAAAAGCTTTGCAGCTTCATTAGGTCCCATATATCAATTGTTGATCTTAGAGCATGAGTCCTGTTCAGGAAATTATCTTCTATACCAATGCAGTCAAGGCTGTTTGCCACTTTCTCTTCTATAAGATTTAGTGTATCTGATTTTATGTTGAGGTACTTGATCCACTTGAACTTGAGTTTTCTGCAGGGTTATAAATATGGATCTATTTTTGTTCTTCTACATGCAGTCATTCAGTTAGACCAGCACCATTTGTTGAAAATGCTTCCATTTTCCAGTGTATGGTTTTGGCTTCTTTATCAAAAATCAATTTTCCATAGGTCTGTGAGTTTATTTTGTGTGGAGGCTGTCCCAAAAGCCGGTAGATGGGATTTGTTCTTTTAGCTGGGATGACTTGTCTGGCCTCAGTGGGAGAGGAAACACCTAGCCTTGCAGAGACTTGAAGTGCCAGTGTAGGGGAATA
The DNA here is from genome assembly GCA_036184795.1 of Tokudaia tokunoshimensis. NCBI lineage: Eukaryota > Metazoa > Chordata > Mammalia > Rodentia > Muridae > Tokudaia > Tokudaia tokunoshimensis. Next base: position 157,292,511 of record BTHU01000002.1, read on the forward strand.
GCCAGGGGTCTCCACTCATTCAGAGGAGAAGGGAAGAGGGTATGGGGGAGGGTTGTGAGATGGGGTGACCAGGACAGAGACAGTGAGTAGGATGTAAAGTGAGTAAGTAAAAAAAAAAATTAAAAATAAAAAATACTAAGGTGACCCTGTCCCTTGATATAAATTTGAATTAATGGCAAGGTTTCAATTTTCAATCAGATATATGCTTTCTTTCTCTACTTTAACACTATAAGATGTTACATTATCTCAAAAATTCGTCATTGAAACATCACTTTCTTAAAAAATTCTCTTCAAGTAAGAGGGATCCAAAAGACTAGTTATTAAAGGATGACCCATTTGCCAGTGGTATCTATCTATGTTTTGCTTTTGTTTCTTTATTTTTTCTAGGCTGAAAGAAAGTCTCCAACCCCTTGTTTCTGTAAATGATAAAAAGACAATTTTAAGTAAGAAAATTTAATTTTGTGTTTTAAATTCAAAAACATTCACATATACAAATATTTATACATATGTACAGTATAGTTAAACTTTTAAAAATGGAGCTAAAAGAAAGAGTAATATTGATAGTAAGCAATGTTACCTTGATACCAATTAAGCAGTCTTTGCCTTACTATTTGCTAAAATGGCAATATTGTTTACCCGATATTAACATATTAACAACGTTTCTTTATTGTCATGACATTTTCCCTTGGAGCAATTCTGTTGTGACTCTGTCTGTCTGTCTGTCTGTCTGTCATGTATCTATGTATCTATATATCTATCTATGTGTCTGTCTATCTATCTATCTATCTATCTATCTATCTATCTATCTATCTATCTATCTATCTATCTATCTATTTATCTATCTATCTATCTATCATCTGTCTATCTCTGTTGGAATTTGGCCCCCTCTCTAGCTCATAGTTACTGTAAGATCCTGGAAAGATGAGCCAATACCTGCATGGATTATTACATAGGATGCTTTTTCTTCCCTTTAGCAAAACCACTGTTGCTTTTCAGGGTGGCAGAGAGAGTGACTGAAGAAGTAAATGTATATGATTTTCTTCCTTTGCTTTTCACTTCTTTCCTTTTGTCTCCTCTCTTCTGCTCTTAGCTTCCACCTGGGTCAGTGGTCCATGCTAATGAAGCTGTGTTTGGTGGAAATTCAAGGTCAATAGGTAATTAACTTGGCCTCATGCAGCCCCTGCTGTGCATGGTTCTTGATTTGGGGATACTTATCTAGAGCCCTGGGCAGAGATTTAATTCACTGTCAGTTTGTGACTCTGTGTGTGTGTGTGTGTGTGTGTGTGTGTGTGTGTGTGTGTGTGTGTGTGTGTAAGCAATAATCAACGATGTGCACTTTCCTTCTATAGGTTAATTTTTTGCCTAGTGATGGATACAATGACAATAATTTGAATGGTAACTCCACTTGGGAAGGTCACAGAGGGTTTAGTATCTGAACATTAGAATATAAATCTTAAATAAAGGCAGAATAACAATTCTTTCTACATTTCCAATTAGATATGGGGAATTTTCTTCACTAAAGCATATGTAATTTTTTCTCTGATGTAGATTTAAATAGCATAAAATGGAATCATGTACTAGTCAATTAATCTACATATTAAAACAAAATTTATTTGAAATGCACTAAATTTTAAGTTCTATAAAGAATGTAGGTGAGACAGAAGAGAGGAAAGTGTATGTCAGAAATAGATAGCCAAAACATCCTCATTTTGTCACATGGATGTAGCAAGGCTTCCATCCTGTTAAATTCAGGTCTAGGCTAGGCCTTACCTGCAGCAGCCCAGCTAAATACACCTAGAAAAAATTCATCTCTGTACTTTCTTTAGTTTATTTTACCTACAATCCATTATCATTGCACTTTGGCAAGTCTGTAGTGTCAACAGTTATTCTTGGGAAAGAGACTTTGCCTAGATGGAATCATAGATGACTCTTGAAGTCTTTTGTCTTCAGAACTTTTTAAAGATACACCATACACTTGTCCCTTTGTCACTGAGAAACTAAGCAGTCAGAAACCAGATGGCTATCCCAACTCTCATTACTGTGAACATACCCACAATGGTCTCTTTGCCTTCAAAGTTTACTTCTCTCCCATAAGTTCAGAAGACAAAGCCTTTGCTTCTAAGGACAATGCCTCATTCTATGTGTGTCACAGATTCACCTGTTACCCTGAGCTTCTTCCAACCATCTACTGCAGAAAATGACTTAATTATCTTCATCAACACACAAAGGATAGGAACATATAGGAGACACATTACTCTAGCTTACAATATTTGACTTCTTGTGTAGAAAACTACTGCTAAATAAGAGCTCTGCTCTCTAAGCCCCCACCTAGTCACTTCATGTCTTCTGACTTTTCTGGGGAAGATGACAGGCAATGCCTTCTACCTAGAATAAAAGGATGCTAACAAGCCAAAGAGAAGTTTCTGTCAAGCACATCTTGGTGAACCAATGTTCTAATTGAGCTTACCCAGAGGAGGAGGTGTGACTCAAGTGTAACTTTATCACAAGAAAAGTTCCTTGGGAGCCTTTTGGTCAGTTACACCAAGACTCCGACGTGCAGAAGATATTTAGGAAATGCTATATATCACTAAAAGTAATCTTGGTTGGCTTCCAGGAAGCTACAACACCAAAGTCTGCTCTCCTCAGTGTTTGTCATCCATTTCTATTTGGGCAGGGGGATGGCCACATGAGAATCTCTAGTATTACAAGCTCATCTCTCTCAGTGTAAAGTGATGAAGGGGGTATTAATGTGCTAGAACAAAAGACCATGTTACATAGGTGATCTCAACCAAGATGTCAGAGACTATGTTCAGTTCGGAGGAATTAGCTACATAGTAGAGCACATGAGTACATAGGAGAGCACGGAGTATAATCAGATGCCCTCCTAACATGATGAACTCTTCACAGGCATCTCAGACCTTGGCAGTGCATGAGACAACTGACCTCTCTCATTTATTTTTCTGTCTGCGAAGGCGCAGGCTGTGTAAAAATTTATGAGTTTGCAGTTGGGTGTGTGTACATGTGCAGAGTAGAGGGAACCTTGGGTATCCCTCATCAGGCATCATCTTATTTATTTATTATTTTATTTGTTGTTTGCTTGTTTGTTTGTATGTTTGAGTGAGGCATGTCTCTCTGGCCCAGAATTCTCAAACAGGCTAGTTTGATTAGCTCTTTATCTCTACTTCTCTTGTGCTGGGGTTATAATCATGTCCCACCACATTTGCTTATTATTATTATTATTATTATTATTATTATTATTATTATTATTATCAGCAGCATCAGTTAGTTTATTTGTTTTAATGAGTTCTGGGGATTGAGTGTATGTCCTCATGATTCTATGGTCAGAGCTTTACTAACTGGTCTATCTCTCAAGCATAAATTTCTTCCATTTCGCTCAGCTTCTCTGTTTCTTTCTGTGTGTCTCTCTCTTTCTCTCTCTGACTCTGTCTCTCTGTCTCTTTCTCTGTTTCTCTCTGTCTCTCTCTCTTCCTCTCCCCCAGCATGTGATTTCACGGTCACTGAGTGCACCCCACCCCTTTGTAGATTAGGCCTGCACCTGTGTCTTTGGGTCCCCACCAGTCTCTTTTTCTATGTTTTTCTCCTGACCTTTTCATATTGTGTAGACGTGCATTGTAGCTCACTCAATCGTAGACTCTGTTCACTCTTTATGCTCATATAATATTCATTCTTATGCGTCTCATTGCATTAATTTTCAACCATGAACTGAAAACTCCCAGATTTATATAGCCCCATGGAGTCATTTTTCTGCATCACAGAATATCACATAATTACTAAGCTACAATGAGATATCTAAGAATTAAAAATAAATGTAGATTTTCAATTTATGAAACACACATTTTATTTCTAACAGTCTTCACCATTGATGTCACTAGTCACTTTAATTTTTAAATTACTTAACAAAAAACTCCTCAGTACTAGTTGTGACTCCTTTTTGCTGCACCCAGCATAGAATCTATAAACAAAATTTCCATTTCTCTCTTCAAAGTGTTGATTCCATCCATCACTTTTCATTGACTTTGACTTCATCAGAGCAGTTCTGATGACTACCATTTCTTTTCCTGTATCATCTTACTGTACTTTTTATTACTATCTGTCCTGCCCTGTGATCTGCAATGCTTAGAACATCGAATAAATTTTGCAAAATGTAATTTATGCCTTTTATCTCATCAGAATCATCCAATCATTTTCATCCCCAAAGCCAGAGTCCTCACCAGGGTTCCCAAGGCTGTATCCACTTCAATACTCTTCTGATTTCAGCATCTAATATCCTTCAAACGATCTCTCCTACCTCCTTGCTGGCTTTTTAATAGCCTATCCATGCTTTCCCCTGTGGGATATCTCTCCTGCTGCTTCTTCAGTATTTAATGCCCCTCGTTTCAATTGCAGTGTCCAGCACTTGGCCTTGATAGCAGTATGTAATTTGTCAGACTCAATACAAGCCATTACAAGGGCTTTATTTTGCCAGCTTTAACGAGAATCCTGGCATCTCAACCATATTGTTGATGTCAGTGTTACACATTTTCTAAAGATCAGTTTCACAGATGTATAATCCCGACTCCATGTCCTTCATTTGCAGGTTTCTGTCTGGGACCTCAGGCTCGGGTCATCTTATTCCTCAGCATCTGTTAAGAACTCCTTAGGAAAGAGTAGGTACATTGAATGATACCTTTCCCATCTCTATACCTTGCCTTTTCTAATATTCCTGAGTCTGCTATTCTTCCTTATACTTCTCCCAGGTTCCACACTTGAAGGAACTCTGTGGGAAAAGGCACTCCTTCAAGAGTAAGAAGACATTGTGATGATTTAAATGATTATTGTCTGTCTTGGGCTCATTTTTGAAGGCTTGGACCTGGTCAGTAGTGCTGTTTGGGGAAGTCATGGACCTTTTAAGATGTGCAACATTGTTGGAGGAAGTATATCACAAATGAGAAGGCATTAGGGGTTCAGACCCTCACTGTTCTTTGTGATCCTTCCTTCTTTCCTATATTTCAGCGAAATGGGACAAGCCAGCTCCTGCTCATGAAGTCATATCATGCATTCCCTGACATCACGGTTTCTTGTCTCCTGGAACCTGAAGACCAAAGAAACTCTTCTTAGTTGCTTCGGGTCATGGCATTTTATCACAACAACAAACGTAAACAATGCAAGACCCAATGCATTGCCAATAAAGTCGCATACTGGGTGATGCTCTGTGGGTATATACATAAAGTTTAGGAATTGAAGCTTTCCTTGATTTACTCTCTTAAGTCATACTATGGAAAAAGAGGACTAAAAGTTTTAACTCCCTTCATATCTGTCTGGTTGCTTATATCTTACAATTGTCATTACTGTGTTTTTTAATATTAGGAGCCTGGATTTTCTAAGCATAAAAAGTTTTGTATACACAAGGAAAATCCAACTCCATCTTTATTTCTAAGCCATCTTTTAAAATCTTGCTTCATCACTTTCTGTCAAATCATAAGCACTATATTTTATCTGATTTTATTTTATTTTAATTCATTCATTATTCACTTCCATTCCCAAGATTGACACCTCCTCTCCTCCCAAGACCCCCTTAAACAAGTCATCCCTCCATTCCACCTTCCCCTTCCCTTCAAGAAGGGGAAGACCCCCGTAAGGTGAACTGCCACATCTCCAAGTTTCTCTGACTATTGCTGTTTTATTTTCATTTGATGAAGTAGAAAAAATATATTGATAGTTATATAATAGTTGTGCTTTATATTCTAAATTATCACAAATTTAGCAAAAGTTTTATGTGATGCATTAAGACTGTTTATCTGCTGCTGTCAGATAAAATCGCCTTTGATTTCCTAGATCCCTTTGACTTGCATTGTAATCTGAAGCAGTATTATTTTGTGTTTATGGATGTCTTACCTGTATCTGTCTGGACACCACAACCAGGCCTGGTGCTCACTGATGTCAGAAGATGGTGATGGGTTCCTAGGTTGGATTCTCTAGGACTGATGCTACAGATAATTTTCAGTCATCATGTGGACACTGAGAACTGAACTCAGATTCTCTGCAAGACTGACAGCTACTATTAATTGCTGATCCACATCTCTAGTCCTCAACTTTACCTTCCTTCCTTCCTTCCTTCCTTCCTTCCTTCCTTCCTTCCTTCCTTCCTCCCTTCTCTCTCTCTCTCTCTTTTTCTCCTTCCTTTCTTCCTCCTTCCTTCTCTTTTTTCTTTTCTTTTCTATTTTTGCTGTAATAGTTTGTTTTATTTATGTACTTAAAAATTTGACATTGTCTCCTATATTTCATGTTGTTAAGTTACTATGTGACTACAGACAAATATAATCATGAACTTGTGATCTACATGTTTCCACCCTTACATGTGAGTCTCACAGGTACACACTATCACCTCAGTTCTATGCAGTGTTTCTTCTGGGCTTTGGGAACTTCAATTCTAACATGATAGAGAAGGTATTGTCTTCTTATATCTATTTCTTTTCTTATTACACAATTAGTCAAAAAATAAATAAAAATGAATTCAATTGTCTTATATCAGCTGATCCCACATATCTCCAGTTCCAGCTGATGGCATGCTGGAGTAGACATATTTTCATGCACTGCATCAAATGCCAAGAAACTTCAATTGTATTTAGTCCAGATAGGTGCTTGATGAAATAAGACTTAGCAGCCATCTCCCTTTATTCTGGTATATCTAAAGCATGCCAGAAATTCTGGCTTTGACATGGAAAATTAACAAAATAAGTACACCCCAAGTAAAATTATCAATACTCCTGTATGTTTCAGATGTTGTGAGTGTGTAACTTGCCATGATCAAGAGATGCAAGTCACTAAATACATAAGAAAAGAATTAGAAATTAGAAGTTAGCATTAGAGACCACCTTCTCTACACAGAAGCACTGAGAGAAAACAATGCAAACTAAGACATTAATAGGTAAAGCAAACTGACTTTTCAAGAGCCCCCTTCAGTCTTGTGTGATACTCAAGCTGCCATTCCACATGAGGCACAGTCACATGAAAATACACAGTGTAAGCAAATGAATTTGAGTCTTAAAAAAATCTTTTTCATCATATTTATACTCTCTCTCTGTCTTTATGTCTCTGTTTCTCTGTCTCTGTCTTTCTGTCTCTCACCCTTTCTCACTCTCTCTCTCTCTAAGTGTGTGTGTGTGTGTGTGTGTGTGTGTGCACATGTGAGTGTGTGCATGGACATGTGTGCACATGCATGTGCGAGTGAGTACATGAATATGCATGTCATATGGTAGAGGTCCAGGAACAACTTGTGGAAGTCAGTTCTCTTCTCCTACCATGTGGGTGCTAGGGATGGAACTCTCAAGTCATCAGGATTGTCATCAAGTGTCTTTACCCCCTGGGCCATCCCATTTACCTGAAAGTTATTCTTGCTATAACAATTCTATTTGTTTTAACTAAGGCACTGCTGTCTTATGACTTTCCTTTTAAAAAAGAAATTCAGCATGGCTGGCTACCATTCGGTCAATGTACCAGTTTGTACTCTGTTTTCCTGTTCTTTACATCTGCGCATAGTAGGCACTTACCCTCACAAGACTGATGATCAGCTCTCAGATGACTACAGTAGTTAAATGTCCAGCTGTGTGCTGAGGCTCCCTACAGTTTCAGATTACTGCAGAAAATGGAGTTAGATGATTTTAGGAGGCACAGTCAGCCCTCTACACACTTTTGGCTTATACCCTTAGAAAGACTGGCCTCTGTCATGCTCCATACATCTAATATTGGAATTTACAGATAACCGTGAAGTAATTATTTTTAAGTTATTTGTATGTTAGAACTCTAAAGAATATCTCACAATTGAATTTGTTTCATTGTTTGCTGTTTGTACCTTTAAACTATTTGAATATACTATTAAAATATATTCCATTTACCATCTTGAATGGAATAAATTAAAATAAATTTTAAAATTAATAATTATTGCATTTTGGCAATACAGCTGAATAAACACCCAGACTGCCTGCTAGTAATGAAAAGCCTACTTACCATTTACATACGTTTTAAATCATGTGTCCATCTTCAGGAAGAAATATTTCTCATTTAGGGTGGAGGAGTAACTCCCATTAACTTCATGCAGAAGGCTTCCTCCTTTCCCCCATATATCAGTCCTAAATTAATACAATAGGTGCTCTGCACCCAGCGTGGTTGCACATTGATCCTGACCAGCTTGTTTACAGTGTTTTGGCAAGTTGCTGATGTACTTCTCCCTGGAGACAGAGCCGGGGTTAATTGCTGTTAAACTCTCAGTGCCGAGTGATGGTTCAGCCTCTCTGCTACATTAAAGTTGACAGTAAAAAGGAAAGAGTGCCGTGGATTGCTCTGTGTTGAAAATTGGGCCAGTGGTGGCAGAATCTTGGAGCGGAGCTGATGTAATAGGAAGGCCATAATGTAATTATAACCGCTGAACATGTGTCATAGCAAGTTAAATGATACACTAATGAATCAAAACAGGTGATGAAGTGTGGCTCTTTCTGCGGATAGAGGTGCTTTCAAGGTGAGGTTGCCAGTAATTTAATCATCTGTAATATGGACAGTCTTCAAACCACAAATGAAATCCACCTTGATGCTTTCTTACAACTCTGCTTCTTGAGTTTGAAACAGAAAAGATGAAGGAAACACGGCAAAAGTGTGCTGAGTTCAGCGCAACTCGTTCTCTGTTTAGTTTTGTTAAGAACAGGTTTTACATGGTAAGGTGAGCGGTTGCCCAAGGCCTCCTTCTTGTCCCAGAATCTTGATCATTTTAATTCCGAGACAGCCAGGGACTCACACACAGGAGCACGGACCTCCACATGCAATCAAAACAGTGGCTTCTTTTTAACTGGGCAACTGTATCTTATCCGTATATAAGGTATAAAGATCATAATTGGCTCAATGCCACAGTGATATCTACTCTACTGTGACATGGTTGATTTTGTTAGTCTTTTGAAGCATTTGAAATGCTCCTAAAATCCATTTCTGAATTTAAATTTTTCATTACTTTTAAAATGTACAAACAAAATTAGAGTTGAGATAGTATTCAAGAATTTAGAATTCTACGCCTTGTTCTTTACAAATAAAATCCCAATTGTGATTGTTTCTAAATTTTAAAAACATTTTTAGAAATCTAGTAATGAATTCTTTCTATTCCTATTTAAGATTTAAGACTTCCAGAAGAAAGACAGTGCATCGAGTGAGGGATGGGGTTGCCATCCCGCAGTCAAAATTCTGACCCATAATTATTCCTGTCTGAAAGAACTGCAGGGATGGAAATAGAGAAAAACCTGAGGAAAAGAAGGTCCAGCAACAGGCCCAAAGTGGGATCCAACTCAAGGGGAGACCCCAAGGCCTGCCACTATTACAGAGGCTATGGAGATCTCACAAAAATGGACCTAGCATGTCAGCACTCCAGAAGACCCAACAGGTAGCTGAAAGAGTCAGATGCAGATATTTGCACCCAACCAATGGACAGAAGCTGCTGACCCCTGTGGTTGAATTAGGGGAAAGCTGGAAGAAACTGAGGAGAAGGGTAACCCTGTTGGAGGACCAGCAGTCTCAATTAACCTGGACCCCTGAGATCTCTCAGATACTGGAATATCAATAGGCAGCATGAGGCCCCCAACACATATATAGCAGAGGACTGCCTGGTCTGGGTTTAGTCAGAGAAGATGCACCTAACCCTTAAGAGATTGGAAGCCCTAGGGAATTAAGATTGTCTGTTGAGGTAGGGACATCCTCATGGAGACATGGAGTCGGGGACGAGGTATGGGATGTGGTATGAAGGTAGACCAGGAGAGGAATAATATCTGGAGTTTAAATAAATAAATAAATAAATAAATAAAAAGAATTAAGATCCTGGCTTACAAAGATCCGGGAACAATAGAATTGTAAATATTAAACAATTTATAAATAAATAACTTACAAATGTTGAACCTAATGTATTAATTTTTAGCAAGCAATATAAAATTTAATTTTTATTTTCACATATATTATTGTCTTTAATTGACAATTAGTCATTCCTGTTGTATGATATTTACTAAATGATTGAGTTCAATTATAAAAGTAAATAGTTTATTCTTTTTCACAGAACATTATTATTGTGAGAGGCAAGGAAATTCATAAATGAATTGAAAAATAAAATAATCATTTTACACCCAAAATTTGTATGTTGTAAGTCACTAGGCTGCTTTTCCACTGATGTTCTAGTTTTGCTTAACGTTCATGTGTATTCTCAAGAGAGCTAAGCAGATTTGGATAGCAGCTGTTGATGATCATTGATGGCATTAATAATAATAAATGCTATCACTTGCATCAGAATTCACCAACAAGAAAAATTTAGCTTCATAACAGTCACTGTGACACACCCAGAAATTAAAAGTGTGGTTTAAAACCTGCTATAAACAATTAGCATTTATTTTAGGCAGGCAAGATTGCTCAGTGGATAGAGGCCAGAGCAAAGGGGCTTGAAGAACTGTGTTCTATCTCAGAATCCCACCAGATGGCAGGAGACTGTCACATGAACGCTGTCCATCCACATAAACACCTGTACATGTGTCCCATAACTAACTATTTTTTAAAAAAGAAACTATATAAAATATAAAAATATACTAGTTTATTTCATGCAGTCATTGGGATTTATCTGCATACCTCTTCCTAGTTAAAAAAAAAAGGTATTATTTGTATTGGTTTCCAGATCCCTGACTTCATAGAAAAGATTGCTCTTTTTAGTGTTGAGTGATACTATCATGAGTGTATATAAAAACTAGCCTTAACCCTGATTGAAGTGACTATGATGAGATTCACTGAGCATTAGTACCCTCTGCATTCTGCTTCATTCAGTTCTGAACATCCCAGATGGCGCCCCTAGAGAGGCTGTGCTCTCTTGCACTAAGTCTAGCTTAGAGCAGAGATTTAACTCAATCTTGACAGTCAACAAAAACAACCAGTATTTTTTCTAACACGTGCAGAGTTCGAAAAACAAGAGTTCCAGACATGACAAGTACGTTTTAAGCTTAATGGCACATGCCTGTCACCCCAGCAGTAGGAAACTAAACCAGTGGGTTCTCAATTCCAATCTAGTTTTAGCCATATAGTATGATAACACTAGCCTGGACTACACAAGAACATGGTTCAAAAACCACTGTGTTACTCGGGTTTGTTGTAATAAAAAGTGAGATAAAAATCTTTAAGCAGTTTTCAGGGTGGTTTTTGTTTATATGAGCAATAGTGCAGAGAATTTTATTAAATTAAACAATTACAAAGAATGCCTATTGGACATCAAATATCACAGGATAAAATCCAGTTCCCCTACCTATTATTCTGTGCAGGCAATCTTCCTGCCTTTTGGGTTTATATTATCTTCTCTAATTGCTAAGTTTGAACCTGAAACTGCAGTCTACTGGAATTAAATGAATTGCTAACATTTGCACAGCTAGTTAACCTGCAGAATGAGGGTTAGACCTCTGTCTGTGATTCCAGAACATTCCCTGGATTCCAAAGAACAAGAACCACAAACAATTAACAACGTAGTGTTCACAGTTATTGACACAGTATATTTGTAAGTTATTCTTGGTACAATGGCCCTGGTAACCCCAAAGAAGAGCTAAACAGAGATTACTACATCTTCTGAAAAGTAACCACTGAAGCTCAGAGCAGCAATATCCGATTCCTGGTAATTGTTCCTTTCTTTAACCAAAACAGTTTGCAGCGTATTTTTATTTTAGAGCTTGGTAGTTTTGCTTAACCATTTCTTCATACTATTTATCAATTATTAACTTTTTTATGCTATTAGAAAATAAGATTGTCTGGCCGGGCGGTGGTGGCGCACGCCTTTAATCCCAGCACTTGAGAGGCAGAGGCAGGCAGATTTCTGAGTTCGAGGTCAGCCTGGTCTACAGAATGAGTTCCAGGACAGCCAGGGCTACACAGAGAAACTCTGTCTTGAAAAAAAAAATAAGGTTGTGATGAATATTCACAATTAACTCCTCGAATGATCAATTAATTTTTGAAGTCCCTGGTGGGAAGGTAGAAAATTAATGGAAAATATAGAATTCTTTAATGAAATTGCATAGGTGTGGTTGATGTGTGAATGATACATGAACTGAATATATTTTCTTCAGTGCTGTATTTAGTTTGAGGAGATGGATAGCTACTAGAGAAAAAGAGAGATCAAAGAAATAGGGATAGAGATAAATACAAATGTGTAGAGGACCTGTTTTTTTTAAAAAAAAATTGACACATGCCTTTAGAGAGTGGGCTAAGTACCAGGAGAGTATAAGCAAAGTGATATTTGAATAATATAATTGATATTAATGGAATTTAGAATATTGTGGATAGATGGAAAAGCTGAGTTTAGAGATTGGGGCCATCATCTAAACTTGTATCTTTCTTTTTTCATTTTTTAGTGGTTATTTTATTTGTTTACATTTCAAATGTTATTCTCCCTTCCTAGTTTCCCCTCCACAAACACCCTATACCCTCACCTGCTTCTATGATGGTACTACCCCATCAACGCACACCCACCTCACCACCCTAGCATTCACCTATGTTTGGTCATTGAGCCTTCACAGGACCAAGTGGCTCCCATTCCATTGAAGCCAGATAAGGCCATCCTCTGCTACATATGCAGCTGGAGCCATGGGCCTATCTATGTGTATACTTTGATTGGTGGTTTAGTCCTGGGGAGCTTTGGGGAGGTCTGGTTGGTAGATATTGTTCTTCCTATGGAGTTGTAAACCCTTTCAACTCCTTCAGTTCTTCCCCTAACTCATCCATTGGGATCCCTGGGCTCAGTCCAATGGTTGGCTGTGTGCATTCACATCTATATTGGTCAGGCTCTGGCACAACCTCTCATGGGACAGCTATACTAGTTTCCAGTCTGCTTCTTGGCATCAGCAATAGTGTCTTGGTTTGGTGTCAGCAGATGGGATGGATCCCTAGGTGGGACAGTCCTGGATGGACTTTCCTTCAGTCTCTGCTCCACTCTTTGTTCCTGAATTTCCTTTTGACAGGAGTAATTCTGGATTAATATTTTTGATATAGGTGGGTGGCCCCATCCTTCAGCCAGAGTCTGTGTCTATCCATTGGATATTGTCTCCACAGATTCTATCTCCCCTTTGTTGAGTATTTTGACTAATGTCATCCCTGTTGGGTCCTGGGAACCCCTTGGGTCCTGGCATCTGAGACTTTCTAGTGACTATCCCTGTTCGCCATTCCCCACTACTACACACCTCCATTCAATGTCCTGGTCCTCTGTACTTCTCTTCCATCTTCTCCCACACCTGATCATGTCCCCCTTCACTCCCCCTCCTCTTTCACTCTCTCAACTCCTCCATCCTTTCACTTCCAGTGATTATTTTCTTCTTTCTTCTGAGTAGGACTGAAGCATCCACACTTTGTTCTTCCTTCTTTGGTTTCATATGGTCTGTGAGTTGTATCATGGGTCTTCAGTATTCAGAGCTCTTTTTTTTTGGCTAGTATCCACTTATCAGTGAGTACATACCATGTGTGTTCTTTTGTGATTGGGTTACCTCACTCAGAATAATATTTTCTAGTTCCATCAATTTACAGGTGAATTTCATGAAGTCATTGTTTTTAATAGCTGAGTACTACTCCATGTGTAAATATACCACATTTTCTGTATCCATTCCTCTATTGAGGGACATCTGGGTTCTTTGCAGCTTCTGGCTATTATAAATAAGGCTGCTATGAACATAGTTGAGCATGTGTCCTTATTATATGTTGAAGTATCTTTTGGGTATATGCCCAGGAGTGGTATAACAGGATCCTCTGGGAGTGTCATGCCCAGTTTTCTGAGGAACCACAAGACTGCTTTCCAGAGTGGTTGTCCCAGCTTAGAATACCACCAGCAATGTTGGAGTGTTCCTCTTTCTCCACGTCCTCGCCAATGTGTGATGTCACCTGAGTTTTTGATCTTAGTCATTTTGACTGGTATGAGGTAGAATCTCAGGGTCATTTTGATTTGCATTTCCCTTATTACTAAGGATGTTGAACATTTCTTTAGGTCCTTCTTGGCCGTTTGAGTTTCCTCAGTTGAGAATTCTTTGTTTAGCTCTCTACCCCATTTTCAATCAGGTTATTTGGTTCTCTGGAGTCTAACTTCTTGAGTTCTTTGTATATTTTGGATATTAGCCCTCTATTTATCTTGAATAGAGGAAAGCCAACAAAAAATTATGCATAAAAGAAGATCATGCTAGGTTTTGAGTTTTCACAGTTAGAGATAAGTATCAATGAGCAGGAGAATGGGACATTGCTTTGAAGGAATAGAGAGTATCATACAAATGAGTTGAGAAGTTAAGAACTATAGGATTTGGATTAAGATATCAAACATGATCTGAAGGAGAAGAAACTGCTTTAGAAGATGTTAAAGACATTAATTGCAGAAACTATAAGATATATTTAATTAGTTGTAGGGATCAGAGAAAAAGAGAATCATTTGACTCTCAAGTTTTCCCCCCATAGGCAATTTAGTATTCTTTCTCAAAGGCAAGAAAGCATACAAATGAGTGGATATATCAACAAGACACAATGGAAGTGGATGGTAGTCAAAAGATTTATATACTGAGACCTTAAAAGTGATGTTGTTTTAGTGTTGTCAGGAATTTTGTGTGAGTCATGAACCCCTCATTGTTAGAGATAAGACTAACACCCAAAGTTATAAACACCATTGGACAGAGAGTCTGCTGAAATTATGACTACATAGAGAGTAAGTCACTAACATCAAATGATAGGAGGCAATACATTATTTAAATTTGTCCTAGATTTTAATGGTAAATTTTAATATATAACAGCAGAATAGCTCTCTAAACTGCTAAACAGTGAGTGGAGAGTCACATTGGATATGATAAAGGATATACTGAATTGGTTATAAAGGGCTCTATACCTATGCCCATTAGAATTAGAATAGGATGGTGATAATATTGGAGTCAGAGAATGAAGAGGATAGCTCTAAAGTAAAGAGAGAAATGTGACTATAAAATATAAGATCTATCAAGAGGACAAAACAGAAACCTGATTCTGTAGGCCATGTTCTCCTGGTGTTCTTAACCCCTCTGGCTCAGACTAAAATATTATTTATTATTTTACCATAAATTTTTAGTGGTTTCTCTCAGTCTGAGTTTTGAATAACTAATAAAACTATTTCTCATCTTATCGTAACATATATGCCAATTTATTTATTTATCTATTTTTATTTTCTATTTTTTTTTTAATTTACATTCCGAATGCTTTCCCCTTTCCTGGTTCCTCCCTCCCCAAAAGTCCCATAAGCCCTCTTTCCTCCCCCTGTTCCCCATTCAACCCCCTCTTGCTTCTCTGTCCTGGTATTTCCCTACATCTAGTCTTTCCAGGACCAGGGGTCTCTCCATCCATCTTCTTGGAAATCTATTGATATGTAAATTGTGTCTTGGGTATTCCAAGCATCTGGGTTAATATCCCCTTATCAGTGACTGCATACCATGTGTGTTCTTTTGTGATTGGGTTACCTCACTAAGGATGATATTTTCAAGTTCTGACCATTTGCCTAGGAATTTCATGAATTCATTGTTTTTAATTGCAGAGTAGTATTCCATTGTGTAAATATACCACATCTTCTGTATCCATTCCTCCAATGAGGGACATCTGGGTTCTTTCCAGCTTCTGGCTATTATAAATAAGGCTGCTATGAACATAATGGAGCATGTGTCCTTATTGCACGCAGGGGAAGCCTCTGGGTATATGCCCAGGAGTGGTATAACAGGATCCTCTGGGAGTGTCATGCCCAGTTTTCTGAGGAACCGCCAAACTGTTTTCCAGAGTGGTTGTACCAGCTTGCAATCCCACCAACAGTGGAGGAGTGTTCCTCTTTCTCCACATCCTTGCCAACAACTGCTGTCTCCTGTGTTTTGAGCTTAGCCATTCTGACTGGTGTGAGGTGGAATCTCAGAGTTGTTTTGATTTGCATTTTCCTAATGACTAAGGATATTGAACATTTCTTTAGGTTCTTCTCAGCCATTCGATATTCTTCAGATGAGAACTCTTCGTTTAGCTCTGTACCCCATTTTTTAATAGGGTTACTTGGCTCTCTGGAGTCTAACTTCTTGAGTTCTTTGCATATATTTATTTTTATTCTTTAATCTGTTTTTATAGTCTAGACTTCACCTCCCCTCCTTCAGACCCACCACCAGTCTGCTCCATGCTGACTGCTCCCTATCCCATACCTCCTTGCCCCATCTCCAAGAGGATGCCCCCATCCCACACCCTCACCCCATCAGACCTCCCCACTCCTTGGGGCGTTAAGTCTCTCAAGTGTTTGGTGTATCTTCTCTTACTGAGACTAGACCAAGCAGTCCTCTGCTGTATATGTGTTGGGGGCCACATATCCGTTGGTGTATGCTGCCTGGTTGGTGGCTCAGAGTTTAAGAGGTCTCAGGGGTCCAGGTCAGTTGAGACTGCTAGTGTTCCCATGGGGGGCTTCCCTCCTCCTCACCTTCTTCCAGCCTTTCCCCAATTCAACCAAAGATGTCCCTGCTTTCTGTCTATTGATTGGGTGCTAGTATCTGCATCTGACTCTTTCAGCTGCTTGTTGAGCCTCTCAGAGGGCAACACGCTAGGCTCCTGTCTGTGAGCACACCATAGCATCAGTGACAGTGTCAGTGCCCCAGGCCTCCCCTTGAGTTGCATCCCAATTTGTGGCTGTCACTGGGCCTCCTTTCTCTCATGCTCCTCTTCATTTTTGTCCATGCAGTTCCTTCAGACAGGAATAATTCTGGGTCAGAGCTTTTGAGTGTGGGATGGCAACCCCATATATATACCAATTTTCAGTTATCAAAGAACTAATGAATTTTAGTGTTACATTTAAACTTTCATATACAAATTATGATTTTATATTAGTTAAATAGTGGAGTATTGTTGAAAACCCATGGATTTTCTTTCTATAATAAATATTTTCCTGCTAATTCAGATCATTACTAAGGTCTCCCCTCAAGCTTTAACCTAGTTTAATGTATTTCTCAATCTCATCAGAGAAGCTCTGTTTTCTAGTAGGTAGAGTGTAAGACTGAGATTCTCAAGTGGTCAACATGAAGAAAATAAGAGTGTTCTCAACTCTAAGTGGGACCTGTATGTATATCCCTCCCCCTGAGGCTTAAGGATCAAAATGGAAGTGGGGACAGAGATTATAAGAACCAGAAGGACTAAAAATGTTCAGTGAAACAGTATTTCTGGACATGATAATCCCATGATTCCATGACACAAGCAAACTCCTAGCAACTACCACTGCTTGCACAAGAGCTGTACAAAATCAAGCCAAAGTACCAGATCAAGTAGGGAAGTGATCATGAAACCACATCCTATCTGAAGGATGATTGGCAATTGGGATGACTGTTGAGAAAGAGATTGTATTTTCTGAGAGGATATTGGTCCAGGACCCATACTCAAGTACATGTAGGAAGCACTAAACTAAACTAATAGTATTGTAAGGAAAGGGTGCATAAAATTGTGGTGAGGATAAGTGAAAGAATTATACCATAGGAAACTGGGGTGAGGTTGATCAAAATATATTTAGATCCATGTGTAAATTCCCAAACAATTAAAAATGCAAAAAACCCCCAAATATTTCTGAAGTAAGGAGAGAGAGAGAGAGAGAGAGAGAGAGAGAGAGAGAGAGAGAGAGAGAGAGAGAGAAAACAAATGAACGAAGGAAGGAAGGAAGGAAGGAAGGAAGGAAGGAAGGAAGGAAGGAAGGGAGGGAGGAAGGAAGGAAGGAAAGAAGAAATGAGAGCTTTCAAATGTAAAGTGAGAATCAGTAGGCAGATGGATGAGGTGACAGCACATGGGATATTTAATGGTAGAAGACAGCATGGATAAAGCAGAAGTGCATTACCAGCAATGGTAGAAACTCTCACTTTCATACACAAGACAGCTAATTACTCCATTGAAACTGTACAGATTTATAGTTGTTCGCAGTTTCAGATGAGATTGGTGTTACTGATGACCTGACACATACCGCTTTTTGTTGTAAAGGAAGAGGTAAGTGCTGCTATTTTGGGATTGTTCAAGGACAGAAAAACTGCTGAGAGAATTGAAACAGTGGAAGTTACTTGTACTGGTAGACCAGAACCAAAGCTCAAAAATCATCAATGAAGGAGTGGCTCCTCAGGTCTGTCTCAGTATCTCTATGACAGGGTCCAGAACCTCTAAATTTCCATGCACACCAAAGTCCCGCCTACCACATGGCATGGTGTTTGTCTATTAACCTATGCATAGCTTCCTGCATATTTGAAATCACTCTAGATTATTTAAAATATGCATTACAATGTAAGTGCTTTATAAAAAATATCAAAGTGTTGTTGAGGAAATAGTGACACAAATACAAATGTTTAATAGACAACACAGTTTCTTATTCTTCTGTATTGCCAGTTATTGTATATGTATACACAGAACAGAAGGGTTCAGTCTATGGGCCATATTTCCACTTCAGAAGAGAAAATATAAACTTTATCACAACACCAATAAGCTGCATCACTTTCACGAAGGTCACTGAAAATTTGATTCGTTTCCTCTTTCCACTTTTAAAACTCAATTTCACAATTTTCTACTTTATATTTAAAATTTGGCAGCAAAAAAAGATTCCTTGAAGAGTCACGCATTTCTGGAACAACTGGTAAAACCAAACTTGAAACTCTGAGAAACTGAAACAAATCAAAAGTGAGTGTTCTTTCACTGTTTGTGAACTATCCTACATCAACTTGTGCATTTATGGAAATTTCCATAACTTGTAAAGATGGATACAAAATAAATTGAGTGTGTATAATAATTCACTGAAACCTTCTCCTGAAATATTATGTACTACTGCTGACCATAAAGAAAAACATTACTCTGTTGAACAAGTCAATGTAAAAGTCATTTGCTTCATTTTCTTCTGACTTTTGTTATGATTGGTTTTGTTTCTGGATGCATTTCAGAGTGATTTCAAGGCTTCTGAATTTTTCTGCAGATTACTCATGTAATCCATCTGCCAATATCAATTATTTCTTGGTGTTACTGTGCAAATAAGACAAGTTAAGAAGTTATATATAAGGGCTAATAGTAAGGGGGAGTAAAGGTATAATCTAAAATGGAAATTGCCCTTTCCTCATGCATCTCATCAGGTGTTTTCTTTTGATTAATATATTAGTTGTAGCTGCACCAGTACTTCCTCTTTCTAAATATTTAAATATTTAAGTTTGCTCGGTCATGTCACCTTAAATATTATTATTTATGTAAAAAGGCCTATTGGCCTTTGTCTGATGATGTATTAAAACAGAATACGTAGCTTTAACAAAAGCAGTCTTTTAAAATGTTCAATATTCTCTGCTAAAGAAAACTAATATTCTTGGAGGACAACTAACATGCTACTATTCTACTCATCAGCTGTTTAATGATTGAGGAATTTATACTTTTCTAACAAGGATCACAACAGCTACATCTAGAATAAGACAATATGCTGTCTCTCCTTACTGGACCTAATTCCCTAGTAACCATATTGAAAATGTGCATGGGCTACAAAACTAAAGATTAACTGTCCAGGGACCTGATTCCTGGAGCTTATTTGAAGATTAAATCAAATGGCAGGCGATATATATTTGGTAATACAGCTTTGATGCAGGTTTTTTTTTCCCACAGAGTGTAATAACAGGCAATGACACTTTAGAGCTGTTTCGAAAAATAAAAGATTTTTTTTCTTAATGTGAAATAGTTTGGTACTATGGTGAAATGAGAATGAATAATTTATTTCTCTGTAACCAGAAGCATCTTCTGCTTTTGAAACACACAATAAAGGATCTCTAATTACAAATTTTCCATAATTACAAATTGTTGAGGCTTTTAAAAGGTGATTATTATACATTATCTATTTACTTCGTAACAAATGACACAGACAGTGTTAAAGATGAGTTTAAAATGCCAACTGAGAGGCTGCAATATTTTAATTAAATAGAAAACAGCTCAAATATATATTTAACAACATAGCTTTTAGACTGAGCATTAGTAAATGGATTTCTCTTTAGGAAATCAGGGGAAGATAAATGAAGATGTTCTGTGCCTAAAAATACTATATTTAGAATGCTACCACAGAGACAGTGAAACGTGGTTTGTCCCCACAGCAGACATGTGAGGAACAAGTGACATTCTTACATAAAATCCATATTGGTGATGTATTTAATTACAGAGCTGATTGAAATTGACAGCCTCAGTGACCCGCGTTTGCACTTGTGATTGATGGGTGATTCCACACTGGCTACGTTTAAGCCAATTCACATAGTGCTCAATACCTTAATATCATTCTGTCAAATCACAAGCTACATTTTTATAAGTATGGCGATTGAAGGGTGTGAATGTTTAATTAAAAAGAGATGGAGAGGAACTGCATAAAAATACCTATACAAGTGCTAAACAGGGAGAATGTTCCTAGAAAGCAATGAGAATAGCAGTCAATACACTCAGACGTTGCCTCTCCAAGCATCTTCTGTACTCTTAAAAAAATGTATCCTTGAAGGCTCTTCTTGGTTAAAAAAGAAAAAGCAGACTCAGATATTGAATTTAACCTCTAATTCTCTTTCTTGATATGATGGCAATCTTTATGATAATCAAGAAAAATTAATGTCACAGATCAAAGTGGAACCCTAATGGCCTTGAACCTCTGACCCTCTGCTCTTTGTGACTCTGTATGCTTCCTTACTGTAGAGCTATAGACATGCTTTGCAACATGACCTTCTGTGGAAGAGTATTCATCTGCATTTACTATAAAACAGAGGCATTCCTTTTCATCTCAAGTATGATATAAACATGGAGCTCTGTTTTCTAGACTTCTGTTATTACATAACTCACTCCCTTGTCAATGGAGGAATTAAAATCAGAGACATCATTACCGAAAGCTATTTAGACAGGGGTATATTTAATAGTAGTAACAAATAGTAACAAGAACTATTTGTTTTGTTGTTGCTATTGCTTTTGTTTTGTTTCTTTTCTAGAATACAGCTATATGCTACAATCTAAAAAAGGCTACATGGTCTGACATTGACCAATCCTGCAACTCCAAATTGATTAAAGTAATAACACAGAACATTCTTCTCAAAATAAACTGTCATATGCTTACTTAATAAGAACAGAAGTGCAGAAAACATTTTTGGGTTTTAGACATGTGTCTTCTAAAAAAAGGTAAAGTTTTGAAATGTTCTCTCACCCTTTTTGATAGACATAAAAACTCACAACTCATTTTATTGAAGAGATCTGTGGTAAAATATGTAACAGTTAGAAATGTTTAGTAAATATAATAATAAAGTACTTTTGTATCAGCATCTCAGGTATTCAGAAATAATCTAGTAATATATGCTATATATAAACGAATATCATCCTGCACATTTTTATATAAACATTTAATTTGTTTCTAGTACATGCCTAACAAATTCTCCAATTTTTTGTAAGTATAATTCAAAAATAAATAATACTAAAATGTTAAGTTACAGAAAGTATGCATTTGTAATTGTTCATTGATTTTCTTTTTATGTAAATAATAAAATATGCCCAGTGAATAGATAAAGTGGTAGATATAAAAAGATAAAGATTTGTATTCAAATTAAACTTTAATTAATGAAATAGAAAAATTAAGAAAATGAGAACCAAATATTTATTTCAAAAATCTGTAATATATTAATAATTGAATTATATCATAACATATGACAATATAATTATAAATATAAAATATATAATATATTAACAATTTTCATAAATATTTTTTATTTTATAATAAAAACATATTTTACCATTAAAATTACTTGTTATAAGACTTTGTAGGAATAGTGTATTTGATCAAATTTATTTTATTCCTTCTTTGTGTGAATATTAATGCAAATAGATATTAAAAATTTAATTTCTCTTTTACTGTGAATTGTGATAACCATAATTCTTATTTTACCTTTAACATTATAACTATATTTAATTTTCTTTCAATAAATAAACTTAACTTGAATTTCTGAAATAAACTCAAATTGATCATAGCATATTATTTTTTGAAGAATAGGAAAGGTTAGATACAATTTTTATTGGTTAATATATTGGTTAAGGTTTTCTCTATTAAAATAATCCTGATCTTCTAAACTGAGTGTTGTTTTATTTTCTGTAATCTTGAGAAAATTAAGGCACAGTAATGTGATTTCTCAATTACACATCTAAGTGAAATCTCTAGAAAAAGAATTTGTCCCAAGGATTATATAAGTGGAAAATTACATTTTCCCCATTCAGCATCTTACTTTTCTGTGTGGACAGTTAAAGTTACTTTTTCCCAGAAATCTTTGTTGTATTAACAATAGTTTTGAACATTCTCTAAGTTCTTTAGTTTATTAGTCATAATCTGTTTTCCTGTTATTGTTCATTTGGTATCTATAAATTTTGTATTACTCTCACTTCTGTTGGTGATAAAATAGTTTCTCATTTTATCTTTTTCATTATTCCTCATTTTGGTAGCATAAAATTTTGTTTGGTTTATTTACCTTTATGAAACATGATTTTATATCATCACTACTTTGTATTTATTAGTACTATACACTGAAAGGATTATTTTTATTTACTCATCATTTGTTTAAATTGCTGACTCTGTTTTGAACATTATGGAAGAAACTCCAATGTTTCATGTTTTGTGGCAGGTTTTTTGTTTGTATGTTTGTTTTTCTTTTTTTGAGACAAGGTCTTTTTATGTAGACAAGGTTGTCCTCAAAACTCACAGAGAAACACCTATACAGCCTCCTGAGTTCTGGGACTGAAGGCATGTGCCAACGACACCTGGCTTTATAAAACTAATTTTAAGTTAAAAAATTTTAAATATTTTTATTTATATCTTTTAGAACCTATATTTAAATTGTTTGTTTTTATCAGTGCTTGGTATGAAAGCAGAGACTGGGAAAGTATCTACTCTCGGTCTATTTCTCCTATGATTCTGCATAGGCAACACTATAGCATTATCAGGGACATTAGTAAATTCAGAACACATATTTTTAGTTACATTTATATTTATTTTGATCTATACATTATAAAAAAATCTTCACTTCAGACATTCAGCAATTGCTACTTTAATTTATTCATATCTCTCTTTATTTTGATTCAATGTGTGTATAGTTTCTGTTATATTTCTTAAAGATGCTGAATTACTCTTACTTCTTTGGATGGACACTATTTATTACACAGAAATTTGTAGATATTGACAATGCAGAACAATGATCCATGGGAGAATAAATGATGTCATCTAAATCCTAGAGATTAAAGATTGCATAAGCTAAGATAGCTGAGGAAGGATTCCAAACACCTCCTATTAATTTTTCCAGATAGCCAGAGTTGGGATTTGGGAGTGGTGTCTTGAGTATCATAGCACTGTGAATACAAAATCCTTAAGCATGGACTGACCATCCAGCAAGACCAAGGGTTACATTCCTTCAGCCCAGCCACCCTGCTGAGAGAGCTGCAGGACAGCCAAGGATGCAAAACAAAGTCCAGTCTTAGGAACAACACACACACACACACATACAGACACACACACACATACACACAGAAGCTTGCACATATATAGGCATGAATGCACACATGCACACTCATACACATGCACAGAGACAAAGAGACAGACAGAAAAAGTCAGAGAGAGAGAAACAGCAAGAGAGGCTTCTAGAAATATGAAATCTTTCACTCGATCTCTAAGCTAAGAGACTCCCATGATTAGAGGGGATTTTACAAAGTAATAACTGCTACAATCTAAATTCACTCAAGGACAAGTTTTGGGTGGTCATCAGTCAGAGAGTAAACATCTGCTAATAAGTACACTGTCCAGGGGAAGCCTTAGTATATGACCTCAGCAGGAGGAAGGGGTAAGAATCAGCTCTGGATTGAATCTATTAGGAATCCTTCCAAGCAAGTTTAAAATTATCCTCCAAAAGAAAAAGAAATATAAAAATCAACACTGTATGACAAAAAACAAAACAAAAAACAAAAAAACAAAACAAAAAACAAAACAAAACAAACAAAAAAAAAACCTCAAAAATTTTAAGTGGAGTTAGTAAACTCCAGACCTCTAAAAATAATAAAATAATGCTTTGCATCTTACCAGAACTTACAAGCAAAGTAGAAAAATTGCACTTTTAACATTGAGAAAAAGGCCAGAACATAACCACAGCCTACAGCCTGTAGGCCTCACAGGAGGTCCGCAGTAAACAAGGACACAGGTGAGAAACTCTCCAAATAACTGTACCAGCTGAGACACCTTCAGAGCCAAGCTGACACAGGATATACCCACCCTGCAGAGCTTCACTTTCCTTTGGCTCCTCTTCTCCACCAGGGCCAGATCATGATGCCTGATACCCATACTCTCCCACAACCTACAGCCTGTCTGCTTCCCAGGAGGTCCTCATTAATCAGGGACACAGGAGGCCTACTTCAACCAGAGACACTGGAGACACTGTCTCTGAGAAGACCAGCACTAACCCTTGACACAGAACTCTACCTGACTCCAAGGACTCCAGCTTCAGTCAGACACCAAGGTTAGTTAACAACAGAGATAACCAGATGTCCAGAGACAATCTCAATATCACAAGGTACAAAACCCAGTGCAATTCGGCACCATCAGAAAGACTTCTTCCACCACAGCAAGGCCTGGATGACCAAACACAACAGAAAAGCAAGATAATGACTTAAAATTCCATCTCAGAAATGTGATAGGGGTCATTAAGGAAGACATAAATAACTCCCTTAAAGAAATAGAGGAGAACATAAGCAAACATCTAGAAGCCCTTAAAAAAACAAAAAAAAAAAATTCTTAAAGAAATACAGGAAAATACAATCAACCAGATAAGAATTAAACAAAATGGTCCAAGGACTAAAAAAAGGAAATAGAAACAATAAAGAAAACACAAAAGGAGGCAACCCTGGAGATGGAGAATTTAGGAAAGAAATCAGGAGGTACAGATGCAAGCATCACCAACAGAATACAAGAGAGGGAAAAGAGAATCTCAGGCATAGAAGATACCATAGAAAATATTGACGCATCAGTCAAAGAAATTACAAAGTGTAAAAAGCTCCTAACCCAACGTATCCAGGAAATTCAGGACTCAATAAAAAGGTCAAACTTAAGAATATTAGGAATAAAAGAGAGAGATTTCCAATGCAAAGGGCCAGGAAACATCTTCAGAAAAAAATCATAGAAGAAAACTTCCCTAACCTAAAGAAAGAGATGACCATATATATAAAAGAAGCCTACAGAACTCCAAATACATTAAATGAGAAAAGAAAATCCTCAGTCAAGTAAAACTCAAAACACTAAGTGCACAGAACAAAGGAAGAATACTAAAAGCTGTAAGAAGATAGCCCAAGTAAGATATGACGGCAGACCTATCAGAATTACACCAGACTTCTCAACAGAGACCTGAAAAGTCGGAAGAGCCTGGAGAGATGTCATCCAGACCTTAAGAGAACACAAATCCCAGCCCAGTATACTATAGCCAACAAAACTCTCAATCACCATAGATGGAGAAGCTAAGATATTCTATAACAAAACCAAATTTAAACAATATTTTCTCTACTAATCTAGCCCTAGAGAAGATACAAGGAGGATAATTACATTGTAGAAAACAAAAGAAATTGAACATTTTACAACAAACCCAAAAGAAGAAAATCATATACACATGATACCACCTCCAGCAACAAAAATAACAGGAACTAACAATCATTGGTCTTTAATATCTATCAACACCAGTGAACTCAGTTCCCCCAACAAACATACAGGCTAACAGACTGGATATGTAAATAGGATCCAACATTTTGCTGCATACAAGAAACAGGCTTCAGTGAAAATGATCGATGCTTCCTCAGTTGTAAAAGGCAGGAAAAAGATTTTTAATCAAATCGTCCCATGAAACAAGCTAGACTTGCCACTCTAATATCCAATGAAATAGACTTTCAACCAAAAGTTATCAAACAATATGCAGAAGGACACTTCATATTTAATCAAAAGAAAAATTCAGCATGAGGGAGTCTCAATTCTGCACATCTATGCTCCAAATCCAAGGACACTCACATTCAAAAAAAAAAAAAAAAGCTTTACTAAAGCTCAAAACAGACATTAAACCTCATACAAAAATAGTGGGAAACTTCAACACCTCACTCTCACCAACAGACAGGTCATGAGAACAGAAACTAAACACAGACACTGTGCAAAACAGAAGTTATGAACCAAATGGATTTAACAGATATCTACAGAATATTTCACCCCAAAACAAAAGAATGTCTTCTTCTCAGCACCTCATAGAAGCTTCTCCAAAACCGACTGTATAATCGGACACAGAACAAAACTCAACAGATATAAGAAGACTGAAATAATCCCATGCATTCTATCAGATCTATCAGACTGAAGCTATACTTAAATAACAATAACAAAAAAGAGAGTGTGAGAGAAAGCCCACATACAAAATCTGAACACCTCTTGGCTCAATAACTTGGTCAGGAAAGAAATAAAGAAATCAAAGACTATAGAATTCAATGAAAATGAAGACACATCATACCCAAACTTATGGGACACAATAAAAGCAGTGTTAAGAGGAAAATTCATAGCACTAAGTGCCTTCATAAATAAATCAGAGAGATTCCATACAAGCAAGTTAACAGCACATCTGAAAGTTCTACAACAGAAAGAAGCAAACACAC
The DNA here is from genome assembly GCA_036184795.1 of Tokudaia tokunoshimensis. NCBI lineage: Eukaryota > Metazoa > Chordata > Mammalia > Rodentia > Muridae > Tokudaia > Tokudaia tokunoshimensis. The sequence continues at coordinate 157,319,223 of BTHU01000002.1, forward strand.
CCAAGAGGAATAGAAGGCTGGAAATAGTCAAACTTGGGGCTGAAATCAAACAAAGAGAAATAAAGCACAGAATACAAAGAAGCAACAAGACCAAAAGCTGGTTCTTTGAGAAAATTAACAAGATAAATAAGCACTGGCCCTAAATAACTAAATGGTACAGAGAGTGTATCCAAATGAACAAAATCAGAAATGAAGAGGGAGACAACAAAAGAAACTGAGGAACTTTAAAAACTCATCAGAAAGTACTGCAAAAACCTATACTCTACAAACTGGAAAATCTAGTTGAAATGGATGATTTTCTAGACAGTTAAATCAAAATCAGGTAAACTATTGAAATAGTTCCTCAACCCCTAAGTAAATAGAAATGGTCATTAAAAACCTCCCAACCAAAAAAGCTCAGGTTCAGATGGTTTTAGTGCAGAATTCTAGCAGACCTTCAAGAAGAGCTAATACCAACACTCCTCAAATTGTTCCATAAAACAGAAACAGAAGGAACATTTCTTAATTCATTCTATGAAGCCAGAGATACTGTGATACCTAAATTACACAAAGATACAACAACAACAAAAAAAGAGACAATCAGGCCAATTTTGCTTATGAATATTGATGTAAAATACTCAAAATTCTCACAAACCAAATCAAAGTACACATCAAAGCCATCATTCACCAAAGACCAAGAAGGCTTCAAACGAAGGATGCAGGGATGATTCACTAAATGAAAATCCATCAATGTAATCCACTATATAAACAAACTCAAGGGAAAAAGTCACATGATCATCTTATTAGATGCTGAAAATGCTTTGACAAAATATAATACCCCTTCACTTTAAAGCATTTGACAAAATCCAACATCTCTTCATGATAAAAGTCTTGGAATGAACAAGAATGCAAGGCCCATTCATAAACATAGTAAAAGAAATATACGGCAAACCAATAACCAACATCAAACAAAATGGAGAGAAACTTGAAGCAATCCCACTGAAATCAGGGACTACACAAGGCTGTCTACTCTCTCACTATCTGTCCAATATAGTTCTTGAAGTCTTAGCTGGAACAATTAGACAACAGAAGGAAGTTAAAGGGATTAAAATTGGAAAGGAAGAAGTCAAAGTATCATTATTTGCAGATGATAGGATAGTATACTTAAGTGACCCAAAAATTTCCACCAGAGAACCTCTAAATCTGATAAACAACTTCAGCAAAGTGGCTGAATATAAAAGTAACTCAAACAAATCAGTAGTCTTCCCATACATAAAGGATAAAGAGGCTAAGAATGAAATTAGGGAAATGACACCCTTCACAATAGTCACAAATAATATAAAATACCTTGATGTGATGCTAACCAAGTAAGTGAAAGTTCTGTATGACAAGAACTTCAAGTCTCTGAAGAAAAAAATTGAAGAAGATCTCAGAAGATGGAAAGATCTCCCATGCTCATGGATTGGTAGGGCTACTATAGTAAAAATGGCCATCTTCTCTAAAGCAATCTAGGAATTCAATGCAATTCCCATCAGAATTCCAACTCAATTCTTCATAGAGTTAGAACGAGCAGTTTCTAAATTTATCTGGAGTAACAAAAAATAAAACCCAGGATAGTGAAAACTATTCTCAACAATAAAAGAACTTCTGGTGGAATCACCATCCCTGACTGCAAGCTATGCTACATAGCAATATTGATAAAAACTGCATGGTATTGGTACAGGGACAGGCAGGTTGATCAATGGAATAGAATTGAAGAACCAGAAATGAACCCTCACACCTATAGTTACTTGATCTTTGATGAAGGATCTAAAAGCATTCAGTGGAAAAAACACAGAATTTTAAATAAATGGTGCTGGGTCAACAGGCAGTAAACATGTAGAAGGATGCAAATTGATCCATTCTTATCTCTCTGTATAAACCTCAAGTCCAAGTGGATCAAGGACCTCCACATAAACCCAGATACACTGAATCTAACAGAAGAGAAACTGGGGGAGAACCTTGAGCACATGGGCAAAGTGGAAGATTTCTTGAATAGAACACCAATAGTTTATGCTCTAAGATCAAGAATTGACAAATGGGACGTCATAAAATTGCAAAGCTTCTGTAAGGCAAAGGACACTGTAAATAGAATGAAACAGCAACCAACAGATTGGGAAAAGATCTTTACCGTTAACTACATCTGATAGAGGGCTAATATCCACTATATACAAAGAAATCAAGAAATTAAATTCCAGAGAACCCAATAACCCTATTAAAAATGGGGTACAGAGCTAAACAAAGAATTCTCAACTGAGGAATACCAGATGGCTGAGAAACTTCTAAAGAAATGTTCAACATCCTTGATCATCAGGGAAATGCAAATCAAAACACTCCTGAGATTTCACCTTATACCAGTCAGAATGGCCAAGATCAAAAATTCAGGAGACAGGAAATGCTGGAGAGGATGTGGAGAAAGAGGAACACTCCTCCATTGCTGGTGGGATTGCAAGTTGGTACAACCACTCTGGAAATCAGTTTGGCAGTTCCTCAGAAAACTGAACATACCACTACCTGAGGACCCAGTTATACCCCTAGGCATATACCAAGAAAATGCTCCAACATGTAATAACAACACATGCTTCACTATGTTCATAGCAGTCTTATTTATAATAGCAAGAAGGTGGAAAGAACCCAGATGTCCCTCAACAGAGGAATGGATACAGAAAATGTGCTACATTTTCACAATGGAGTACTACTCAGCTATTAAAGACAATAAATTCATAAAATTCTTAGGCAAACAGATGGAGCTAGAAACTATCATCCTGAATGAGGTAACCCAATTACAAAAGAACACATATGGTATGTAACCTCTGATAAGTGGTTATTAGTCCAAAAGCTTGGAATACCCAAGATACAACTCACAGACCACATGAAGTCCAAAATAAAGGAAGACCAAAGTGTGGATACTTTGGTCCTTATTGGAAAGTAAATCAAAACACCCACGGATCACAGCCAACCAATAGAATGAGAATAGAGTCCCCAATGGAGCAGCTAGAGAGAGAACCCAAGGAGCTGAAGAGGTTTGCAGCTCTGCAGGAAGAACAATAATATGTACCAACCAGTACCCCCAGAGCTCTCAGGGGCTAAACCATCAACCAAAGAGTACACATGGAGGGTTCCATGGCTCCAGCTGCATATGTAGCAGAAGATGACCATTTCAGACATCACTAAGAGGAAAGGCCATTGGTCTTGTGAAGGCCCAATTCCACAGAATAGGGGAATGCAAGTCAGGAAATTGTGGGGGAGGTGAATGGGGGAAAGGGATGGAATAGGGGGGTTTTCAGCGGGGTAACATGGAAAGGGGTTAACACTTGAAATGTAAATAAAGCAAATATCTAATATAAGTAAAATAAAAGTCTTGCACAGATCAGGAATTCATGCCACATACCTAAACATAGCAAAAGCAATATATAACAAACCAACAGCCAACATCAAATTAAGTAGAGAGAAACTTGAAGTAATCTCACTAAAATCTGGGACAAGACAAGGTTACCCATTCTTTTGCTATCTATTCCATATAATATTGGAGTTTCTAGCTATAGTAATTAGACAACATAAGGAGGTCAAGGGGATACAAAATGGCAAGGATAAAGTCAAAGCATCACTAACAGATGATGTGATAGTATATATAAGTGACCTCCACCCCAAGATTCCACCAGAGATCTCCTACAGCTGATAAACAATTTCAGCAAAATGGCTGGATATAAACCTAACTCAAACAAATCAGTAGCCTTCCTTTATACAAATAATAAACAGGCTGAGAAAAAATTAGGGTCATAACACCCTTCACAATAGCCACAAATTGTATAAAATATCTTGGTGTAACTCTTACCAAGCAAGTGAAAGATCTGTGTGATAAGAATTTCAAATCCCTGAAAAACCAAATTGAAGAAGACCTTAGAAAATGGAAAGATCTCCCATGTTCATAAATTGGTAGGATTAACATAGTGAAAATGGCACTCTTACCTAAAGCACATCTACAGATTTAGTGCAATCCCCATCAAAATTGACAAGATTCATCACAGAAACGAATAAAAGCTATTGTCAACTTCATATGGAAAAACAAAAAAACCTAGAATCTCCAAAACAATTCTCAATAATAAACAAACTTTTGGGGTAATCACCATCCCTGACCTTAAGCAATATTGATAAAAAATAAAACACATGGTATTGGGACAGAGATGAACAAGTCAATCAGTGGAATAGAACCGAGAACCCAGAAGTAAAACCACACACCTATGGACACGATCATTGGCAAAGAAATCAGAAACATATAGTGAAAAACAGAAAGCATCTTCAATAAATGGTGCTGGTCTCACTGGCAGTCTGTATGTAGAAGAATGAAAATAGATCCATATTTATTATACCTTACACAAACTCATGTCCAAGTAGATCATGGACCTCAACATAAAACCAGATACAATGAATCTAGTAGAAGAGAAAGTGAGAAAGAGCCTCAAACTCATTGGCATGGGGGGGGGAAGGATTTCCTAAATAGAACTACTATAGCTCAGGTTTTAAGATCAAGAATTGATAAATGGGACCTCATGAAACTGAAAAGCTTCTGTAAAGCAAAGGACAGTGTCAATAGGAGAAATTGGCAACTTACAGTTTGGGAAAAAAAAATCTTCACTAGCCCTACACCTGATTGAGGAATAATAGCCACAATATATAAAGAACACAAAAAGTTAACCTTCAAAAAACGAAATAACCCAATTTAAAAATAGGGTACAGCAATAAACAGAGAGTTGGAGACAGAAGAATCTCAAATAACTGAGACGCACTTAAAGAAATGTTCAAGGTTCTTAGTGATCTGGGAAAGGCAAATCAAAATGACTCTGTGATTTCACCTTACATCAATCAGAATGGCTAAAATAAAAAACTCAACCAACAGCACATGCTGGGGAGGATGTGGAGAAAGGGGAACACTCCTCCATTGCTGGTGGGATTGCAGGCTGGTATAACTACTCTGGTTCTTCAGAAAATTGGAAATAGTTCTACCTGAAGACCCAGCTATACCGCTTTTGAGCATATACCCAAATGATGCCCCATCATACCATAAGTGTTACACTAGGTCCAAAGCAGTCTTATTCATAATAACCAGGAACTGCAAACAACGCAGATGGTCCTCAACAGAAGAGTAGATACAAATTATGTGGTTCATATACACAATGGAATACAATTTAGCTGTTAAAAATGAGAACATCATCCATTGTAGGCAAATTGATGGAACTAGAAAATATCTCCCTGAGTGAGGTAACTTAACCCCAAAAAGACATGTATAGTATAAGATGGATGAGTGGATATTAGCCAAAAGGTACAGAATACCTAGGATACAACCCACAGACATTAAGAAGTGTAACAAGCAGAAAAGGCCAAGTGAGGATGCTTTGATCCCACTTAGAATGGAGGAGAAAATAATCATGGGAGGCATAGGGAGGGAGAGATCTCTGTGGGAGAGGGGAGTGAGAGGGGACGGGGAAAACTGGATCAGGTATTTTGGTGAGAACAGGAGAGTAGCCAAGAGGACCAGGAGAATGAATGGAAATAAGCAGCCTTGGGTGGGTGCAATGTTGGAATGGTCCCTTTAGAAAGTGTCAGAGACCTGGGTGGTAGGTGATTCTTAGGACTCAATTGGGATGACCTTAACCAAATTGGCCAACACTGGGGAGAAGTAAATCAATAAGTCTACTTCCAGTAAATAGACAAGGCTTGAAGTGGGGGAATCTACTAACACACAGTCAAAATTTTTGTCCCAGGATTATTCCTGTTTAAAATAACTGTATGCACAAAACTGGAGAACAGAATGAAGCAAAGGTGGCACAACTTGGGATCAATCTCATGGGGGGGGTGAGGCACCCAGGCCTGATACGAGTACTGATGCTAAGATGTGCTTACAGTAAAGAGTCTAGCATAGCTGTCCTGTGAGAGGCATTACCAGCAGCTGACTGAGACAGATACAGATACTTACTCCCAACCATTGGACTGAAGTCTGGAACCCCTATGGTTAAAGTAAAGGAATGATTGAAGAAGCTAAAGGGGAGAGTGATCCCATAGGAAGACCAGCAGTCTCAACTAACCCAGACCCCAAGGAGTTCCCAGAGACTGAGCCACCAACCAGGAACATACAGGGGTTGATCCGAGGCCCCTGGCACAAATATGACAGAGCTCTGCCTGGCCTGGTCTCTGGGAGAAGATGCACTTATCCTTTGAGAGATCTAAGTCCCCAGAGAAGTGGGAGTCTGGTAGGTGGGAGCACCCTCTCAGAGGCAAGGGGGAGGAGGAATGGGAAGAGGAACTTTGGAAGGGGAAATGGGGATGGGGAGACAACCGGAAAGTAAATAAATAAAATAATTAAAATTAAAATTATAGAGAGAAAGACTGGTTTTACAAATAGAGCACAGAGCTTCACAGGCCATAGAATTACCATGAAAGTCTATAAACAAGAATTATAAACATAATTATAAATGCTTATGTAAACATATAACATCTATGTATTTACAGTTTATGTGTCAAAAATACAGTATTGGTATACATCACTTATAATACAAAATACCTAAGTGCAATGCAAATATATTTAGGAGGTTAAGTAATTATTAAATAGGTAATTAATAAGCTGAGTTAATTACTTTAATACAGTCTTACAAACACTTAATTTTTTATACTTGTTATATTTAATTATTATGTCTCAGATTCCTAGGAGGGTAATCATGAATTGAAATTTATATTTATGACTAAAGTCCATCTTCAGTATTCTTTCTGAATTCAACCACTTATTCAATAGCTGTCTAATGGTGTTATAATATCTTTTCTGAATATATGAACAAAGTTACGGTGAACTTGGAACAGCAAATAGAAATTATTGTATAAAATATATTCAACAAACTTGTTCTCATATGAGAAGTTCATCTTGGTTAGTACAGAGAGTTTTGTTAAAAGAAAACATTGTAACAGAATATCAAGGGTTAGTTTATAATTTTCCATGTAAAACTCTGGAAACAGTAGCCTCGTCTGGATCCATGTCTGCAAAGCACTGAGAAAAAATGTAAAAGGACATGGGTAGCCTTGGAAATTATCAACAGTTCTTCAAGTCTAAACAACATTTGCAGGTGGCAAATGGTAAGAACACAGATTATTGGAAAATATTATCTCTTATGCTGTTACAGAGACTGTACATATTTGTGTGAACCAATAGACATTAATTAAAAAATTTTAGACGGGAAGATTAACCTGGCTAAGCTTACAGTTCAAAACATTTCCTAAGGTAGGAAGGATCTATTTTTTTTCTCAATAAGCAAGAAGAATAGATAATGTGCAAAGCAAAGATTCACTGGCCTTAAATTTTTCTCACTTAAGTTTATCCCAGAGAAATACCCCATAAGGCGTCTTTTTTTTCATCTTATTTTGTTTTTGTTATATATTTTTTTATTTTCTATATTTTTTTATTTACATTCCAAATGATTTCCCCTTTCCCGTTTCCTCCCTTCCCGAAAGTCCCATAAGTCCCTTTCCCTCCCCTGTTCCCGTCTTTCTTACTGATTAATAATGCATTACAGGTTGACTTTGAATATAATGTTTCCATTAACTCAGTTTCCAAAAGAACATATATTTTTATCCTATACACTGGTTATTCCTGAATGTTCCCATTTGCTTTGTCTTCATCAATTTATCACTTTTTCTCTGCTCTTGCCACTTGGTCTATGTTGACCACACACGTTATCTATGACAGGCACCATTTGAGTTCAATGCCTTCTACAGAATGAGCCTCTGCTCTATTCATTCTTTCTATACTTGGTCCACAGTGTTCTAGAACAAAACCAAAATGAACATCATTATTTTTAATAAGTACTATTATGGCTTAAACTTCCCATACATCCAAGATTTCTAGTGGAGTAGCATAGTTCTGAGAGTCGAACCTTAAATAATGTTGGTCTCAACATCAATTATTCCTTACAATTTTCCCACACGCTCCTGTTTTGATCTTTAGAATCAATAACAGTTTTCCTATATAGTTTCATTTTCATGTCTACATTCCCCATGACTTTGCAATTAAAGAATTGTCAATACCAGGACTTTTATTGTGCATGCATATGATTCCTATTGCTTACCTGGCCACAAATGCCTTTACACGGTCAAATTCCAAAGGAAAAATAGAAATCCAATGTCTTCCTGCTTCAAGTCCAGGTGTCTCCTGTTGTCTTATGTTGATAAACAGCTAAAATTTATTCTTTGTTGCAGTGCCATAGGAGGAACAACAATTTGAATCACCCAGTACAGCCAGAGCTCCCAGAGACTAAACCACCAATCAAAGAGTACACATGGAGGGACCCATGGCTCCAGATGCATATGCAGCAGAGGATGACCTTGTTGGACATCAAAAGGAGGAGAGGCCCTTGGTCCTGAGAAGGCTAGATGCGCAAGTATGGAGGAATGCCAGGACAGGGAAGCAGGAGAAGGTGGATTGGTGAGCTGGGAAGGGGGTATGGGTTAGGAGATTTTCAGGGAGGGGGGAATCAGGAAAGAAGACAACATTTGAAATGTAAGTAAAGAATATATCTTATAAAAAAGAAAAAAATATTCTTTGAATTATAAAACTATTTAAATAAATATTTCATTATATGAAATTCAATTTTATCATTTTTTACACATATTACTATAACTCAAACTACTTTAATAATCTTTAATTTGCTGTAGGATTTTTGTACTTCCTGGTTTTGTTTTGTTTTCAAATACTAATTTATTTTCTAATAGATATTACTTTAAAATGTTATTATCTCCAGGATCTCTTATGACTTCTAAATCTTCACCTAATCATCATGCTTCTTTTCCTGTCTAGAAAGAGTTTTCATATGTGACCCTAGTTATTCTGAAACTTGCTCTGTAGACCAGGATGGCCTTGAAATCAAAGATCCAACAGTCTTTGCCTCCAAAGTGCTGGGATTAAAAGGACTCACCATAATTCCCAGCTTAATCATCATGCTCAAAAGAGCCACGTGCACTAAACTTCATATCTATACAATTGGTAAATTTATATATCTCAAAGACACGAGACCCATTCTAAAAGTCTTGTTAGGTTACAATGAACAAACAGAATAACAAGAGTCAACATACACCATTGTAAATAAAAACAGAAGCCATACTAGCACATTCAGCACTCTGCATGGGAAGAAAATTACAGGATTCTGAAGGAAATACAACATAGAAAAATTTAGGAAATAATAGTTCAGGAAAAGAATAAGTGGGCATTAAGTATAATTGGCAAATTTGATGTGTTGCTGATCAGTTGCAGGCTACAGATTCTAGGGAATATTTCTTACTGTATAAAAACATCCTCTCCTCACATGTAACACAAAACAAAGTGTGGAATTAAGACTTAGAATCATCATGGGCTCATTTCAGGACCCCAGCTGTTCCATGGACCACCACCAATGTTCCTGTCACCAACTCTGTTGTCACCAGCCAGAAGACTGCTACTACCTTTCAATTTTGATATCTGAATCTTAGAGCACAGACTCAAAATTCCCAAATAGTCTCTGCAAATATTGGTCTCCATTGGAAATGATATATCTTCTTTGGGAGGTGGTACAGAAGGTTAGCGGTGAATAGGAAGCACGAGGAAGAATAATTTTAAAACATAAGTAATGTGTACACATGTTTTTCACATCAATTTTAATGATCACTATTGTAGCTGAAACAGTTTACGCAGTGCCTAAGCTCAATGGGTATGTTCTTAGAAACCAGAGAACAGATTGATAATTCAACCTTTCTGCAAGTTACAAAGTATCAACTTCTTTCAGTTTTCATGTTGAAAATCCAAAAGTACCTGTCTAGCTTATAGTGGCTTTCATTAACACTTACTGTGACTTTATTGTAATGGCTTAAGTCAGCTCATCTCCCTTATTCTTTTATTTAACTTATATTTTATTTGTTACTTATTAAATGTGTCCATACGATGTTTTGAGGCAGCCAGGGCTGTGTTACAGAACACAAGTGCAGGTTCATAATCAAATCTGGAATTTGGTTTTCTCCTTCCTTTTTGGGATACAGTGATGAAAATCACTTTGCCAGGCATGTACAGCAAGCAAGCTTTTAACCAAGTCATCTCACTGGCCTTGATATCCCTAGTTCTTAAACACAACTACATTGTGTTCACTTCTATATATCTAGTGCATTACTCTGTGCCACATTGGACAATGTACAATTTTTTTATTAAATAGTGAGTACATGGGTGAATATTAGATATATCACCATTGGTTTGAATCAATCATCTTCATTTATTATGTAGGTATTGCTGTGTAAACAATCTTGACCTAAGTGCTGTTAGGGAAGTGTGGATAATCATGATAAAAAGGATTACAGTGGTCAGCACTCTGAGAATCCCCCTCCTTTTCTTTCCCATGAAGAATTATGAGTTTAGCATGAACGCTAGCTATTTCAGAGTCCCTTAGGGCCTTTATCTGATGTGTTTAAAATTTTCCTGACACCAGAAAAACAACAGTTGAATGATGACCAGATGGCAAGAGAACTGTGGTAATTTGGCTGGAAGTAAGATGAGCATGGAAGCATTATGAGCAAATTAGAGATTTAAATATTTTCTCCAAGCAGATTAACCTAATGATCTGGACAGGATCACCCAATGACTGTATATCAAGTTTATTTATCTCTTTATAAAGAAGTTTCTGACTCATTGATATGATGATTTGGGCTAGATATTACCAGTAGCTTAAATAGTACTGTTTTTCAGGTATTATCTTCTCAGAAGTACCAGAATGAATCCTTCATAATCTTCATTTCTGGGGGCAGTAAGGATAACAACGAGGTGCTTACTGAAACCTTGGAAACAAGCTTGTATTCTCTATTCAGAAGAGGAAAAGATGTTGAAAATCCCTCAATTGTTCCTTACCTTGTCATCTTTTTTAGGGATTATGGGATCAAGGGAGTTTTCATGTCCTGAGACATAATTCTGGTCTTAAAAAATTCTGAAAAGACCCTTTGATGTGAGAGATAATTGCCACAATCAGGTTTTATAAGAATTGATGGGAAATCTGTCAGCACCTGAGGCTTTTCTGGGGTTTATGACTGAGATTTGGGTTTTCACACTTTTAATGATATTGTGTTGTCCAAATGATTGACTTAATGGAGGGAGTGAATTGAAAGTAAGGCCCATCATTCTTTTTCCTGCATGGCATAGAACTGAAAAATATGTTGACTAGATTCAAAGTACTTTGAAAGAAATTGAGTGCTTTAGTTCACCTCCTTGAGTTATTAGAATAGTTAAATTGATACATAGTTTGCTGACATCATTAGCATTTTATAGCCCATATGTAACTGATGAGAAAATACTAATTAAGCACAACTGGATTTATTAAAAATGAGTCTTGTATTTAGGTCTTAATATTGATCCTAATAAATGGGCAAATGTGTATATAGTGTACACATATCATTCCATGTTAATTTCTGGAGGCAGTAACTAATTTTAAATAATAGAATACAGAATAAATTGCACAATTTTTATATTATGTGTCTAAAATGTGTTTCAAAACCAAGCATCTTGGAAACGAAGAGGTAATTCTGTTTTATTGTTCTATGTATAGTTATCATTGCTGAAATTCTGATTCAATCATGATAATAACTAACTACATGAATATGGATAACTGCACACAGATATATAGTTAATTGTGAAATTTTCTGTGTTATTAAAATGTTCTACAAGTGATTTCATAATTCAATGCATATTTATGTATATATACAGTGAATTAAGAAAGAGTAAATACTTCATTTTAATGCAAAAAGTTTGTTACATTTAGTAAGATATGTACTTGGTGACAAAATGTATTGTGCAAAGCTCATTTCCTTCTCATGCCCAACATTTTTACAGTTGAAACTGTCTCCACTAATTATGCAGGTCTGCTGTGATGATCACCATTTCCATATCTACCTTGTAGAATAGTTTAACCTGCGCCATTGAAAACAGAATCAAACTCTAATCTGGCCTATCTTGTAACATCACTGTCAATGCACAAAAAAATATGTTTCATCCAGTTTCTTACAAGAATGTAAAAACAGCAAGACTAGTTGTTAATATAAGCAAGATGTGTTTTTTGTTTGTTTGTTTTGTTTTGTTTTTATGTTCATTTGATGATCTAATGCAAGAAAGCCAAGCAACAAACACAGCACAGAGCACTTTAAAGTTATGGGGTGGGCTGGAGAGATGGCTCAGTGGTTAAGAGCACTGACTGCTCTTCCAGAGGTCCTGAGTTCAAATCCCAGAAACCACATGGTGGCCCAAAACTATCCGTAATGAGATCTGACGCCTTCTTCTGGAGTGTCTGAAGACAGCTACAGTGTACTTACATATAATAATAAATAAATCTTAAAAAAATAAAGTTACGGGGTGAGGGGTCATTATTTGTTATTTTCATCTTTTCACTTTCAATATGTAGCCAGTGGTATCACATTAGCTTCCAGTTATTTTGACCAATACATTCCATATTTGCTTCAGCATATTAGTAGGGTTTCTGATACTTTCATGAAAAAGTTGGCATGCACATGTTCACCTAATAGTTGAATGTGAAGAATTAAGTTTTATGTTCTGGGCTTTGGTGTCTTGGAAACCAATCACTATAGAGGCTATACACACACACACACACACACACACACACACACACACACACACACATATATATATATATATATATATATATATCCACAATAGCCTTGAACCTGAACCAACTGCCCAGAAAAAAAAAAGATAATTTCCTAAGAAGAACTAAAAACTGAATGCTCTGTTTCTCAGCTAAATATGTGTAGCCATGTTGTAGGAAAACACTGACTCCCCTATGTGTAGTCAGTGTTTAATTTGGGCACTGTTGGGATTCATTATTTCCCTAACTATACCCAAGAAAGATAAAGGAACATTTTCCACTAGAGATATTTCATGTCTGGTACTGTAAATATGGTTAAAATCCATAGCTAACAAAGTCATAAGTCTTACCGAAAAACCTATTGGTGTTTGCTAAATAATTGTGTTATCAAACTTTCTTCCAAATATTTATGTTTTATCCATATATATTTGTGCTGATCCCCATATTGGTTAAAAAGTTTCATGTTATAAATGTTAGTGGTTTATGCAGACACTCACTACTGGTCAAAGTACTGATAATAGGAAATTGTAATTGCCCAGACATAAATGGTATATCTATTTCACGTACACAAAACCATCCCACCAAAGCTCAAAGAACTTTAGAGAAGAGGGGTAGAAGTAATTAAAGAGCCATAGTTGGAGAAAAAGTTCTATGAAAGTCAGGCCTTTGGGGCATAAGAATACAGTTACATAAATAAATACATAGCACCATGGTTGCCTATATAAGACCTGCATATACTCAAGGTAGCAAAAAATATCTGAAATAGATGGAGAGATGCTTACCACATAGTGCAGAGCTAGTGTCATGAATGGAATGATCAAGAATAAATTAAAAATAGATTTGCAAAAGAAATTATAGAAAGGATGGGAGCTGGGAATACATCTTAGTGTGTAAGCATGAGCCTCATGTCAGATCTTCAGCACTCATGTAGCAATGTCTAATCTTGATTGTCAACTATAAACACATGGACAGATGGAATCTTAGTTGAGTAATTGCCACCATTAGACTAAAGTATTTGCACATTTGTGGGGACACATCCTTGACTATAAATTGATGTGGGAGGGTTGGGTCTAGTACAGACAGTACCATTGTTAAGAAAGTGGTCAGGAGACAGCAGTTGTTGGCAAGGATGTGGATAAAGAGGAACACTTCTCCACTGCTGGTGGGATTGCAAGCTGGTACAACCACTCTGGAAAGTTGTCTGGTGGTTCCTCAGAAAACTGGACATGACATTCCTGGAGGATCCTGCTATACCACTCCTGGGCATATACCCAGAGGCTTCCCCTGCATGCAATAAGGACACATGCTCCACTATGTTCATAGCAGCCTTATTTATAATAGCCAGAAGCTGGAAAGAACCCAAATGTTCCTCAACAGAGGAATGGATTCAGAAGATGTGGTATATTTACACAATGGAATACTACTCTGCAATTAAAAACAATTAATTCACGAAATTCTTAGGCAAATGGTCAGAACTTGAAAATATCATCCTTAGTGAGGTAACCCAATCACAAAAGAACACACATGGTATGCAGTCACTGTTAAGGGGATATTAACCCAGAATCTTGGCATACCCTAGACACAATTTGCATATCAATAGATTTCCAAGAAGATGGAAGGAGAGACCCCCTGGTCCTGGAAAGACTGGATGTAGGGGAATGCCAGGACAGAGAAGCGAGAGGGTGTTGAATGGGGAAAAGAGGGAGGGAAGGGGGCTTATGGGACTTTTGGGGAGTAAGGAAACGGGAAAGGGGAAATGATTTGGAATGTAAATAAAAAAACTTAGAAAATAAAAAAATGAAAAAGAAAAAAAAAAAAAGAAAGTGGTCTGTGGTGTAAAAGAAAGCTAGCTGACCCTATGATAAAGATGGAGATCAAGCTACTAAGCAGCTTTCCTGCGTGCATTCTCTTCCAATTTATGCTTGAGCTCCTAATCTAACTTCCTCCAATGATGTATCCTGGCTTACATATGTAAGCCTAATAAACCTTTACCTCCCCAATTTTTCTTTGGTTATGGTATTTATAGATCAATAGTGAGACAAACTTGAGGAGAAGTTGGTACCAGAAGAATGGAGTCATTTCTGTGATGGACTTAGCCATGTTGCTTTGGGAAAAGGTTATAGAAACTTTCTTAATGTTTGACTTGAAAACATGTATAGCATACTTAGAATTTAATGGTCTGTTCTGTGATAACTCGGAAGATAAAAATGTCCGATAAAAATAAAGAGTAGTGATTTAGCTTATCACGTTAATAGCAGTATTGGAAAATTTCTTGAAGCCTGTCAATGCCCTACATATGAAATATTTGACTTAGGAATCTTTGAAAGTGAAACCTTGTACCCTTCACATAGTAATAAATGAAAATCATTTGGGGCTGAAAATTAGTTATGATTAAGGGTGATCACAGTCAATTGAAATAAAATTGTTCTAAGACGTATTTTGTTATTGTTAGTGCACAGAATCTGTGGAGAAATGGAGGCAAACTTACACACAAAGTTTGAAGAACTTAGCAAACAGTTTGCTAGAATCTCCCACATGATCATGATTTTGGTGGCATGAATAGGTTTGGGGAAGAATCTAAGGTTTGGTATGATTCAGCAAGGTGGTGTCATAGTGTCATTTTACATTGCTTTCCATTGCTATAGTCCTTTAGCAGAATAGTAGTGTTTGGTTTTACACTAAATTCCTGGCCTAACTAGTCTCAGATTTTTGGTCACTTGACAGTGTTTAGGAAGGGTTCTGTCTCACAAACTGGGCCTTAAATATAAATAATCAAAAAGTGGTTGGTTACTTCCGGAAGTCATGTGCCACTACTGCACCAACACTTCTTGAGGGCAGGTCACTTTTGTAGATCCAGGGTTGACAGCTGGGTTGATAGTCACATTTCTCCCTTGGTAGCATGCAGAACATCATCCAGTACCAAGAATAATAGTTAGTAGCAGTAAAGGCTCTAGGTAGGAACCAGCTCAGGCTCCCTGTGCTCAATGTGTTATGAAGGTACTATCTTCAGTAATAAGGATTTACCATCACTTTACATAGAGCAACGAATAGCCTTGGCTATGGCCTGGATTTTGTGGTTTTGTGGTTCCCATGAGACCCTTTGGACAGAAACTTGATTATATGTAACCCATACCCAGAAAGAAAAGCTTCATTTGTGGATGAGAGTTGTCCAACTGAGGCTCTGTCTCCCTACTATTTGGTGAGTCCACTTAGATTATCTTCACACACACACACAAATAGAGAGAGATAGAGATTTTCCTCATGACCCCTCAAATGGCCCTTAACTTTAGATGCCCCTCCCTGTCCTTGCTCCCACATCTCCCAATTAAATCCCCCTCTCTATTTAATCCTCCCATTCCAGTAACACTTCCCATGACACATAGCAATCTATGTGTCAATTTCTTTTCCTAGGAAATCCAACATTTCTACCATGGTATCATACACTGAAATATACAGATACATATTGAAAAAACTCTTCATCAAAATTAGCACAATTCTTCACATAAAATGAAAGGTCAATCTTTAGCTTCATATGGAAATTCACACATACAACAACACCAACAACCAACAAAGACAGAATAGTTTAAACCAGTGGTTTTCATTCTTCATAATGTTGGGACTATTTTATATTTCCTTGTGTTGTGATGATTCCCAATCACAAGATAATTTTTTCTGTTTCATAACTATAATTTTGCTCCTCTTACTCTTTGCTACTCTTATAAGGTAAATATCTGTGTTTTGTGACGGTCTTAGGTGACTCAGTGAAAAGGTCCTTTGAAATCAATGAGGTTGTGACCCACATGTTGAGAACGACTGACTTACAAAGTCCTGAATAATGAAAGAAGTGCTGGAGTTATCATCATTCTCAACTCCAAATTGTCCTACAGAGCTATAGTAATAGAAACAGCATGATGTTGGAATAAAGTAAATAAGTCAATGAATGGAAACTAACTGAAGATCCAAACCAGATCCACATACACCAACACACACTTTATTATTAATAAAGAGGCCAAATACACACTAAAAAAAAAGAAAGATTTATGCTGATGACCTGGCACAAAACTCAACTCTAAAAGTCTGAAAGACATAAATGTAAAGTCAGATGTACTGAATCTGATAGAAGAGAAAGTGAGGAATGGTTTGTAATTCATTGTCACAGGAAAGGATCTCCAGAATAGAACACTCAAAGCACAGGTACTAAGAACAATAAAACAACAATTAATAAATGGGACCTCATACAATTAAAGGATTCTGTATGACAAAGAACAACACCATTCATACAAAGTGGCAGGCTATAGAGTGGCGAAAATGTTTTCACCAAGTATAATTCCAATAGAGGACTATTATCTAAAATATATAAAGAACTCAAAAACCTGTACACCAAAAGAAAATGATGCTATAGATTTAAAGAAAGAATTGCCAAAAAAGGAAAAAAAAACTTTTGGGAAGCACTTAAGGTATTATTCAACATCCTTCATCATCAGGGAAATACAAATCAAAACTTCTTTGAGATTCTATCGAATGCCTATCAAAATTGACAGTATCACTAAAACAAATGACAGTTTGTTCTGGGGAGGATATGGAGTTCAGAGATTACTCATCAATTGCTGTGAAGAGCAAAAAGTTGTCAGCCACTATGATATCATTGTGGTGGTTCCTCAGAAAACTGGAAATAAATCTACCTAAAGTTCCAGAAATATCACTCTTGGACATATAACTCAAAGGAAAATACCTCCTACTATAGAGACACTTGCTCAACCATGTTAACTGCCATTATATTTTTAACAAGAAGAAAATGGAAACAGTCAAGATATCCATGAACGGATGAGTTGATAAAGAGAATATATTGCATTTATACAATGAAATATATTTAGCTGTTAAAATTTAAATTGTGAAATTCACAGGTAAATGTGTGTACCTAACAAAACAAACAAACAAAACAAAACCAACCAGCAAACTAAACAAACAAAATCATAAATTATGGTACCTCAGACCCCAAATGACAAATGTAATATGTATTTGGTTATTTTGGGATGTTAGCTGTTAGTCTACATTAAGCAGACCACAACCCATTTAACCACAGAAATCAAATTTCTTACACAATCCTTTTATGGAAAGGCAATCCCCAGCATTCATGTTAATAGGGCCTGGAAACTGGAATTGTACCTACACTGACAGTAATACGATGGCACTAATCACTGTTTCCTAAATAGAACTGACAAATCCAGCTAAAAGAGAAATTTATATTATAATTCTATTCTCAAAATAGAACACGAAGACATCTGCAATTTAATATAAGGTCACTCCACATGTATCAATAAGAAGAAATAACTGGAAGAGTCTGAAATAAAATCAGTAGGTATTAGTATCAGGAAAGACCATAATAGACAAAGAGCGATTGTTGAGCTGAACAGCTGAAGTTTATCAAAGGATTCCAGGCTTTAAATAGCTAAGTATTGATCAGTGCAATCCAATCTGCTGACAGGCTAAATAAGAAAACAGAACTCACTGGATCACAAGAAATGACAATAAGTTATCTGGCAAAAAGTGAACAAGGATAATATTATCAGAAAGGCAGAAAAATAGAAGGACAACTTCAGCTTTATAGAGAATGACTAAATGCAGGTGTTGGCTAGCATATAATGCACCTGATGATGAAGGACTAAATTCTTTTTGCTTGTCCTCTAGAATTGAGGAATAACAGAGGCTGCTAGTTTTCATCACGGTTATTTAATATAGTCCTGAAAACTCTAGTCAACCTAGCATGTGAGACAAAGGAATTAACAGGCAAACCCTAGAAAAGGGGGAAATAAAAACAGCTCTCTTTATTAACAGGTGACAGGATTACATGTTCATAAAATCCCCAAGAATCATACTATAAAATTAACCACCAACTCAGTTCAGCAAGGTCAAAACAAACAAGATGCATAAAATCTACAAACATTATAAAAATGTTTTTATAACCCACTGATAAACGCAGAAACAGCATCATTAAACTGCTATGCTATAGTAACTACTAAAAACTGAGCCAGGTATAATGTCAACAAAAAATGCATTCTGCAGTAGAATGGGTGATGAAATCTAAGATCTCTGCTAATTTCTGGCTACTTGAGAGGCATATAGATGAAGAAAATTGAACATAGATAAACAGTTTTGTCAAGATAAAGTATTTCTAGCCCTAGAGCTGATTCCTTGGTTAGGAAAGAGTATTGCTCTTAAGAGGACCCCAGTTTGGTTCCCAGTATCTAACTCAAGTGGTTCCCAAACACTTGGAACTTTAGCTTGACAGGTTCTATCCCTGCCACACTTATATGCGCGTTACCGTCCAAAACACATATGCACATAATCATCCAAAAATAAAGCTTAAAGAATTGGATTCTTAAAATTATATTAAAAGTCAATAATATCATAACAGTAAAAATCTGGAAAAAGAGAAAAGGGGGAAAAAGGAAATACATTTCCACACAGAAGTCAAACGAAGTATTATTGCTGGGTACAATTAAATGTAAGTGAAATATTACAGGTATGCCACACATGTTGATCTGACTTTGTTTTCATGAAGTCTAAAGTAATTCCTTGCAGAAGGATTTAATAAATGGTAGTAGTCATGCATCGTGGTAAACTTATATTTGACCTATAAATTCTTTTTTTATGCAGCATTTGACTCAAAATAAATCAGAGACTTACAAATAAATGAAAAACTATAAAATATTTTGAACAAAGCATGCAAAAATTTTAAGGCTCTAGAGGAGAATAGAGCCTTCTTAAGTTTTGTACAAAAATATAATTCATAAAAGATAAAATGAATGTTCTGAATTTCATAAAAAGAAAATGTTGGTGTAAATTTGAAACTACTTACAACATTTTGCCTATGAATTAATTGTTATCGGCATCTGGAGTAATAGTGCACTGAATCTAAACAGTTTGGGAATGGTGAGTGTTTTGGCAATATTACTTGTTCTATTCAACAAATGGTTTGTTTCCATTTATTGCTTTAACATCTTTAACCTGTACATTGCATTTTCAATTATACAGATACGTTTTGTTTTCATAACCAATTTAATTCTGAATATTTTGAAATACTCTAAATAAAATAAAATAGTTAAAATAATTGATTGTTAGTGTGCAAAAGCAAAACTTAATATTTGTTGATTTTTATACATGCAAAATGTTATATTATTAATTCTAATACTATTAGTTTTTGTGGAAACACATTTTTGTGAGGTAGCACATGTTTTGAATGTCTTAATTTAGCCACACATGGAATGGTTTAAACCTCAATCAACCCCCAAATCTCCACACTGGGAAGCTCACAATATATTCACTGTGGGTATTTATGAGCCTCCCAAGTGGTTCTGATATATCAGATTGTAGATGTTCCCTATGAGATTTTACACAATTTTCAAACAGTTTAATAGAAATTTCCATCCACAGTAAAAATATCCATAGTTTATAAGAAATCATAAAAATCAGATTTTATTTTTATTTTGTCTTGTCAAGCACAAAAACAAGTGAATAACTTCAGGAATTTTTATAGGCTCACCATACAGAGTATTTAGTGCAATTTGCGTCAAAAAGTACAAACAGAAATCAAAAGCCTCACACAAAATGCGTGTTCTGACTTGTCACTAACACATTTTAGATACATGACAGGAGCTCTGTGGGTGTAAAATGGTGTTATTTTTAGAAAATTGAAAGCTTTTCACTAGTTTGTTGAGAACGATTTATCTTTTATTGCTTTATGCTTCTTTCTGTATGTGCGCCTGGCTGATGTAATCTAGGAGAGAGAGAGAGAGAGAGAGAGAGAGACTAAGGACTACCAAGGTCTATAAAATATAATAGTTCATGGATAATAAAGTCCTTATCTTAGTGGACAAATACTGGGTTTTAGAAGAGAATATTATGTGTATGTCAGGTTGATTTCAGAATCTGTACTTACTATTGTTAGCCTTGAGGTACTTTCAAGGGTGGAGAAAGGATGTTCTAATAAGAATAGCTTCGACAATCAATTCTGAAAAATAGAACATGTGATCATCTTGTATCAAATGGTTATCTTTGAAGAAGGACTTTCAATCAGCAACTATGTTTGGTAAAACTTAAGTAACAAAAGCAATAAAATCAACCATCTCACTCACATTCTGACTTTTCCAGTTTGTCTATGCACCCACACATTCAGATTACCTTTAATGAACTCACTGATAAACCCAGGGAAATTATTATGTATTGGAAGTCAGTACAGGTGAAGAATAGAGATCTGGAGTGTGAGATGTAGAAGATGAAGTCCTCAGTGAATTGGCTGTGTGAAGAGAGTCTGACTACCCAGGCACAGCACTCAAGATACCATGATCTCAAATGGAAAAAGTATGGAGTTCTGTCCCAAGGTTCAGAGGAAATCCTCTTCTAAAAAATAAATGAGGCCCTTCTGACCTTTGCCTCCACCTATACCTGTGGTAGATTTGCATGCCTGTTCCCTGATCCCATAGCTCTGCCTGTCTGCCAGGAGAACTGTTCTAACCAGCGACACAGATGAGATGCCTGTCCCAATACCCACACCAGCTGAGACCTCCACAGAGCCCTCCTGGAATTCCATCACCCTTCTGATCTGCACATTTACCTGCACCTATGGCAGACCAGAGAATGCCCACTCCCCCACTCCACAGTCCTATCTGTTTCCCAGGAGGACTGCTCTAACCAGGGACATATGAGGCCTACTCTAATCATAGGCAGCACTGCCTGCCTCCCAGGAGACCTGCCTAACGCAGGACACAAAGCTCCACCTGCATCTGAGGAGGCCTGCTCTAATCCTAGACAGTTAAACCAGTTATTACCAGAGACAGATCGAGAAATGAAAGCACAAGAACAAAATAACAGAAGTCAATGCAATTTGCCATCATCAGAACCTAACTCTCCTACCACAGAAAGCCCTGGATAACCTAACACAACTGAAAAACAAAATTATGACCTTAAATTCCATTTCATGAAGATAAGAGAGGCCTTTTATGAGGATATAAATAATTTCCTTAGTTAAAAACACAAGTTCAAAAATTGATAAATGGGACCTTATGAAACTGAAAAGTTTATGTAAGGCAAAGGACATAGTCAATAGGATTAATCAGCAACCTACAGGTTGGGGAATAATCCTCACTAACCCCACATCAGATAGAGGGGTAATATCAAAAATATATAAAGAATTCATTTGTGTTTTTTAGAAGGGATTTCTTATTGCTTCTCTACCTTCTTAAACAGCCTGCTAATTTGGCTAAAGGCAATGAAAATCTTCTGGTCATTCCTCCTATTATGGAAGCTATCATGGCAGACTATATGAATGTCAGACAAAATAAGCCTTATTGTACCCCCTTGCCATTCTCCATTGTTTATTCTAAGAGAGAGGTGGCCATAAATGTACAAGAAGCCTAAAGAATACCAAATAGATTGGCCCAGAAAAGAAAATCCTCCTGCCACATAATAATCAAAACTCTAATGTACAGAACAAAGAAAGATTAAAGCTGTAAGGGAAAAAGGTCAAGTAACATACAATGGCAGACCTATCAGAATTACACCTGACTTATCAACAGAGACTCTAAAAGTCAGAAGATCCTGGACAGATGCATAAGAGACCACACTACTAAAAACTCTTAATCAGCCTAGATGAAGAAACGGACCAAATTTAAACAATATAGTTTTACTAAACCAGCCCTATAGAAGATACTAGAAGGAAAACTCTGACAAACAGGAGAATCTACAACCAAGAAAACACAAGAAATTAATCATCTTGCAACAAACCCAAAAGAATCACACAAAAAATACCACCTCCAACAACAAATAATAGGAACAAACAATTATGGGTCATTAATACCTTTCAACGTCAATGGACTCAATTCCCCAATAAAAAGACACAGGCTAACAGACTGAATACATAAATATGATCCATCATTCTGTTGTATACAAGAAACACACTTCAGTAGCAAAGATAAACCCTACCTAAGAGTCAAGGTCTGGATAAAATTTTTCCAAGCAAATGGTCCCAAGAAACAAGCTGGAGGAGCCATTCTAATATCCAATAAAATAAACTTTCATCTGAACATAATCAAAAGAGATAGGGAAGGATACTTCAAACTCATCAAAGGAAAAATCCACCAAAATGAAGTCTCAGTTGTTAATATCTATGCCCCAAAATGCAAGGGGACCCACATTCATAAAAGAAATTTTACTAAAGCTCAAAACACGCATTGGCCTCACCCAGCAATATTGAGCAACTTCAACACTCCACTCTCACCAGAGTGCTGGCCAACAAAACAAAACCTAAACAGAAACATGATGAAAATAGCAGACTATATGAGTCAAGTAGATTTAATAGATATCTACAGGATATTTCACCCCAAAACAAAAGAATATACCTTCTTCTTAGCACCTTAGAACCTTCTCCAAATTTGGCCATGTAATAAGACACAAAACATGCCTAAACAGATACAATAAGACTGAAATAACCTCATGCAATCTATCAAATCACCACAGACTAAGGCTGGACTTCAATAACAACAAAAACAATAGAAAGTTCATATATTCATGGAACTGAACAATTCTCTACTCAATGATAACTTAGTTGGGGAAGAAATAAAGAAAGAAATGTAAGACTTTCTAGGATTCAATAAAAACAAAAGCACAACATACCCAAACTTTGTACAAACAATGAAAGCAGTGTTAAGAAAATTCATAGCACAAAGTATCTTCATAAAGAAATTGGAGAATTTCTACACTAGTGACTTAACAGTACAATGAAATGCTCTAGAACAAAAAGAAGCAAAAATATCCAAGATGGAGGGAAATAATCAAATTCAGGACTAAATCCAACCAATTAAAAATAAAGAGAATACAAAAACATCAACAAAAACAAGAGCTGCTTTTTTTTGAAAAAAAATCAAAAAGAAAAGCCCTTAGCTAGCCAAATTAACTACAAGGCACAGACACAGTATTCAAATTAACAAAATCAGAAATGGAAAGGGAGACATAACAACAGAAACTGAAGAAATTAAAAAAAAATTATCAAATGGCACTACAAAAGCATATACTCAACAAAACTGGAAAATCTAAATGTAACAGAATATTTTCTAGATAGATAACATAGACCAATGTTAAATTGAGATCAGGTAAACTGTCTAAATAGTCCCATAACCCCTAAGGAAATAGAAGCACTCATTAAAAATATCCTAACCAAAAAATTCCCAGGGTTAGATATTTTTAGTGCAGAATTCTACTAGACCTTCAAAGAAGAGCTAATACCAATACTCCTCAAACTATTCCACAAAAAAGAAACAGAAGAAGCACTACCTAATTCATTCTATGAGGTCACAGTTACTCTGACATCTAAACCACACAAAGAACCTACAAAAAAAAGAGAACTTCAGACAAATTTCATTTATGAACATCAATGTTAAAGTACTCAATAGAATTCTTGCAAACTGAATACAAAAACACATCAAAAGCTTCATTCACCCCAATCAAGCAGACTTCATGCCAGGGAAGCAGGAATTGTTTAATATATGAAAATCACCAACATAATACACTATATAAACAAACTCCTAGAAAAAAATCACATGATCATCACATTAGATGCTGAAAAATCATTTAACAAATACCAATACTTCTTCATATTAAAAGTCTTGCAGAGATCAGAAATTCAAGGCACATACCTAAACATAATACAATCTATTTGAAGCAAATCAATAGCCAACATCAAAATAAATGGAAAGAAACTAGGTCAATATCACTTAAATTGGGGCCAAGGCAAAGTTGCCCACTCTCTTCCTATCTGTTCAATATGGTACTTGAAATTCTAGGTAAATCAATAACACAACCAGAGAGGTTCAAGGGGATACGAATTGGAAAGGAAAAATACAAGGTTTAACTATTCAAGGATGATATCATATGAGAGTACATATAAGCCACCCCCAAAATTCTACCAGAGAACTCCTACAGCTGACAAAGTGTAGCAAAGTGGCTTGATCTAAAATTAACTGAAAAAACTCAGGAGTCTTCCTTTAAACAAATGATCAATAAGCTAAGAAAAAACTTAGGAAAATAACACCCTCTCAATAGCTACATATAATGCAAAATATCTTGGTGTAATTCTAACCTGTAAGGAAAAATCTGTATGACAAGAACTTCAAGTCCCTGAAGAAAGAAATATAAGACCTCAGAAGATGGAAAGATCTCCCATGATTAACAGTGTAAAAGACCATCTTACTAAAAGCAATCTACAGATTAAATGTGATTACCATCAAAATTCCAGCGCAATTCTTCATAGACATTCAAAGAGCAATTCTCAATTTCATATGGATAAACAGAAGACCTAGGATAGCCAAAACAAATCTGAACAATAAAAGAGTTTCTGAAGGAATCACCATCCCTGACCTCAACTTGAAGGAATGGACGACGATTGACAAGCCCAATGTGGACTCCATCCCATAACGAGGAAACACACCCTGACAGTATTACTGATGCTATGTTGTGCTTGCAGATAGGAGCTTAGCATGTCTGTCCTCAGAGAGGCTCTACCAACAGCTGACTTAGACAGATACACATATAGCCAATCATCAGACTGAGATCAGGGACTCCTGGAAGAGTTAGGGGAAAAATTAAGGAACTGAAGGGATGGCAACCTCATAGGAAGACCACTAGGAGTTCACGAAGACTGAGCCACCAACCAAGGAGCATACATGGGCTGGTTAGAGGCCCCCTGAGCATATGCAGCACAGAATTGCTTTGTTTGGCCTCAGTGGGAGAGAATGTACCTAATTCTGCCGAGGGTTGATGACCCAGGATGGAGGCAGGCCTGAGGGGTGGGCATCATCTCAGAGGTAAAGAGATGTGGGGTTGGGGCAAGAACTCTGAGAGTGGGGACAAGGAAGGGGCAACATTTGGGATATAAATAAATAAAATAATTAAGAAAGATAGCATTCATGTATATATCAAGAAATCTCATTCAACATCCCATGTAAAAGAAGAAAAGACCTACCTAAAAGCAAGCTTGCTTAATGATTTTTCATGGAAAGAGGAGCATTGAGAGAAAGAGAGAATAAAGGAGGGATTTTAACAGTCAGTCTTAGAGTTAGCAATTAGGATGGTTTGTAACTAGGTTTAGGCACTTATATGCTGTGTGTGTGTGTTTTTTTTTCTACTATCAATATTACTCTTAGCTCTTCTGGAATGTTTTTCATACAAGTAAAATAATTTTTAATCCAAAGATGCCAGTGGGTGATTTGAACACACTCCGTGTGTGAGGACAGGGCAGTGATCTCATTCTTCACTTCTGCTCTCAGACTCAGGAATCTAAGTCCTGTATACTGTAAATTTCTGCACTGAATTAGGGACAGAATGCAAGAATGCAGATTGCAGAAGTCTCCAACTTCAAGACCTCTTTTTCTTCTGTATTAGGTTAATAAGAAACCTTAAAATTCCAAGGGGGGGGTGGAGAGAGAAGGGAGAGACAGAGAGAGAAGAGAGAGAGAGAGAGAGAGTAAATGCATGAGTTTTAATTTAATGTTTTACTGTTCTCTAGCAAAGTAACATATTTCCTTATGCAAGTGTGTGATGTGTGTGTGTGTGTGTGTGTGTGTTTGTGTGTGTACATGAGCATGGTACATGGTCACAATAGTGTACACACACATGCAGGCACAATGGAGGCTAGAGATACTGTCGCATCAGATGTTCCATTCTACTATTCTCTTCCTTCCTTTGATATAATGTATCACATTAAATCAGGAACTAGGCTGGCAGCCAGCAAGCCTCAGTGATGCTTTTGTCTCAGTCCCCTACAGAACTGTGGTTATAAGCAGGCATGAGGCCACACCCAGTTTATTGCATGATATTGAATATTCACACTTGTCTTCATGCTTGCAGAGCCCATGACCTTACAAACTAAGCCATCTCACTAGCCTTTATTACAGTATTCACATAACACTTCATTTTGGTTTATTTTTCCCAGGTGACAAGCCTATGCTCCCTCCTCCTTTTGTGATGAATTCTTTCATACTCATAATTCCCATTCTGTTTAATAATTCATGTGTTATATTATCTTCTCAATGTCCATGTCTTACAGTCTATTTAATTTATTTATTTTTTCCTATATATTGGCTTCTAGTTTTCTGGCTCTTTTCTATACTTACCACAACCTGCCTACATAAGTATTTAATAGTTGGAAGCTATGGCCCATGTAGAACTCCTTGGAATTCCAGGCCAGTGATAGACCTTTGTCTCAAAAATTGGCTACAGGCAAGATTCAGAATCAAAAAGCATCCCAAAAGAAAAGGAGACAAGAAGAAACCTGACACAAGAGAGGCAGGAGCTCTTCATAATCTCATGGTTTCACATATGTATACATGTGTGCATGTGTGTGTTTATATATATGTATGTGTGTATGTGTGTGTTTTCATGTATATATAAGAAAACAGATATAATTAAAATCTGACCAAAAATAGCATTTAAGAAAGAAGTTATATTCCTGCGTGTAAGGAGAGTATAAACAAACTATGGCCACATAGAAACATGCGCATAAATGTTTATAATGATATTTATGATAAAGAAAAGATAGAAGCAACTTTGTAAATATTTTATTTAACGTTTTAAGGCAGGGACTCACTATATGGCCCTAGCTATGCTGGAACTCCCTATGTATAAAGGACTGACTTCAAACTCATTGAGATCTGACTGTGTCTGCCTCTGGATCCTGAGATTAAAAGTGATTGCCACCATACTCTGCTACACTGAATTTTGATCAATGGAAAAATGAGTATAAAAATTGTCATGGACCTATACTATACTTTCATCTCTAAAAGTGAATAAAGTATTACTATGCATTGGCATATGTTGGACCTTGAAAAAATTGGAGTAAATGAAATAAAATGATCAGAAGAGAGTCCCTTATATGATTTTTTTTCATATGAAAATATTAAGTAGGAAAATTGACAGGGGCAGGAGGTCATTGATGACTGACAGTGTTTCATGTGTGTGCCACAGTTCAGAAAGGAATAAGCTTGAGATTACCTTTGAGTAGGATAAAATATTTCTATGAATGACTATGGTGAATGTTGCATATATCTATAGAAGATACCAAAATATGGTGTGTAGGCAAAGAAGAGGTTAAGTGTATAGAATATGAATTATTCAACTAAAATAATTTCATAGACTTAAAATTGAAAAGCATTTACTTTTTTTCAACCAGCCTGGATAGCTCAAGGCATAGCAAAAGTACTTTCCTTATCTTGATAAAACATCAGACAAATTCATTTTTAAATGTTAACCTTTACATCAGCCACAGCATAATCTGAAATTATGAATCTGTCCATACTGGAAGATATAAAATATTTGTCAGTGGTTATAAACATTTTTAGAGGCAAATACATTATCTAACTCAAAGTTAAAGAGTTGATACTGAAGTTCAAATAATTTCAGTGGGTTAGATGTCATTATGTGAACATCTATGTCAGCAATTACTGAGTATAAAAAATATGAAAACAAGTATAATATGTCTAGAACAGACATTCCTCCTCTAAAAGGTACTGCAAATGCTTCTTTATTTGTCTTCATTCCAGAAGAATTCAAAACTAGAATCAACCAGGAGAGTGTCAAAAATTCCCTTTCCCTCTCTAAGGCTAAAGTTTAATTGAACTTTAATATCAAATAAACAGATTTTACCTTCAACATTAATAAACCCCAAAGACAGTTTCTATTCGTTTTGTATGATTAAAGTCCCATTAGGAATATAAATGTATTAATTTATAGATACATATACTAATTGCTTAAATACTGAGTTGAAAACCAGGCACTAATATGCATGGAATAATTGATTCTTGCTGCAGAACGAAACCATAATAAAGAATTTGAAATTACTGTCACATTTTACCTAACTAGCAAAACCTCAGAATATTTTTAAAATATTCTAAAATGAAATGTCTTGGGGCTTTCTTTCTGGGGATGAATGTGCTTTAAAAAGATCAAATAATATGTCAAATACAGGTTTCAATATCAGAGAAAATGAATAAAATTAATGTAGGTCAATTTAAGTCATTTATTTTTCAGGAGAAAGAACCATCGCAATCACTACTGGTTAAGATATAATTAAAAGCAAAAATTGATATTTACCCTAGAAAGCACAGTTGCTAAATATTAAAAAATCATTAGCAAGAGGATGTGATCATCTTTTAATTTTAACGTTCATCTTTTTATTAGCATACCAGCAGTTTCTAGTCAATTACCGTGTAAATATGGTAATATGATTATCATTGAGATAAGACAAGCTATTGCAGACAGAAGAATGGAGTTTGTTTTGCTATTGAGGTTTTGGCTGTCTAGAGTTGATGTTTAGGTAAGTATGTCCAGTGGCTTCCAGCATGCATTCTAAACATTTGTGGAATACTTCTTTCTTCTGTAGAAATGCATATACTTCAAAAGAATGAGATGTATTCTGTAGTCCATCAAAAAGAACTTCCCAAATAGCTAAAGAGAAAGATCAGGGCAGAGCATACACTCCACGGGGCTCTGGATTTGATCCCAGCACAGAGAAGTGGAGAGAGCATAAATTAATGCTATGTAGTTCCAGGTCTCTTTGGTGGTACAGTCCAATAATCCAACCACTCAGAAACTGAGGCTAGAGGATTGCAAGTTCAAGACCTGACTGAGAAATTTATCAAGATTCTGATGAAAAATACAAAGTGAATAATGTGGGTCTAGAAAGGTCACTGGCTGTGCAAGCTGGAGGTCCTGAGTTC